>JAUKNM010000088.1:527500-552500 GCA_030765045.1 Tenodera sinensis
TAATCCGTAATGTTAGACAATAAAAGCCTATACAGGAATGAGTTTATTCCCTGGAAAATAAAGTCGGTATGTGAAATAGAAAATATTCTGACTGTTCTTGTCTATTATCACGCGCTGCATACGCTAGTTGAAGTCTGCCGCTCGCTTCTCTTACAAGCAGAACAAAGTTCACACACGCCACTAACTGGATTCACCCCGGTGATTTCTACAACTCGTTTAACGCTCGAAGGGTTATTTACTTATCCAAATGCCGGCTTGAGTGGGCCTATATACGTACCGGGTGGAAGGCAAGTCATTACATTAATTTAAACCAGTGATAGATCTCGGTGTTTGGAACACATTTTGTATCTTACCTTTATGTCTCTGACCATTTCCTACGACTATATCTTAGTTTTGTCGAAAACAAGTCAGCAACACCGCAGATTGTGTGACTGTCACTTACCCTAGCTCAGTACATAAACACAGTAACGGTGCTTCTCGAGAACACAAACAAATTCCCTGCATTTTCCTTTCCTATTTACTACGCGATCGTAGGACAATCACAAGCGTTAGCTCCCAAAACAATAAGCGAAAGCGAAAGTGCCGGGCCTGTTTACATCCACAAATCAGCTCAATTCCCTGACCAGCCTCAAAGCAACGTTGCGGACTTACTGCACGTGTGGAAAAGCTGCTTGGAGTATTCCTTCACGTGTTTTAAGTGAAGACACTACTCTATGCATCTTACAAGTAACATCTTCGCATATTCCTGTGGAACTACGCATCCATTTTAGATCAAAAGCAGTTAATTTTTTTTCGAAATCTGCTGATCAAAGAACAAAATGCCGTTAAATATTTTTGTTTGTAACCCTTCTACGAAGCACATATTAGAAGGAATCTAATGACCTCCCTTGCACCCTGTATATATACACACTTAACGCTTATGCATTTGAATTCTGAAATTCTAATAACATACCTGCCTACTAGTTTCCCAAGTTCAAAACTTCTGGAAGTATCGCCAAAAGGATACCGATGTTCCCTTCACAATGTTTAAGTTCCTCTGGGTACTTTAAGCAAGTGCTGCTATGAAATTAGACCATAAATGACGAATAGCTAGAAACCTACCCTTTTACAAAATAAAATAAGAATTTTAAACTTTAAGAAAGCATCATTCCCTACACTTGGTGCCTTAAAAGTAACAATTAACTTGGGCTACCAATGGACAGATGCATGCTTATTTATAGGCATGCCCAACGTTAAACGGGTGCTTCCATGCAAATATTCCTATTGGATTTGAGACGGGAACTTCTATGTATATATTTGTAATTTTAGATTAAGAATGTACATAAATATAAGATTTTAGATATAAGTATAACTTGGTATTGTGCAAAGAAGTTGCCTTTTGGAAGTAGGTTGACCTGAATAAGTTTCTGAAGGCCACGGAACAAACAATCTTTTGTCATCCCAAGCCGAGGGACATTTTGCCAGAAGTCCAAGGACACAGCTGGGGGAAGATTGTTCCCTCCTCCATAACGGGACTAGAGAGAAAGTGCGGGGGTGAGATATAAAGAGAATAACGTAGAAGCGGACAGTTGGCTCTGGTGTTGCGATGTCGCGACGAGGGAGAGCCTCGTATCGCTAAATAAGTATAGCTTCGCGCCAAAAGAAACGTCGAGGTATGAAAATAGACTGTGATTAGTGTAAAGTAAAGCAGATAGCAATCTTAGAGCGAAACACCAGAAACTTGCTCAGGTCGGCACTTCGAGGCAAATGAAGTGTTGAATAATAAACTTAGTAAAAGTCTGTGTTGTGTTGTCATCTAACCTCGCGCCCGAGAAACATCCTCTCATGCCTACCCAAATCCGGCACCCAACGTCCAGAACCCGCTACAAAGGCGCCCAAAGTCACGACCCCGTTACAAATGGCGCCCAACGTGGGGCTCGACAAAGAATGACAACCAGAGGATCACCGATGGAAGCAGTTGACTCGGCGAGAATAAATCGACGCGTAGGAAGAAGGTGAACTTCAACCCAGGGACAGCAGTAGAAGCCGTGTACGCGAAAAGGAGACGACGACCAAGTAACATCACGAGCGACAGGAAACAGCCTCAAGACCTCGGAGGAAAGGCGCACGAGGTGCTGTTTCAACAAGCGAGACAATCAACATCAGAGGACGACCACATCAACCCAGCAACGCAAGTCGCCGAAAGGTCAGAGTTAAACAAACAATCCTATGTAAAGACAAAATATATCACAGTTAAAATAGTAGATGCATGAAAACAAATGTGTGGAAGAATGAGAGGATATTATATACTGTATGACTGAGTGGGGAAGATTAGAATAGGGTAATTTTAAATAGATGCTCCTTCGTAGCGGAAAGTTAAGTAGAAATACCAAAATGGAGTCGCTAGAACAGAATAAAGAAAACAGAGCTGGGAGCAGCGACGCAGTAGGGAATACTTCGAAAGATTACTTTAAGATACTCTTGGAAAAAATTAGTGGTCAGGTTAACGAAATGGGTGAGAGATTGGAAAGTAAAATTAGTGGACAGGCTAAAGAAATAAACGAAATGTGTGGTCAGTTTAAGGAACTAAACGAAAGGGGTGATAGATTGGAAAGTAAAATTAGTGGTCAGGGTAAAGAACTAAACGAAATGAGTAGTAGATTAGAGAATATGGGTGGTCAAGTTAAAGAACTCTTAGACGAAGGATTTAGGACCCAAGAATCAAAGCTCAAAGAACATTTAGATCACAAGCACCAGGAATTTGAGGAGAGAATGAGGGAGCAATTAAATACACAGCAGGGGAGCATTTCCGAAATCCAGGAAGGGTTAAATTCCTTTAGAATTAACGTAGACGAAAATTTAGAACGTATGAAAGAGATGTGTGAAAGAAAAAATGTAGAAACTATGAAAATGCTGACGGATGAGCTAATAGCTATTAAGAACGCAGTGCATGGGGAGGTAAATGAAACTTTGCAGGTAGTGCACGCTGAATTAGAAGCTGAGGGACAAGAAATTAATAAACTTAAGGAAAACACGGAGAGACAGCTATTAGCTCATCTAGAGGTAGATAACCGTTCAAAAAAGAACGAGAGTAGAATAGTGGAAATCCAGGGATCTGTAGAGAGAATAGAGATACAATTAAGAAGTATTAATGATGGTAATGCGACCAGCGCAGTTGACAGTAATGGAAATAACTCAATTGTAAATAGTGCACAACATGAGGCTGCAGCTATAGAGAATATGACACCTAGCTCCTTCCACGTGAACCCGTCTAATACAGGAAATAGTCTTAGTCAATATGGGCAATTACTGAATGAAGTGTCTGTTCCCATTTTTGAAGAGTCTGAGGCCATAAATCCTAAGCAATTCCTTATCGACTTAGACCGCTATTTCGAGATAAAGGATATACCGGAACAGCTCAAAATGTTTGTTGTGCGTAAGGCTCTGAAAAATAGATCTCTGACGTGGTTAAGGCTTGTTTTGGGGGAAAATTGTTCTTACGAGTATTTCAGGCAAATGTTCCTTAACAAGTACTGGAACGCGACTACGCAGAACAAAGCCAGATCAATATTGAGCAACGGCCGATACAATGAACACGGCCGACAGTCGATGACGGACTACGTGTTAACTTGCGCGCAAAATTGCAGATTAGTCGATCCTCCTGTAAGCGAAGCAGATTTTATTTCGCAAATTATTAAACATTTCCCACAGCAGATTACAAATTACCTGATTGTAGCGAGACCAAAAGATATTACTGAATTAATAGATCTTGTGTCAGCTTTTGAAAGTAGCAACTGGGAACGGGAGTTTGATTATGGTTCGCGGAGAAATGAAAGGGGAAGCTGGCGTGGTCAGCCGAGTTCACCGCGCGCCAACAGAAATTACAATGGGAACCATAACCGAGACGTTGGCCTCAGGGAACGATACCGAGATGACCCGCCAAGATTCGAGGGTAGGCCAAGAAACGGCAGACGAGAGCATCAGGTAAATTTAATTAGAACGGAGGCGAATTTCCATGACGGGCCGTACCGACCTAGGGGACGTCGAAACAGGCATAACCCGAGAACTCCGTGGAGAGCCCACGACTCCGACGAAGAGCATTACCGTAGAGAAGACAGGGGAAATTACGGTAGCGGATATAGCTCGCGAGGAAATAACCGACGGGGCCAAGGAGGGGGAAATTCTAATATGCCCGGAGGTCAAGAGATCTTAGTGGCGCCTGTGAGAGAAGGATTTGCAATAGTGGACGGAAATAATCCGGAAAACTAAATTGCGATCTTGTTGTGGACCGGAAAAAGATTGCACCGAACCCTGGGGTGATTTACTGCACTGGGCTACGGTCCGAATTAAATGATGACGAAAGTGAACAATTGGCAATACTGAAGAATTACTCGGACGAAAACGAAGTAGAATCGCCGGTAATAGAGGTTAAAGTAGGAGGTAAAGCGGAGTTATTTACAGTAGATACCGGTGCTACCATGAATGTATGTAGCGCGAAGTTTTTCCAAGGGTTGCTAAACCGAAATGTCAAGATGATGACTTTACCTACTTCTAATGTGGTTTGCAAGGTAGCCGTAGGCAAAACGGTGCAAAGAATTAAACTGCAGACCATGCTATGCTTAGAAATCGGCGGGGAGGTGTTTGAGTACATATTCTTAGTGATCGATAATTTGATTTGTGATGCCATTATTGGATGTGACATGTTGTACGACCTGAAGGCGGTCATAGACTTCGCAAAGGGAAGTTTAATTTTAAATAAAGGTGAAAGGAGAATAGGTGTACCGTTTGTTCGTAACATAAAACAAAGTGAGATTGTTGGCATGTTAAATGAGTCGGATATAGGAGACGAACACTTATTTATCCAGCACATGCGTGTAGAAACGGAACCGGTTGTAAAGATTGCTATCAGGTATAACAAACCCGAGGGTAAAAGACCTTTTAGTGAAAAGGCGGAGAGTACTTTGGAGCGAGAGAGAGGGAAAGCGCCCGTACCCTTATTCGTGGAACAAAGCCACCAAGTTCGGCAGGCTGCAATGAAAGAAAAGCTGACCGAGTCTTACCAATTGACCAAGGAACAAATGAGCCAGTTAGAAGACACATTAACTAAAAATGCTAACACCTTCAGTAAATTACCCGGCAGATGCAAAGCATATCAACACAGTTTCGAGGTAAAAGACGCGAAAGCTTGTAATTACCGACAGAGGGAACTACCATTAGCCATACAGACGCAGGCTAGAGCTATTATCAACCAAATGTTAGAACTAGGAATACTTAGAATCTCAAATTCGGATATAATTAGTCCCGTTGTTTGGATAGCGAAGAAGGATGGCAGTTTAAGGAAAACATTGGATGGACGGGGGGTAAATAAATACACCCTTCCCGACTATTTTAGGAGCGAATCTATTGAGCAGTTGATCACTAAGATGTCCAGGGGCCGATATATTTCCTCGATTGATTTAACGGCGTCATATTGGCAAGTTGAGCTCAAAGAAGAGGTTAGGAAATACACGAGTTTTATCTTCGAAGGGATACAGCTAGAATATACTGTCTGCCCTTTCGGAATGCGTACCTCGGGAAATGGTTTGCTTCGGGCCATAAATGAAATTTTAGGGGATGCCACGAGGACGTATTTGCTCCATTATGTGGATGACTTCTTGATCATAGATAAAGATTTTGACGAGCACATGAAACATGTAGATTACGTGTTGACGAAACTTCGAGAAAATGGAATGACTGTAAACCTCGAAAAATCTAAATTCTGCGTAAAGGAGGTAGAATTTTTGGGGTACATAATAAATGAAAAGGGGCTAAAACCTGACAAAAAGAGAATAGATGCCATCATGAATATTCCGCCCCCTAAAACGGTTAAACAAGTTAGAAAACTGAATGGCGTCTTAAACTATCAGGCGAAATTCATTCCACAGTATGCCAGTATAATGGAACCTATAAGGGAATTATTGAGAAAAGGGGTGAAATGGCATTGGGGTGCCACCCAGCAGAAGGCGTTCGAGAAGATTAAGCAGTTGTTTGCAAACTCTATACTACTTGAGAGGCCTAGGGATGGACTTCCTTATGAAATTTACGTGGACGGTTCATGCCAAGGGTTTGGAGCTATTCTAGGGCAAAGGTCAGCTCCAGACCAGTTCCATGTTATAAGTACGGCTTCCAGGGGGCTGAACCACGTAGAGAGAAACGCGTCAGTGACAGAAATCGAGATCTGTGCGATGTATTTTGCCATTCAGCGATTTAGAACTTACATATACCGCAAAAAGGTAAAGATCTTCTCTGATCACATTAGTTTGTCTTTTCTACAGAAATGTAAGTATACTAGCTCAAAGATGTGTAGGTACGCTCATGAAATAATGATGTATGACGTGGAAATCCTACATATACCGGGAAAGATGAATACGTTCAGTGATATGTTATCGCGACTAACCCATCATGCTGAAATACCCGATAATATGGGTGGAGTGCTAAGAGAAATTAAAGTGTTGAAACTAGAGATACCAATGGATAGGGGATTAAAGGAGAAATTAAAGAAAATCAGCGGATTGCAGAGGAAAGACTGTAAGTTGGTCAGTTTAATGGTCAAAGCGCCGGAAATAGATGGACAGGTGGAAGGTAGTTTGGGAATGAAAGACGAAGTCTTATATAAAAAGCACGGAGCCATTAACCCGAAGTGGAAGACGTACATTCCTGGTAGCCTGGAAAAAGAAATTATTACGACGTTCCACAAAGCGTTATGTCATTCAGGGACGGACAGGACGACTGCTACCATTTTGGAAAATTTGTACATCCCTAAGTTAAGACGGAAGGTAAGGCATACGGTTACGGTGTGTGACGTATGTCAAAGAGCGAAGCCACTGCAAGTCGCGTACGATTACGAGACGAACGCCATCCTACGGGACAAACCAAGATCCTTAGTTACGGTGGATTGTCATGGCGAGTTACCCCGAGGAGCGTTTGGATATAGATACGTCATAGTATTTGTAGACGTGTTCTCAAAGTTCGTTAAGATTTACCCGGTTAAAAAGATCGATAGTGCCACATGTTTGAATAAATTGCTGAAGTACTATATTCCCCAGGTCGGAAAAATGGACGCATTACTAGCAGATAACGCTACCATGTTTACAGGAAAGAAGTTCGTTAACACGATGAAAGAACAAGGTATCAAACTTTACCACTGTTCGCGTTATCGGCCGAATAGCAACCCGACCGAGAGAACCATGAGAAACCTATCGGTGTATCTGCGAGTATCCTGTAGTAAGCAACAAACGAAATGGCCCGAGATGATACCGACAATTGAAAAGATATTAAATGAATCGGTAAACCAAGTCACGGGATTCGAACCGGTAGAGTTAATGCAAGGCAGGCTCATTAACACGATGGGTGCGAACATACCGCGAACCCTTGATGTGGAAGGCGCCGTGAGTACGTCGCAATTAGAAATTATGGAAGTGGCCGCAGAGCGAATGAGAAAGAGGGCGGATAGACGTAAAGAAAAACATAAGGCGAAAATGAGGAAAAAGTGGAAATTACACAAAGGCGATCTCGTATTGGTGAGAAACAAGAAACTTTCTAGCGCCATAAACAAATATAACCAGCGCATGGGACTTTTATACAAGGGTCCGTATAAGGTAGTAGAGGAATACGGAACTGACACGTACTTGCTTATGGACTTGAACAGCGGTAAACTAGGGGGAAAATGGCATAAGCAGCTATTACGTCCGTATCTTCAGGACGAGGTCAGAACCGAAGAAGAACAAATAAAGGAAAGAGCACGCAAAAGTACATAAAGAGTAAGTATTCGAGGTAAGATACGCCCGAGTCGGCCTATCAATTCGAGAGCTTGGTCATTACAAAATAAATGGTGTCAGGGGTCTAATTACTTATCAAAGGGAGACCGAAGATGAGGGAAACAATGACAAGCAACAATTGAAATAAAAATAATGGTTTAAAATACGCGCGAAGAGGTATATAAGTTTACAAAGACAGATGAAGGAACAATGGTAAACTTGGAAGGATATAGGTGAAGATAGGTAGAAATAAGTGTAAAATTAGTAGCTCGTAAATGTGATTAGATTAGCAGTACAAAAGGTCATTATGTGAAACACTGGTTAAGAATTGAGGGACCCTGGAAGACATTGAACCCTTGTGTTTACGTTGGCCAGGTAGACAAGGAGAACCTGTGTCAGTGACCTATATGTGTGATAGTGTGAGGGAAGAAAGTGAAAGTCCAAGACAGGTAGCTAATTGAAAGCAAAGGTATGCTACGAGGAAGTGGACATTATCATGTGTAAGTTAAGCTGAAGTCAGGACTTCGGAGGAAAATTGAATTTGGTAATCAAGAAAAAAGGAGAAATCTCTCAAAGATCTTCCTGTTTTTCTTGTTACAAAATCCGGTGCATTTGAGACGGGAACTTCTATGTATATATTTGTAATTTTAGATTAAGAATGTACATAAATATAAGATTTTAGATATAAGTATAACTTGGTATTGTGCAAAGAAGTTGCCTTTTGGAAGTAGGTTGACCTGAATAAGTTTCTGAAGGCCACGGAACAAACAATCTTTTGTCATCCCAAGCCGAGGGACATTTTGCCAGAAGTCCAAGGACACAGCTGGGGGAAGATTGTTCCCTCCTCCATAACGGGACTAGAGAGAAAGTGCGGGGGTGAGATATAAAGAGAATAACGTAGAAGCGGACAGTTGGCTCTGGTGTTGCGATGTCGCGACGAGGGAGAGCCTCGTATCGCTAAATAAGTATAGCTTCGCGCCAAAAGAAACGTCGAGGTATGAAAATAGACTGTGATTAGTGTAAAGTAAAGCAGATAGCAATCTTAGAGCGAAACACCAGAAACTTGCTCAGGTCGGCACTTCGAGGCAAATGAAGTGTTGAATAATAAACTTAGTAAAAGTCTGTGTTGTGTTGTCATCTAACCTCGCGCCCGAGAAACATCCTCTCATGCCTACCCAAATCCGGCACCCAACGTCCAGAACCCGCTACAAAGGCGCCCAAAGTCACGACCCCGTTACAGATTCTACCACACAAAATGCGCCATATAAAGTAATTTTTACTAACGTATTTCAAAAGAATCACTGCCTTTAAAAATTACATTAACTAAAAGTGTTATATATCTTTTAAGAATAATCCTCCATCACACCAGAGACAATTACCCCAATGGTGACTTACTATTGCAAGTACTTTATGTCCCGGGATTAAATAACCTTCAGATGGTAATTATTATTTACTTATGCCAACAAACTTACTGTTGGTGTTTTTCAACACACAAGCCGTGTGTGGGCAATGTTTGGTAATTGTCTCTGATGTGAGATTGCCTTTCTGGTTTACCGGGAAAAATACGAACTGGTTTGAGAATTCGATGTCATTCTGGCATGTTGTCACAGTTGCCTAATGGTTAGAGCACCCGCCTAGTAAGCAGAGGGTCTGTGGTTCAGATCGCAGCTGTGGCATTGAATTTTTAAGTTCCAGTTCTACCTCTCAAACATTGCCCACACACGGCTTGTGTGTTTAAAAACACCAACAGTAAGTTTGTTGGCACAAATAAATAATAACTTCGAATAGTTAGTTTACGGCTAACACTCCAGATACCACATTACGAATGGTTTTGTAGAGATCTGTGCCTTTAATGTTTCTAAGGGTTCACTAGGTGTTACAATCCTCAAAATTTGAAAACGCTGAACCTAAAGTGGTTGAGTGAGTGAGTGAGTGAGTGAGTGAGTGAGTGAGTGAGTGAGTGAGTGGGTGAGTGGGTGAGTGAGTGTGTGGGTTTAAGGTCCCGGGGACAGCTGAACCTCAAACATGATATTCAAGGCAGATTTGGAGGTTTAAACTTCGAATGTAGGAGTAGAAGAAGCCATCGAGCAATCGCTCTATGAGTGGCTCAACGCGCATGAGCACCATACTAACCGATGTTAGTTCCAACAATCAAAATCACCCAAGAATCAGTTTAGACCAAATTTGAGTTTCTGATCAGCAGTCCCCCGTAGGCAGTTCATCCTATAGCCCAAACGAAATCGCAGTTTCAAAAAGTAGATTATTGTTTGTTAGGTACTAAATGTTACCAAATCTTTGTCATATGTTCATATTTTTAAAGGCTATGAAGGCAAAGAAGACAATCATCTACCTATAACTTCGCCGAGTAGGAATTTATGTCTTATTTAGTGAAAAATGAGAGTCTACAGGGAGATGTCTACAGGAAGTCATCTATGTGTATTTAAGGTGTCAATTGACAAGATTATGTTTAAGTGCCTCAATTTATGCCTTTACATTTCCAAGCTCTAGTATTGCCTGAGGTAGTGCGAACACAAAGACTTTGCCTTTGTACAAATAACAAACGAGTTGCTCCGAGAAAAATTGCTTTAGATAAATACTGCTTTATTATATTGGTCGGCGCTTGATGTTAGAGAGCACACCTACTTAAAGAAAAGGAAGAAAAAAACGGGGTGGGGGAAGGGGGGGGGGGTCACACCACCGGGAATATAAAATATAAACAGCTTTGCTTTTTCTATTTAACAAAATCTGTCTAAATCTGTTTACCTAAGGATTTTAATACGATTTCGGAGGTAAGATTCATGACCTTTGGATGTGGTAAACACCGTTGCGTACTCTGGACTACCTATTGCCGAAGGTAAAATTGGCTTTATACATTCTCACACAACGAAAAACCTTTCTTAAAGGTGTTGGCGGTATGTGCTCCTCCACCTGTACTTAGAACATAAGTTTACCTGCATTCAGTCGAGAGTAGAAGTTATATTGAAGGATTAAACTGACTCTCTCATTGCGTAAACATTTTGGTTATCGAGACGCCCTTGGTAATTGGAATTCAACGCAGGCACCAGCGACTTTCCTTATTAGGTCTTCAACGTGATCTACAAGACCTAGAAATACTTTGTTCAACAAACCGCAAAGCAGCTGTTGTCTTGCTTTTGTTCTGACTGGAGTCCGAACCTTCATGTAGGAAACAAAAAGTTGCGTGGTTTGGACTATAGAAAGTGGGAGGGGTAAGTCTGTCATATGATCACAACATAGAGGAGACAAGGTACAGTCGACGTGGGAACGTTGTAGATAAAATGTTGGGATAACTTACATTCAACGTTGTCACCATTTGCAGTAAAATATTCACTTTTAATTCTTGTGCAGGTTCAGCAACACGTGATTATTTTGATTTCCGTGCTGCAGGCATTTTACTGTATGGAACTAGGGAACATGTTCGAGAGACACTATGCGCTGTAGGCAGCGTGTTTTGTGCTGGCATTGTACCCGCACAATGACGTCAGGTTTTACCCTTGTGGAAGTAAATTGCAATCACCTCATTTGGCCGGGCCCTAATGATCTAGTTGTCGACGGGCTAGGGTTTGGACCCTAGTTCTGACCAAAGCCATGCTCACTAAGGCGATTAGTTGGCAAACGCGGGGTCTTAAGTCCTGATGCTGCTTTGAAGGAGAGGATTACATTAGCTTCAAGCCAATGTGTTTGTTCTCCAATACTGAATTAAAAAAAAAAAAAAAAAAAAAAAAAAAGAAAGAAAGAAAGAAAGAAAAAGAAAGCGAAGAAACATAGACATCTATCTGATCTTAAGTGGTCTATTATTATTATTATTATTATTATTATTATTATTATTATTATTATTATTATTATTAGTAGTAGTAGTAGTAGTAGTAGTAGTAGTAGTAGTAGTAGTAGTGGTAGTGGTAGTAGTAGTAGTAGTAGTAGTAGTAGTAGTAGTAGTAGTAGTAGTAGTAGTAGTAGTGGTAGTAGTAGTACTAGTAGTAGTAGTAGTAGTAGTAGTAGTAGTAGTAGTAGTAGTAGTAGTAGTAGTGGTAGTAGTAGTAGTACTAGTAGTAGTAGTAGTAGTAGTAGTAGTAGTAGTAGTAGTAGTAGTACTAGTAGTAGTAGTAGTAGTAGTACTAGTAGTAGTAGTAGTAGTAGTAGTAGTGGTAGTAGTAGTACTAGTAGTAGTAGTAGTAGTAGTAGTAGTGGTAGTAGTAGTAGTAGTAGTAGTAGTACTAGTAGTAGTAGTAGTAGTACTAGTAGTAGTAGTAGTAGTAGTAGTAGTAGTAGTAGTAGTAGTAGTAGTAGTGGTAGTAGTAGTACTAGTAGTAGTAGTAGTAGTAGTAGTACTAGTAGTAGTAGTAGTAGTAGTAGTAGTACTAGTAGTAGTAGTAGTAGTAGTAGTAGTACTAGTAGTAGTAGTAGTAGTAGTAGTAGTAGTAGTAGTAGTAGTAGTAGTAGTAGTAGTAGTAGTACTAGTAGTAGTAGTAGTAGTAGTAGTAGTGGTAGTAGTAGTACTAGTAGTAGTAGTAGTAGTAGTAGTACTAGTAGTAGTAGTAGTAGTAGTAGTAGTAGTAGTAGTAGTACTAGTAGTAGTAGTAGTAGTAGTAGTAGTAGTAGTACTAGTAGTAGTAGTAGTAGTAGTAGTAGTAGTAGTAGTAGTAGTGGTAGTAGTAGTAGTACTAGTAGTAGTAGTAGTAGTAGTAGTAGTACTAGTAGTAGTAGTAGTAGTAGTAGTAGTAGTAGTAGTAGTAGTAATAGTAGTAGTAGTAGTAGTAGTAGTAGTAGTAGTAGTAGTAGTAGTAGTAGTAGTAGTAGTAGTGGTAGTAGTAGTAGTACTAGTAGTAGTAGTATTGTTGTTGTTGTTGTGTTCTTGTATTTGCTGCACAATTACATGCCAGAATACATTGACTATTATTGTCAGCATTAATAATGCTATCATAAACAACAAGAACTTATGACACTTAACTAATAGTAAGAGCATAACATAATGGAACCTTATCGCTATTGCAAAGTTTTGGGATGAGGATAACAATTTGTGAATCAGGTGGCCAGAGTTACGCAATAGGAACAGGGTCAAAATTGGCACTAGGAGCTCTTGATGGAGCTACACATTTCACTGCGATCCCAAATCATCCCGGTCCTATACGGACTATCTTTCTTCTCTGAGCTTTCCTCTCCTGGTACACATTTGGTTAAAATCTTCAATTCTTGGTCCACTGCAACATGTAGCATGCTTTCAACAAGAAAAGCTTTTCAATATGGTTTCGGAGTCTGTACCGCACTTGCAATACTTCTTATACGTCTTATTAAATTATATTTACTCCTTACGGAAGCCTTGTCTCAGCCTATTTATTACTTCCATGTAAGACATTATTTATTCGCTAGATTTATTACCGCCTCTTCCTTTCCATTTCAGTTCCTGTTTTACATATGTAAACGCAGTTGTTGATTATGAATTAATTTCTTCATAACTACTTCACAAACTTTCTATCAAGTCTTTTCGTCAGCATCTTTGAGCTCATTTAATGAGGTCAGAAACAATTCAAAACTTTCAGGATCATCAAAATTATAACTTCATACCCTTCAGTTAATTAAACTCGAAATCTTCCAGGTGCATAATTTGTAATGTGACACAACGATATCTGAAAAGTTATAAAGTTTGCCTGGTGAACATTGACTAAATAGTGTACCTACTTCAAAAGAATAGTATTAGTTGATGCATTTTCAACAATAAGTGCACGCTACTGAATGAGAACAAGGCTATATAGCCTTCTTGAAATGTATGAAACACTTGAGAATAAAAACACCTTGTAAGATGAAAGGATCTTTTATCTATTTTGCTGGTTTTTTAAATATATAATTATAGAAATAAGAGATTTTTTTTCAGGTAAGTTAAGCATTACGCTTACGGCTCAGTACATACCTAAAGTTAACTCTTGCTGTGTGTGGCATAGCATCTAAAGTTTAACTCTTCCAAATGTTATGAACAGTTTTTCTACAACATTATGAACTTCTACGAGTCGCTGTGATGCGCAATTTATTCACCGTGAAAAAAAATTCCATTGGGGGAAAGAAATCTGTGCTTTGTTTCAGAATATGTTTTCTAATTATCTTCAAGATTTTTGTATTCGGATGTTCAAAAAGTGAGAAAGCAATGTGTGCAGGTGTATGACAAAACGCAATCGAAAGCAGTAACATGCCCATTCTTTGAAATACTATTGTTTAGGATCAAAGTTTTGGTGACAATGATCCTTAATCCTGTAAAAATAGTTTTCTTCATGGTAAAGCGTACGCGTTCTCTAAAATAGTCGTCTCTTCTCCCAGTTCTCTGTCACCTTTTTTCCAGTGTCAGTACTAAGTTTCCTCCTGCCTGTTTTACGCCAATTGCGTATCTCCATTATTACTTTAAATACTCATTTTCTGTTTCTATTTTGCTTCGAATCATAATTTTGAGTATTGAAAGGTAACCTCAGTATGAACATGAAATGCCTAAAAATTAACATATAATAAATTAAACAGAGCTTCTTCTTGTAAATTTGTGCTTAGAAAGCCACAAGGAAAAAGAAGAACGTCATAAAACATTATTTTAAACATTTTATATAACACGTTAAAAGTCACACTCTCAAACACTCAAACACTCAAACATGTTCCACCACGAGCATTTCTAATACTGCCATTCAGAATATCATTTTCTTGGACGGTCGCATTCTCGTGGATTGCTTGGTATTTGTATGGAAGGACAGTTAGCAAAGAAGCTGACAAAATCCCGTTTCAACCAGGGTGAATAATTGGGGAGGTGGGGGGGGGGGGGCTTATGAGACATAACATATCTCTGGATGGTGATGGACTCATGGATAAAGTAGTCCCCTCAGTTTTAAAGAAAACACTTCAAAATATCTCATCATATATTTCTATTCGGCAATGCTTCTACTGGGAGTATCGAATTTAAAATGGAAGGAAAAAGGCAACAGAAAATGGTCAGATAGGAAAAAGAAACTGTTAGAGCAATCGATGATTGCTAGTTGTAGATAAACAGAAAACAATATATGACCATTATGAATCTGGAGGGCTGCTTTGTAGAGCATACTGAAGAAACGTACTAAGTTTCTGCAGAGAATTGGCATAGACTGGAAAGGCGAAATTCTCTGTCGAGAAAATAACGAATGCCCAAATAGAAGAAGATATTTCAAACGGATAGGCATATAATAGGATGTTCTTACCAAACCATTTTAACACCCACTTTGTGTTTGTAAATGATTACAAAAACAAGGAGGTGTGGTAGTGGAACAAAGAAAAAATGCATAAGATTTAATAGTTGTATGACACTACCAAAAGAAGACAAAATAACTGTTCCTTATGTGTTTGCTGATGGAGATAAATGGCAATTTTAAGTATTACAGATGAAAATAAGTGTAAGACATCACACACAGCACAACGAGGAATGGAGAGAGGTTATGGTGGATAGAAAAACGCGTATTCATTGAAATGATGAGGAAAATAAATTGTTTTAATTAATGTGTCATATATAGAAACGTGGGCTCTTCTCAGCAGGTCAAACATTTTCCTCGATAAAAGGAAACGCTTAATGAATCCTTAAAAATGAATAAAGAAATGCATGAAGGAAGTATTCTGTGTGGAAAGTAGGGCATTCTACAATGTGGAAATCTGAAACTTGCTGCTAAGTGACAATCGAGGAAATATAGATGAATTGTAGACATGGAGAATGATGCAAAAATAAACAGAACAAGTAAAGTAGTTATTTTGTGCTGATCCTAGCCAGGAAGAAGAAAAGAAATAGCTTTCCTGGAAGGAACGGTGCATGGGAAAAGCATTCGAGGATCATTCTCACCTGTCATTAGTTTCAAAATCTAATATACCTTTCGGAGTGAAGCAGCTAAACAGAATTCCTAGACATCCTAAAGCATCTGTGTGACGAATCCACCACCATTTAAATGCAAATGCATTTATTTAAATATGAGAAGGGTGTAGTGCGAGTGTAATGCCCTTGAACCTCGCCATTGAATTTGAAAAATAAGTGTTCTTTTTTTGGCTGAAAGTATCAACACGCCCCTTGAGCAACGATGTATTGCACATTTTTCAAATTCGACACAATAATACCTGTTTCATATGCCGTATATTCTATACATGGATGCACAAAAAAGAAAAAGGGAAAAACAAAGAGAACAAACGCATGTGTTAGATATATATGACTTTCTCTCCCACTACACTTTATTTTTATGTTACCACAAACAATTTTTACCAAGCTTTACTTTTCTATCTAATTCAAGTTAATAAATTGAGATAAATCTCTGTAGAAATAGCTTCATTACACATTCTGTTAGAGGTTGATGGGGAAATACAGGAAACCCAATAGTCAGATGTTTAACAAATTTCCACTATATGCTTGGCCTAGGAATTCCATACTCAACTATTCATACAAAACTTTATAGTTAGGTACTTCTATTCAACCCAGAAAAGTTTAAATTCGCATTTTCACGTTTCCCTGTAGGATGTAGTACGTAAGGCCATACCCTAATTTTACAGAGCGTGTGGCCTTGTGATGATTTTAAAATTCCATGCTCTCTGCATGACCACCGGACGATTTCCCATTTAAGAAAACCACACGTATTTAGAAATTAAAAACAATCATTAAGGATATCTAAGAAACGTTTAACTCTACAAAATCCACATAAAGCATGTATTTTAACAAGATCTACGTAATTGTTTCCTGCAGTAAGATATGTCCATAAATTACGATTTACAAATTATGTAAATTCATGCAGATTGAAGAAGACAGGGTTTTCTCAAAAGGTTCAAAATATAAAAACATTTCATTTGTTATGAAAATATCTTACCTATATAGTCCTTTAATCAAAATTGCCATGGCAATGTTTGAGAAAATGACCATTTTTCAAAACGTGCTCCTTATAAAGGGTAGTTTGAACAGGGGAAACGTTCTTGGAAACCTTTGAGTCGCATCCTTGGAATAAGCTGAACATAACTAAGCTACGCGTGCGTAATAATAATAATAATAATAATAATAATAATAATAATAATAATAATAATAATAATAATAATAATAATAATAATAATAATAATAATAATAATAATAATAATAATAATAATAATAATAATAATAATAATAATAATAATAATAATAATAATAATAATAATAATAATAATAATAATAATAATAATAATAATAATAATAATAATAATAATAATAATAATAATAATAATAATAATAATAATAATAATAATAATAATAATAATAATAATAATAATAATAATAATAATAATAATAATAATAATAATAATAATAATAATAATAATAATAATAATAATAATAATAATAATAATAATAATAATAATAATAATAATAATAATAATAATAATAACAACAATGACAATAACAATAACAACAACAATGACAATAACAATCATCAAGTTCATCAAGGCATGCAAAGTTAATGTTTAAATTCAATGTAAACTTCATGATTTCTTTCCTCCTTTTTTTCCTCAATGTTTAGTCGCGATATGACTTTTATGTTGAAGCGACTTCAAATAATAAATACATAAAAAAAACTAACAATAACAATAACACTAACAGTAACAATAACAAGAAGAAGAAGAAGATAAAGAACAAGAACAAGAAGAAGTAGAAGAAGTAGTAGAAGAAGAAGAAGAAGAAGAAGAAGAAGAAGAAGCGGAAGAAGAAGAAGAAGAAGAAGAAGAAGAAGAAGAAGAAGAAGAAGAAGAAGAAGAAGAAGAAGAAGAAACGAAGAAATGCCAATGAAACATTATGTGCCCTCATGCTTGCACTTTACAATCTGCAATTCAAATGTTGGACAGTAACAGCATATACAGGAGTGAGTTAATTTCCTGGAATATAAAAATGATATAAGTAAAGTGAGACCTTATCGGTTGTTTATAGTGTTATTGCCTATTTTCACGGAATACACACGCTAGTTCAACTATCTATCACCTCACGTCTCGCTGAGAGGCAGAAACGCGATTGTCGTCTCTTGCGCCGTGGAGTTCTGCAACTTTTTATCGCACGAAGGGTCATCTACTTACGCCGATGCCTGCTGCAGTGAGCCACTTGGTTTGTGTGCTTTAGACTTTATCTCTTACAGTTTACCTGTAATGCAAAAGTCATTAAGAATGAAGAGCACTTCACATAACATTGTCAAAAAATTCAGAGATACCTTACAGTAATTTATTTTTCAATAATTATCTTAAGTATACGCCATAATACTCCTTAGAGTTATTTTTTATAAAGTCTAAATTTTTTAAATATCTTACACATAATGGGTAACTCAGTCAAATGGAATCATTTGAAAATATTTGTTTGAATTTCCTTTCAAAATTTAGAATAAGAATACCAAGTTTGGGGTTAATTTGATGCATTGCTTTTAAGTTTTACTCTTTACAAGCACCTATACATAAACGTACACAGAGTTTTGTTATCCTTTTCGTACTATTATATTCTGCAAATAGCTGTAAAATTTTTGAATAAAATACCACGTGTTTAACATTTTTGCATACCAAGTGGCCTGCTTTTTTGGCATTGCAGTAAGTAGAGAACCCTTCCTGCGTCAAAAGGGTTGCAGAACCCACCCGGGTAAATCCAGTCAGAGAGACGGCAGTGGCGTGAGTGAATTTTGTTCTGCTTGTAAGAGAAGACGAGCGGGAAAGCAATTCCCCAAGCTTGAACTATCGTGTGTAGCGCGTGGTAATAGGTAAGAACAGTCTTAGAATGTTTTCCACTTTACTTACAGGACTTTGTTTTCCAGGGAATAAAGTCGTTCCTGTATATGCTGCTTTTGTCTAACATTACGGATTATGTATTGTAAACTGCCGCAACAAAATCACGCAAACGTGGGGGCACGTAATGTTTCATTGTCATTTCAAGACCCTATTATTTAAAAAAGAATTAAATGATTCAAATTTTGCAACGCTCATTTTTGGGTAAGATAATGTATTTAATATGCTGTTTTCATTCATATTATAACCTATGATAACGCCCAAAAATGTGATAGTATTAGATGAAGTAGGCACATAAGAGTTACTGCATTCCTACGCCTTTAACGTTCTGGTACAAATCTATAGTAAGCAGAGGAAATGTTCTATTCCACCCAAAGAATTCCACTCCGAAAGGTTTTATGACTCTCTGAGTCTATAAAGCCACACAATATCCTTGTGTGTGGATGTTTTGTGTGTGTGTGTGTGTGTGTGTGTGTGTGTGTGTGTGTGTGTGTGTGTGTGTGTGTGTGTGTGTGTGTTTGTGTGTGGACAGGATAACTTAAAAACAAAAGACCATTTTGAAAACCCAGACTTGATATTTATGTTCAGCATCTTCCAGGGAAACGACACGATTACTATCAAGAAAATTGTCCCACCTCATGTTGGCATTTAAATGGAAAATTTTTGTTTATTTGCTCAAAAATGGCTCTAACTATTTAAAATAAAGTGTCATATATTTAGAATATTTATATGACAAATGAAATATTTTCTTGATTTTTTTGGGAATAGTCTCTGAAGTCCTCTTCATTTTTAATGCCTTTTGAGTGATTGAGATAGACAAAATCTTATTACAAAAATGTGGATCTCATGAAAATGCACAAATGGCATCAACTGCCAATTTTTTGTAGTGTTGTCCCTTTTTCCCCCTTTCTTTTCTCGTAGTCGAGCAAAGATATGGTATTTCAAAGACGTCACATAGCGAACCACTCTTTAAGTATCTAACCATCGCTTAACATCTGTATCATGGGTAGGGCACGGTTACACAACGAAGGGGGCACATCACACACTTCAACCTACGTAGATCCTTTATGAGCGAAGATCTTCTAGGCCTAGGAGGAAACTATGAGGTGGAGGAACCACAGGATACCACAGGAACGCACGCAGACGGAACACAAAGAGGGGAGGAAGTCCCTAACAAGTGCTTGTTTACCCTGCCGTGCAGCCACCATCACACGGATACGGTGTCATACTAACGTTCCCTCCCCCCGAAGACGACAGCCATCGCACAAAGCTACCTAGCGCTGACAACAGCAGTTACCATGCGCAAGCATTCGGGCCACCTGTCCGGCACCACCATACACCACTTGCCTGGAAGCACACCTGAGAGATGAAAATGAAATGGAATGAAATGATATGAGGGAAAGGAAATTGTGGTGTGAAAGTAAGCACACCAGAAAAACGCAGTCAGAGTGAGCTGTCAACAGAGATTGAACCCCCAATCTCCCGAGTGCGAACCACATACATTACCGCGGCGCTACGTCCTTCGGTTACTGTATCGTACAATGAAAGGCGTAAATTTGAACTGATAGTTTGTCGGGATTAACAAGATGTATCCACCATAAAGTTTTCCTAAGAATGGCATGTGGAGGAGTGAGTAAAGAAAGTCATGTGAAATCAAAACAAATGTTTTGCTCCCGGCTATTAAAAACAAGGTTTCTTGAAGTAATTCAACAGATTTGACTTTTTTCTTCGGTTATTTGATTGTTTCTTTGTTATTAGAAGATCCGTGTCAATTACTCCCATAGCTTTGACAGAAAGCTAAATTCACTAAATAGGATTAAAAGTGGTATTTAATAATCAGCCAGTTGTAAAAAGTCCTCATGTACACGAGGAAAAGATTATCTAAGAGTGACTCACATTTGATACCAACCCTTTTTACGGGCATATCTTTGTTTTGCAGATTACTGGGACGTCTAGAATTGTTGGCAAGAAAACTTCCATGAACTCTGCTTTGTGATCTGGTTAGCATGCTAACTTTTAACTCTGAGGTGCCGGGTTTGATTCCAGTTTGGAGAATGAGACCTTTTATTCAGTAATGGTAGTTCCCCTTCAGCCTGGAGTCTGGGAGTGTGAGTGAGGATGTAAATGTGTGTGTTTGTGTGTGTGTTTGTGTCTGTGAGTGAGTGAATGAGTGTGTGTGTGTGTGTGTGTGTGTGTGTGTGTGTGTTTGTGTGTGTGTGTGTGTGTGTGTGTGTGTGTGTGTGTGTGTGTGTGTGTGTGTGTGTGTGTGAATTTAGTGTTTTTAAAGTGTGCTCAAAGCAGACAATCCTGAAATCAATATAGTAGTTAAGGAGTGAACATTCTAACGGAAAAGCCGCCCAAGTGAGGGAAGTGTAGTTCGTCCAGAAAGTAAGGAATGATTGCGCATCATGCTTAGCACCAGTCCTCCGTTACCTCGATCGCATGCGCGCTAGTTAGCCCCTTAACCCTGCCGCGGTGCGAGTCGGGTTTCATTGCTGTGAGTTCACGCCTGTCTGCTCACAAACGTGCTGTTTACTCAGCGACGTCTTAGCTAGTGATCTGGGGCGCCCTTTCAAGCAGTTAGGGGTTTTAGCTAGTTTGAAGCAAGTGAAGGGCAAAGGCACGCGACAGAGTTAAAGAAGAGAGCATTGTTACCGATAATCTTTGAGTTGACTGTACAATTTGAAGATTGTGTGCTCTTCGTTAAAGTAATTGAAAGATGTCACAAGTATAATAATTTGGCATCCTTGGGGAACAGAGGACACTGATTGTGATAGTGCAAATGAACGTGTTTCCAATTGGACATGGAAAACCATATGTACCAAGAAGCTGAAACAATTATGCAGAACGTGTACACATTTCTAAAGAAGAGAATGGTGTCATAATGCACTTGCTAAAACCTGTGACGCAACTAAAGTCCTGTGCTCAACAGTAAAGAAATTTATTCAAATTCTACACAAACAAAACAACAGCGTGAACAACCTCCCAGCCCCCCCCCACCCAAAAAAAAAAAAAAAAAAAATAATAATAATAATAATAATAATAATAATAATAATAATAATAATAATAATAATAATAATAATAATAATAATAATAATAATAATAATAATAATAATAATAATGATAATAATAATAATAATAATAATAATAATAATAATAATAATAATAATAATAATAATAATAATAATGATAATAATAATAATAATAATAATAATAATAATAATAATAATAATAATAATAATAATAATAATAATAATAATAATAATAATAATAATAATAATAATAATAATAAGAATAATAATAATAATAATAATAATAATAATAATAATAATAATAATAATAATAATAATAATAATAATAATAATAATAATAATAATAATAATAATAATAATAATAATAATAATAATAATAATAAGAAGAAGAAGAAGAAGAAGAAGAAGAAGAAAAAAAAAAAAAAAGAAAGAAAAAAGCTGTGGATCTGATTCGCATTCATTCTCGAATTCTGAAACCATACCAAGAATGGCATACAAAAGAGACGATATTTATAAATCCGCACCTCACAATAATATTGAGCTTACAGTACCACCTCCAACAACAAAAGTGCAACAGTTACACCATATCAAATGTTTATACAGTGTAAAGAAAGCATTTGTGGTTATTGAACTAGCCTTGAAATATGGACATGTTGTACGACTTCCCCCTTACCACTGCTGGCTAAATGATATTGAATATGTATGGAATGTGTCGTCGCAGAATGCTCTCGGGATAAAATTCAAGTGCGGATTACTGTAGAAAACGTTATACTAGATTTTGAGGCAAAATTATACTGGCCAAATGATATCAGAAATTCAAGGAAGCAGAAATATCAATATCATGTATTAGCTGGAGGATTCTACCACAATATCACTCCCGTTCACATAGATTTTAAAGACTCATCATTGTATTGCCTCGATGTTTGGGGTCCATTTTAATTCGCTCTTATTATACACGGAATCGTAAAATGCTGAATAGATGAATTTTTCACGCGCCCTGTGTCCTAGTGCTTCTAACGAATATCCATTTATGCCATTAACTACTTACGTCGTTTATGAAAATAATGGGCATTGTTTAATTCGTATAGTCTCTGCTATAGTTATATTCAGGGCTTTGAGTCGAAAAACAACTGAGGGTGTTATAACTCGCTTCTTTTTTTCTACAATTTAATCATTCAACACACTCGTGTTTACTCTCTTGTGTACGCATTGCTCAGTCTGTGGAGCATAGTGAATGCTAACGGTGTTATTCTTATAATAAATTGATGTATTCAAGAGTTTTTCTAAAAGTTACACGGATTTTGTTAATGTCATTCGGATTATGAAACCTGTATAAACATCGAAGTTGGATCTGGTGTTCTTCATCATCTGAAACACTGGGTAAACAAATTTATAACTTAGGTCAGATTATATACTGAAAAAATCTGATGTGTTGCACTCACATGGTTTTCTCTACTCTTGTACTAACCATTCTTACAGACTTTTATCCATTATGTTCTTCATGTTGGTTGAGATATATATTTGCAGAAATTATCTTATTCCTAATTGTCCTATAGGTGCAAGGGGGGGGGGGCCGTTGAAATACAGTAGGCTTTGAGCGATAGTCAAATTTTCTAAAGCTGGTCGCTGTATGAGGGCTTTGAAACTCCGTTCTCTTTGCACGGCCAGGAGGTAAAAAAGTGAATAACGACCACCCGTTTGAGAAAATTTAAGTATTTTTGCAACACAATACAATACTCATACAAATAACAAGGAATATCTCCGAAATGATTCACTCCACAAAAAAATTCATTTGGACATAATCTGTGTGTTTTAACATCTACACTTTTTGTATGGTAAGATTTGGTCTGTCTCACGGTTTATCAGACATGCAAAAAGCCATCAAGACTGAACAGCACCACATATTCTAAAGTCACAAAATTGAAAATATACATTTTATTTGCTATAAAAACATCTGAAGTATATGGCGATTAGACTACTTCCCCTACTTATATGTAGTAGAGAAAGAGAAAATAATACTTTAACCAAGGTCGTAGGTGCTTCGTGGAATTCATATCAGACCATTCAGAGTGCATAAGGCAAATATCTGAAAGATTTATTATAAATGTTAGCTTGTTTGAACAGAAAGACGTTAAGATTTTATGAAGATACACAAAATGGCAGCATTTACCTTTGAATCAAACGCCATGTCATTCATCTTAATCCCGCGTTTGCTGTTTAAAATCCAGATTTATAGGCGTTTGGCAGTCCAATTACTCACAATTCCTTCCAACAATTTCCCATTTCGTATTTCCTATGCTATAAGCGTCTTTTAGCCTGGCATGGAACAAATTATTTGCCCTGGAGCATATGAATATTTTGCAAGGGCAGCTTCTTCATGTTTGATGCCAATGAGTTGTAATTGACAGTAACGACCTCCGTGCTACTAATCCGATATGTGAGTACCCCTGTATTACTAGAGGAACGTAAATTGGATACTGAAACAATCTGTACAGCTATTCCCTCACAATCTGTTTTTGTAATCCAGCATCCTATTATCTGAAGAAGGATTAATGAAAGTCTTGCTAGAATCCGCACTTATTTTCGAATTTACATAACTCATCGATTTTGGGTTTAAGCCAGTGCTAATTAACACAATGGAATTACAAATGTAGTCTATTTTAGGTCTATTGCCAGACAGGGTTTTTGTTTAATGTTAAATATTTTTCAACTGCACTTAGTAGATACTTAATTCCTTGCCGTCTAGCCAAAATTCTAAGTTGACATAAGCTGTTTCTAATTTTTATTCAGTATAGTATTCATACTATCACCTTATCCTGTCTTTAAGTTGTTTTGTCCAATGGCCAGTAAGATTTTTATTAATTTGTTCTCTTTTTACTTATGTGGGAGATTGTTGATATATCTGAATATTTGTGTACATACGTACTATATGGAAGGTACTGCTTCGGCCACAAGTTAATCAGAGATTCTACATGATGAGTGTAGCAAATATGTACAACACAATTATTGTCAATAAAGAACCGTTTCGCTGGAACAAAATAATGTGCGCAAAATATTTGGAGCCACCTAGTGTATTGACGAAAGACTATAATCATCATCACACTTCATGGATTAGGAGACTTCTCCTGTTGCGGCCTCAAGTCCCTCTCTACCTTTTCTTCGGTCTTCCAACATCTCTCCTCCCATATGGTTGGTAATTGTATGCCATTTTGGGGTATCAGATATTGTCCGCCCTTTGTAAATGATTTTTCCAGCTTTGTCTATATTGGTTTATTTTATCTTACTATATCTTCTCTTATTTCTTCATTTTTTATTTTATCCAATATTGTACATCCTTTTATGGCTCTAAGGTATCTCATTTCTGCTGCATTTGTTATCCTATTCTTTTTTCTTTTTCGTCCATGTCTCACAACGATATGTTAACGT
>JAUKNM010000088.1:555000-582500 GCA_030765045.1 Tenodera sinensis
TAATAATAATAATAATAATAATAATAATAATAATAATAATAATAATAATAATAATAATAGTAATAATAATAATAATAATAATAATAATAATAATAATAATAATAATAATAATAATAATAATAATAATAATAACTATTATAATGCTTTTAAATAAATACTAATAAATATAGAGACAAAACGAACAAAAAGGGGGTAGCCTCATAAATAGAAATAGCGACACCAACGTACTTTTCAGAGTGCGTCGCGTCTGTTCAACCCAGCAACTGTTAGCCAGTATGTCGAGAGTGATGGATGCACCAGTTATTTCAAAATCTTAGACACTGTTTTATTCCATTTAATGTATAAACTTAAACTTATAGAATATTGAGAACCTTTTGGCGTTCTCTGTGTTTACAATGGACTTTTCAAATATTTTAAAACAAACTTAAAAAAGAAGTAATTTACGTTCATGCCAGGCATAAAAGGGCCGTTAATTTTATATTTCCATCATAATTGTTCATGCCTATACTTCGCAGCCACACAAACGATGCAGAAAGCACGTGGTGCGGTATCACCGATAGTATCAGCATAATATATAACACATTCAAGGCTGTCATTAGGGCATTAGCGAATATTGCCCATTTTATGCAGTAAAAGTAGAGAACGTGTCATCCAACATTTTGAATTGCCAAAAAGGTATTATTATCAAGCAAATAAATATTTTTGAAGTCTGAGAGTCGTAACCATTATACTTGTTTATTATATACCACTATCCAAACATCCCTTCATCAACGGCGGTATGCGCTACTGTTTTCTTTGCTACCTGGTTTCTTACGATCTTGAAAGACATAAAGACATAAAGACATAAAGACATAAAGACATAAAGACATAAATACATAATGACATAAAGACATAAAGACATAAAGACATAAAGACATAAAGACATAAAGACATAAAGACATAAAGACATATGTTAATGAGTTAAGAAGTTCTGTTCATTAAATTGGAATTTTTGTACCTAATTGCGAAATTACATAGCAAAAGAGTATTGACTGTAGTTTATTATAAGAAAAGAAGTAGGGTTGATCAATGTATTTTTGCTAAATTCATATTACAAATCCTTATGGAGTCGTGTGCTAACATTTTTCCAAGTAGAATTGTGCTTCGTTGCGGCATCTGTGTAACACATATGGACGAAAGCTATACTTGTACCTCTTTGGCTTGAGTTTACGACCACCATGTAAACTGTTGGACTTATCTACGCATCCTGTACATAAGGATGTGTACCTACACTTTAGATAACACCCATTCACAAACATATGTTTATTGTGTGTAGCGTGGGATAACTAGCGAGAATGAGCTTTATATAGGATCAGAATATACGTAACTGTGTTACTACAAATAGGCTGAGAAAGCAGTGGTAAGGCATATTTGTGATAATTTTACATATTCGTCATTATATTCCACATTTGTCTCTTTATTATAAATCCAACAGCACACTTTAAGTTATTGAAATGTAATATAAAGTAATATAGAATAATTTCAGTACTAAATGTACTAGACAAGTTGCAAATTTCTGCAGTTTTAAACAAGGCCACTTAACTTATTACACAGTATTAGTTCTTCTAATCTGAGTTGCACATATTGTCGTGTGTTGCACATTTGTCACACATGAGAACTTCTCCTTCGGAGCCTAATGACTGACGAACAACATGGTATGACACGAGACAAGATACTTACACACTGTACGCATATTGCGTCATTCTTCTTGCTTTCACCTTGAGGACACCGTATTGAATCATTTATTTTAAAATCTTCCGTCAATGCAAGGCATCATCATAATTTTGGAAAGAGCATTGCTTCATTTTGAGAACTCCGTGAAAGGAAATCCTTCAACGTCAACCGTACGACACCCATTGTCTTAGAAGCAGCATAAACTGAGACATTTTCGTTCTTACCAGTCATGCACCGTGCATTAATGATTTCTGTTATATGCACGGTACCTTGATCTTTCCTTGGACATATTCAACCTGAAATAATACGGACGTAAGTTAGGTAAGACCACTTCGTGATAATTGCAAAATTATACGCGTATATGTAGCAAATTTAATAACGAGTAATTTGTCTGCATTGGTTAGAAGTGAAAACAGTAAACTGTGCGTATACGCATTTTTGGCAATCAGCGAAAATTTAACAATTTCCTCTCAGAATTTCAGCTATAACTGCCAATGCATAAATGGTAAGTAGAGCACTCGTTTATTTCAAGCTCAAGAAGATGATGTACCAGGTGACGCAAACGTTCCTCTCGTCGAAGACGTCGCCTTCAAGACTTATAAGATCTCGTGTTTGGTGTCCGGACTAGCTCTAGCAAGAGGTCCTAATCTACAGGTTATGCGTGAGTTGTGGTAGGAATGGAACCGAACGAAGAATATTATAATATTGACATTATAATTTCGGTTTCAAATAGCCCCATAAACATTATTTTATTATTACATAATAAGTTAATGTTTATGTTCTGCACGAATGATTAATTTTTAGTGAATACCAATTCTCGTAGTCGGCAATTCTCCATCCACATACATTTTTTACAACCATTTTAAAATATGCATTCCAAGCAATATTAAATTTTACTTAAATACCCTATTACTTACATTTTTTTTTTCTATCTTCGGAAGTTACACAATTTTACAAAAGTTCCTTGGTTTAGTATTTATGAGTTTCTTTATGCTCTTTCTCTTCTTGGCTTACACCACACTTTCGCTTTGTCACTATTATATTAACTTAACTATATTTACAATATTTATACAATATCTTGTTCTTGACAAATACACAATCATATTAATGATCTAACCATTATCTCTAAAGTTTACTCTTTGATTTCTTTTCCAGTTGGCATGAGACCACGATATCTCTCTCGAATCTTGTAATTCTGATTCAAATTTGGGGTTGCCCCCTGCCCGAAAAAGTGTTGGAAACCTCTTTCACCTTAATTTTGATTTTTGCTTTCATCAATATCCTGTTTGGCTTTGTTTGCACTATGATTAGTACTTTCACTAAGATTTGCGCTTACACTAGGATTTGTGTTTACACTAGGACAAGCAGAATTAGCACGACTATCACTTAGCTTTAAATTTTCGAGTGCTTGCTTTACACCCTGGATTTCCGTAACCACTTCCTTTACATGCTCATTTAAATCTTCCATATTTACAGTTAACCTCCTACCTTCGCTTTCTGCCTTGTGTAACCTAACCTTACTGTCTTCCAGTTCTTTCCAAGTTGTTTCTCTCTCTCTCTTTCTCTCTCTCTCTCTCTCTCTCTCTCTCTCGTTTCTTCCCTAAGTTTACTACCCTCTCTCTCAGATTTCTCAACAAATCGAACAAATTCTTGATTAATTTCTTTCTTTACATTTTCTATCTCCCCCGCAAGCTGTTCTCTCTAACCTCAATTCTTAAATTATCCACTTCACTTCTAATTTCCCCCTGAAAATTTTCTATCACATGTTGTTGGTTTTCTATTCTGTGTGCTAATTCTGTCAAGCCTCGACGATTACTCTCCAATTTCTCTGTCAACACTTTGCTCCTACTCTCTATCTCTTTCTCTATCTTTTCAGTTAAACGTTGGGTGGTCATTTCTAGCTGTTCAGTCAAACATTTATTGTTATTTTCCAATTTCCCTAATTTCTCAGTTAAACTATTTTCCAATTCTCAGTTAAACTGTTTTCCAATTTCTTAGTTAAACTTTTATTGTTACTTTCCAATTTCTCAGTTAAACTATTTTGCAATTTATTGAACACTCCCATTATCGGTCCTAGCATGTTACTTTCTGTACTTACAACTGGTGTTTGACATTCTCTGCCAGAATGACCTTCCCTTAGCTGTTCTCTTTGATCTGATACATTTACATTTCCCCCTACATTTGCTACTACATCTACAGTTTCCCCATTTACAACTTCTATCTCCTGAATTTTACTATCTACTACAGATTGTTCCAGCATCTTGCCGTTTCTAGGAAGCATCTACCTAAATATCACTGATAAATTAGTTTAACACTCAGTACCTTATTATTGTTGCTGCACACCGATGTTGCCGCCGTATCTGATGTTACTGGTCCATTATTTCCGCAGTCCCTGATGATTCTCTTCTTCTCGAATCTTGTTGGCTCAATCCTTATCGTGTCAACTTCTGCTGGTCCTCTTCTTCTCGAATGTCGTTGGCGCAATCCTCGTCGTCTTATCGTGCCACACGTTGGTTCGCCATTTGACGCAAACGTTCCTCTCTGTCGAAGACGTCGCCTTTAAGACCTATAAGATCTCATGTTTGGTGTCCAAACTAGCTCTAGCAAGAGGTCCTAATCTGCAGGGTATGCGTGAGATGTTTTAGAAATGGAACCGAACGAAGAATTAACCAACATTTAACTTTATTGGCAAATTTCCAGATTTGTAGAGAACTGCCGACGATATTTAAATAGAATGTAACTTTGTAACTTCAACTACAACGCTATAACACTTTAACTTTGTCACCCTTTAGCAACCGCCGAATTATGTATACGCGCTAGCCTACGTACAAATCCCAAATTACACGTGCGTTCTCTAGGCTCGATTCAAGACGAGTGTGTGTTGCGTTGCATTTGTTTATGCGTGGGCGACACGAAGGAAACAATTTCCAATGGCCAAGTTTAGAGCACGTCATGGTAAGATAGGAATCAGCCCGCGGAATCGTTTGAGCTTTGTACATACAATTGTAACCTTATCACTCATTTAAATCTGCTTAGGCTTCCATTATTGAGACTTTAACCTATTCAGCTTTATTACGTCTTCCCCTTAACTATAGACTAGAATCTCCTTTTGTTTCTTTCTATTATCAATTATCAATATATATTGACATAATTTCGGTGTCACAGGTGGCCCAGCTCATCCGGAATCGGGTAACTAGACAACCCTTCGCGTGTTATTACAGTTGCAGAACGCACCGGGGCAAATCCAGTATTAGAGACGTCCTTAATTCTGCCTCTTAGGGAAGACGAGAGATGAGAAGTAGTTCCCAGGTTGAAACATTGTGTGTAGTCCGTGATAATAGACTATAAACAACCGAAAATTTTCTTACAATCATTTGCCCGTTACTTACAGGGACTTTACTTTCCAGGGAATAAACTCGCTCTCCTATATTATCTAACATTACGGATTACACATTCTAAAGTGCCGTAACAAAATACATTCAAACATGAGAACACGTAATGTTTCATTTACACTTATTAGTTTATTAATAATGCTGTTGTATTTATTATTATTATTATTATTATTATTATTATTATTATTATTATTATTATTATTATTATTATTATTATTATTATTATTATTATTATTATTATTATTATTATTATTATTATTATTATTATTATTATTATTATTATTATTATTATTATTATTATTATTATTATTATTATTATTATTATTATTATTATTATTATTATTATTATTATTATTATTATTATTATTATTATTATTATTATTATTATTATTATTATTATTATTATTATTATCATTGTTATCATTGTTATTATTGTTACTGTTATTATTATTATTATTATTATTATTATTATTATTATTATTATTATTATTATTATTATTATTATTATTATTATTATTATTATTATTATTATTATTATTATTATTATTATTATTATTATTATTATTATTATTATTATTATTATTATTATTATTATTATTATTTTATCAGTACTATCATGATTATCATGACTATCATGACTATCATGATTATCATGATTATCATTATCATTATCATTATCATTATCATTATTATATTGCTGTCATATTGTCTTATGAACATGCTTAACACACACACACACGCATACACACACACACACACTCACACACAGAAAATTAAATTAAATTATTTTGTTCTTTAACGACGCTGTCAATTGCCAGGATCACATCAGCGTTGCCGGTGTGCCGGAATTTTGTCCCGCAGGAGTTCTTTAACGTGCCAGTAAATCTACTGACATGGAGCTGTCGTTTTTAAGCATACTTAAAAACCATCGGTCTGGGCCGGATTTGAACCCGCGACCTTGGGATCAGTAGGCCAGCGTCTAACCAACTGAGCCACCGGGACGTCTGCCTTGAGACGACCATACCAAACCCAGTTGGGCGAAAATGTACACACATCCTTAGAGATTTATCGGCAGAGGTATATATACCCTCCAGGGGCCTACTACGGTAGGTGCGGGTTTTGCGTACTCGGGGTCCAGAGCCATACTCTCGATTCGGTTCCTCTAAGGAGTGAGAGAGCCTACGTTAAACGCTCAATCAACTTTGGTCCACTTTTGAGTTTGACCTCCAAAACGACCTCCTACCTGATAACTCTCTGAGTACAGTTGTTAAGTTGTTCATACATGCGTACAAACACACACATAAGGACCTTTTGCTAAAATATTCAGAACTAACTTGAATAAGGCCCCTCTCTGTGTTATTGAACGAGTATAAGGGGTCAAAGTATTTCCCTTTTCGTATGAAGTAAGGAAATAGAGAGCGGGGGGGGGGGGGGGGCAGATGTAGCAACGAGTATCCCTTTAGTGACAATATCACGTTACCCACATGCGACTCAGTGATTTGTCATTTGTAATAGTGACAGCTCATATTCATTTAGCCTTCTTCAAACTTGCACATACATATTTGTCGATGCGTCAATTATGGACCATTATTACTTAAATTTACTAAATTTAAATATTAATATGGAATAGGTCAAAACAATCTTACATATACTCTGTATCCCAGAAAACACCGACAACGCTTAGTATGTTGTACGGAATGGCAAACTTATCGGTTTTCAAATAGGATCCCCTCTCCGGAAATGCACGGTTTGGACGCTGGAGAGCGTCGAAGTTTGAGAACTAACAGTTGTGACAATTTGTTTTGGCATCTTAATACGGAAGGTATGCAACCTTTTAGCCGTCTGTGTACTGGGATGAACGACCTGAGAATAATATTCCTGCACATGCGCTAAATTCCTCCATAAAGTTCTTGGTGCGCAGTCTACTGCACTTCTTCTGTAGTTTCCAGTACAGTAACGTTTTTAACAGCAGTACAACACGTACCAGTACATCGCTGTTGAAATTGCCGAATTGAGCTCCAGTACACCTTCATGTAAACGTGCGGAATCACCTCAACGTCGCATGTCCAAGTAGTTGAATTGGTGGAGGTGGACCAGTTCCATGGGCAGCACGGTCGGCAGACCTGACTCCCCTCAACTATTTTCTGTGGAGTTGTATGAAGATTTCGATTTGTGACACCCCTGGAACATCAGCAGAGGACCTCATGGCTTGAGTACACGGAGAGATCTTCAAAGACAACTTACGTATTGAGTCACGTGCATGAGGCTCAGCACCGCCAATATAGCCTCTGGAATGACGTAGGATATACACAGTTCAGAGCCTGTTTGTGTAGATAGCTCGATGTTGTGTTTATTGATAAAATGTGAACGTACACCCATCTAAAACTTCAATGTGCTACAGCGTCCAAACCGTGCATTTCCGGACAAGCGTTCCGATTTGACGAAATGGATGAAGGGACAGGTGATGGAGAAGTTCGTGGATTGAGAGGCGGGGAAACTGGAGAACCGGAGAACCGGAGAACCGGAGAAAACCCACCCAGACGCCGCTTCGTCCACCTTAAATCCCACATGCTGGTCCCTGGGATTGAACCCAGGACGCTTTAGTGAAAGACGCCGCTCTGTTTCTTGCTCATACATTTTTGTTGTTATTATTATTATTATTATTATTATTATTATTATTATTATTATTATTATTATTATTATTATTATTATTATTATTATTATTATTATTATTATTATTATTATTATTATTATTATGATTATGATTATTATTATTATTATTATTATTATTATTATTAGTAGTAGTAGTAGTAGTAGTAGTAGTAGTAGTAGTAGTAGTAGTAGTAGTAGTAGTAGTAGTAGTAGTAGTAGTAGTAGTAGTAGTAGTAGTAGTAGTAGTAGTAGTAGTAGTAGTAGTAGTAGTAGTAGTAGTAGTAGTAGTAGTAGTAGTAGTAGTAGTAGTAGTAGTAGTACCAGTAGTAGTAGTAGTAGTAGTAGTAGTAGTAGTAGTAGTAGTAGTAGTAGTAGTAGTAGTAGTAGTAGTAGTAGTAGTAGTAGTAGTATTGTTGTTATTGTTGTTGTTAAACTTTGTACTTTATAGAAACATTTTCTCCTAACACAGCGTAAGCCTTTGAAACTACAAAAAATAGTCACATCGGTATACTTTTATTTATCTGTTAGTTTTGTAATTATTTCTTATAGCCATTTTACCTCATCGTCAAAATCTGACAACAGTTTTTCAGTTGGTTACTACGGAAGCCTGGTGCCATTTGAGAGTGAAAGGAAATAGAGCGTCCTTACGTGACCTTTGAGATGAAGGATTTGAAGACCAAGGTGGTACACGAATACCGCCTCATCCGGGAACGTATCATCCGTTAAGGTACGTTATCATTATTCCACAGCTTAAATTTGCTTTGTCCTTGTGGGTAATTTTGGTAACAAAACAGTTTTTATAGTTGAATGAAATAGATTATGTAAGTATGAAATCATGTTGGGATGGGTGTCGGAAAAATTCCTAATAACATCAATGACGCGTTGTCAGAAACTGCTGCAGCTATATCGCCTGAAACTTTTGTTACGGCTAATAGGGGCTCCTTACTCCGAAATCTGTGGTTAATAGCTCGAATGTAGTGCTAGAGTAAAGTACAATAATTGCAAGTGCCGAAAGCAGTCATCAGATGCTACAAATCCTTGTTTTCAATCCCTCAAAGCAAAACTATACAGCTTGGTCTGTCAGGTTCATCAGATTTCTACATTTTAGGTAGTCAAAAGGCCTGAGGCAAAAGGCTTTGGCAAAAGCTACAGAATACCCAATAACACGGGCCCAAATGACCTTTTTGTCTACGGGCCCTTAAATTTAATACTCCACTCCACTCCTAATTACATTTTCAACTTTGAGTGGTTATATTTTAGGCACAAGTGAAAATTGTAGGCTACTCACAACTAAAAACATTACTTTATTAAATTCACGAAGGGACCACCCAAACGAACATATGTGTTATATCTTTATGTCTCTGGTATCACAAAGAATTGTTTAACTGTTTCGTGTCTTGAGAAATTTCCACCACTACACTGGAGTTTAAATTATAAATGAGGTGAGAAGATGCATACCACAACAGAAGAACGTAGATAAATATATCTTTTATAGAAGGAGGCGAACGCCGAACAGGGAAGAATTCAGAAAATGGCCAAGTCAGCACGCATTTGCTCAGTAAGCGACTACATAATCGAAGATAACTCACCATCAGGTGGTGCACCGTTCGCTTAGACAAAACCGTGGAAGGAAGTCATTGAAGTATTCTACTAACCTAGGCACACGACCCGGACGCCCTCACAGCCACCAAAACAAACCAATGGCGAGGAGGCGCTCGGGTTGCGCACAGAAGCTGTTCGTAACCCAGCGCGTAATGTAATTGTAAACCTTCCATAGGGATACAAATAGGGGCACACGATTTTCCAAGAAGTAGTATATATGATGACCGTACCGCACATTGAAGAACATGGGAGTCATCTCGAGTGGTACACCTACTCCAATTTTAGCACTAACACTATGAAAGGTCGAATGAAAATTTTTGGCGAACCCATTAAGTCCGCATAAGTGAAGCCCGATGTTTCAGTAACCGGCTTATGAGCATATGTGGGTATACTTCCGGAAAAAATGAAATAAAAGAAAATGAATCATATACATTTGAATACGCTGTCACACAAAACTCTTTCAACCTTGAATAATCGTAGATATGTACCAATATTAGGTGAGTACTTCACATGTCCTAATGCTATAGTGTAGTGCATAAAATGGTGCAGATATAATGCGCAAAGTTTATGTTGGTAACGAAATACTAAACCGCGTATACCACGTCCAACGGCGCTCCTTTTGTCTGGTTCTTCCATTGCACTCAATGTTGCGCCAGACTTTTGTCTTCAAACCAATACTAGACAGACTCATCCAGGAGCTGGTGTGAACAGCTGTGGCAAAGCTTAACTGTCAGCCACTCAGGTGAAATGTTTCCGTACTCCACCCCTTTCGCCACTCGCTAGGTCTTCACTTGTTCGTAGGCTATTGCGTTATTGTCGGAGTAGTACTCAACCCAATAAGAGATTAGTTCACCCAGGGCTGTTATGGAACACACATAAGGATATTCTGCAAATATTAAATAAAGAAAAACAATATAAGAAACCAGAAACCTCGACAAGTGTCGTTGTACTGGACTGTACAGTATAAGCGCTCACTACATCAGAAAAGTGGCCCAAAAGCAACCTTAACAGCACCAAAATTAATTTTCTATCAAATCGTTTTAACCGCGCTATAGCGTATTTTTACTTTCTCTACTGTAAATAGAGGAAGTGATGTATTCCACCCAAAAATTCGATGTCAAGATTTCACCGGAAATATATGTTTAGAGACCCACTGAATCCAAAAAAGCATTTTTAGAAAAAAGGTGTGTGTGTGTGTGTGTGTGTGTGTGTGTGTGTGTGTGTGTGTGTGTGTGTGTGTGTGTGTGTGTGTGTGTGTGTGTGTGTGTGTGTGTGTGTCTGTCAGCCTGTGGACAGCATGACTCAAAAACGAAAAGTCGGTTTAAAACCTAAGTTGGCATTTAAGTAGGATGCGACACGAAGATTTTGAAGAAAATAGCCCCACCCTAAACTACCCTTTACATGGAAACTTTTTCGAAAATTTTGATTTTCTTCAAAATGGCTCTAACGATTTTGATTAGAATGCCATATATTTGAGATATTCCTATGACAAATGAAATGTATCTCTTAAATTCTCTGGCTGTGGACTATGTTGTCCTGTTCACTTTGGATGACTTTTGAATAACTTGTAAACCGTATGAGAAAGACAAAATCTTACTGTACAAAAATGTAGATCTCGCTAAAATACACAATTTATGTCCAAATAAATTTTGTGTAGGATAAACCATTGCGGAGATATTGCTTGTTATTTGCGTCAGTTTCGAATAACTTTCAACTTTCATGAAATGGAACATCGTTCTTGTTTTTATACGTTAAGCGTGCAAAGAGAACGGATCTCAAAACTTTAAAAGATTTGACTATCGCACAAAGCCTACTGTATTCTAATATTCCCCTTGCACCTACAAGGAAATAAGCAATAATATAATTTTTACAAATGTTTATCTTAACTAACGCGAAGCAGATCTAGGAATAAGAGTTTGTAAGAATGGTTAGTACAAGAGTAGAGAAAGTCATGTGAGTGCAACACATCAGATTTTTCGATAGGAGTTCTAAACTTGTTAGTTCTATTTATCTTGAAAATAGTTAAAATATGTGGTATGTTAATCAAAATCGTTTTGTGATTTTTGAAAAAATTACAAATAATGAAAAATTTTTCACGTAAAAGGCAGTTTGTAATGAGGATGTTCTAGTGCCTCACTCAGAAGTTACAGAATATAGGATTCTGGTCAAAGCGAATGCTGCATAAGATCCTGAAGTTAGTGTTGTTGTAGTGTTTAACGCCCGCTTTTACTACTACGGCACCGCAGGCGGTGACACTGATGATACATGGAATGAAGATGGAGCACCGGTGGAATGAGATGGCGGGGGAAACCGGAGTACCCGGAGAAAACCCGCCCTGACGCCGCTTCGTCCACCACGAATACCACATGCGGGTCCCTGGGATCGAACCCGGGCCGCCTAGGTGGTAGGCGAGCGCGCTAACCGCTCGGCCACGGCGCCGCCTACCCTGAAGTTAGTGAATGTAGACTGAAGCAGTCACGAATATCCGCAAGTTCCACTTAAAGGGTAACTCAGATGATTTAGGCGATATTTCAGTTAATCTCGTGCGGAGTTGCTAGTCTCCCATCGGGTACCTTCCCTGTTGGCGAATAGGGGAAAGCTCACCAGATAAGGCGAGTACTTCGGAGCGGGGCAAAACTAACTAAGCCGAGGTTCTCCGAAATGAAACCCGGTCCTTCATTGAGGGGGCCATGCGCCGGGCTGGCTCCCCGACCATACAAGATTTAGAAAACGCTTGTTCCTTTAACTGAAAAAGCAATACCCTTAAAGGATCGCCAGAAATAGGCAATTTCAACCTGATTCGTAACGGAGCGTCCTAGAAGCAGAGAGCAGCAAGTAAGTTGTAGTGTTGGTGGAGTAACAAACTGAAGTATTATACATGGGTAGGTTATAGAATTATAATAACACAGGCGATTTGAACGCAAGAAAGAGCGAATTCCCAATAACATATGAAGTCGGAAGTTTTGTAGAGGATACAATCAATCATAATGAGCATTCATGGACAGAATTCACAACCTCTAATGAATTAAAAAGTGAGATAATGTAAAACAAAAGATATCCACAAAAGTACGTGATGTGCAGGAGACCAACAATTAATTATTGATGATATCAAGACGAATATGAGATGCCTGCCTCAAATGATATACCTTCAGATCACTAGATAATCGTAGTAAAGACAGAAATTTTGACTAAATGGGAAAAACAACACCACCAACGAAATTAAAAGAAGTATTTAACCGTTTAATGTCCAACATTCCATTTTTGGAAACATGTTTTTATTAGTCTTCTTAATCACGTAAGTGATTACACTAGGGTATTCCCTATAAGGCTTATAATTTATATTCATTTTGACTGGAAGTGCAAGAGATGTCTACTGTGCAGGAACAGCTATTCATCACTAAAGCAATGGATATGTTCAACAAATAAAACATGATTTGGATGTCCCTTTACGGGAACGTTCGACTGTTAGATGCACCAAATTTCTCCTAGCATAACTCGGGCATTCTGTAGTTGCGTACTTGTTTCCTATGTTATAGAAGCAGGTGTATTTAGTATGAAAGAGACTTTCATGACTGTTTCTAACTTGTCAACATTTTGAAGGTCGCATATTCTCCCTGAATATATCTTTCCATGGAATTTGTAAATATTTCGGGATAATGGAGGAAAAATGTTGCTAGAAGCTGAAAATAAATTTCGGAAGTACAAGTTTTAGTTTTACGCTTTATATAGGTATATCACCAATACTTTTATTTTTCAAAATCATTTTTGGAGGAATGTAAGTACAGACTGGATGCACATATTTTATGTTTAAATACGTATAACTCGTGCATAAACTAATAAGCACCCTATCACCATGATGATGATAGTTTTATTATTATTATTATTATTATTATTATTATTATTATTATTATTATTATTATTATTATTATTATTATTATTATTATTATTATTATTATTATTATTATTATTATTATTATTATTATTATTATTATTATTATTATTATTATTATTATTATTATTATTATTATTATTATTATTATTATTATTATTATTATTATTATTATTATTATTATTATTATTATTATTATTATTATTATTATTATTATTATCATCATCATCATCATCATCATTATTATTATCATTATTATTATTACTATTATTATTACTATTATTACTATTATTATTACTATTATTACTATTATTACTATTATTACTATTATTATTATTATTTTATCATTATTATTATTATTATTATTATTATTATTATTATTATTATTATTATTATTATTATTATTATTATTATTATTATTATTATTATTATTATTATTATTATTATTATTGTTATTGTTATTATTATTATTACAGTTCACTGATGACATACTGACAACAGAAGTATTCCATGTAAGCATTTTGTACCCTTTCTTGCTTAAAAGTCTGAAACAAGCTTACCTTCAAGTGTGTATGCTCTCAAAAGCATTCACACTCATATAGATAAGCTAATTATAGCACATATTTTATTCAGTACGGTTGTTACAAAAGACGAACTAGTGATATAGTCAGTGCCACTAGTACCTATGCGGAAATGTATTCGATTGGACAATAAATTGTATTATTTTAGAATTTGGTCATAAGGTATAAACATTAATCAATATGTGTTGCTGTTCTAAACATTTGTTCAGCGTTGTTGCTTCTGAACCATATCTGAAGTGCCAGAAATAGAAGTTTGCTTGAATTAATACCCGAATTACCCAGAACATTAACAGGATTCCATTATTTGTTTAGCGAGTGAATATTGTTTATTTAGGAAAACTAACCATTAATGTTGGTAATCACTGAGTGTTTATTTAACACTTATTTGATGTGAGTAAATATGTAATATTTTAATCTCTCCATTTTTAAGCTTTATTAATAAGTACGGATCCAACACCAAAACCTTAGCTACGCCACTGAAGCATACAGTATACAGTATCCAATATCATAATGTGGCTAGGCATTAAAGCATTAAAGTCTCGTGTAGTATCACTGTGACAAATTTTCCGATTGTCACTAACTCAGTTTTCACTTTCACTTAATAAAGTGGTTCAACTTTTGCCAACAGTTCGCTTAACTTCTCTATCACTTCACCAATTGAACAAGTTCTGCTGTTAATTGTCACTACATGAAGTAGCAGTGTAACGAAATACATTCAGCGTAGCCTCATATTCCGTACGGTTCACTTGCCGGGGAGTTAAACACAAGCAACAGCGTGAAGCAACAGCGCTCACTGCTTCTTACATGTCACCAGCCAGCTCGGAGAACAGTGCTTCTCAACACGCTCGCTCACTCACTCACTCATTCACTCACTCACTCACTCATTCACTCATTCACTCACTCATTCATTCATTAACTCACTCACCTACTCGCTCATTCACTCACTCATTCACTCATTCATTCACTCACATACTCACTCATTCACTCACTCATTCACTCATTCATTCACTCACCTACTCAGTCATTCACTCACTCACTCATTCACTCACTCACTCATTCACCATTCACTCACTCATTCATTCATTAACTCACTCACCTACTCACTCATTCACTCAGTCATTCACTCACTCATTCACTCATTCATTCACTCACATACTCACTCATTCACTCGGTCACTCAGTCACTCATTCATTCACACATTCATGCACTCACTCCGTGAGATTCACTTCGCCGTAGCCCCTCTCTGGTCAGACTTTCTCAATATCGAGCACCGCAAGACTCACTTGCTTTCTAGCCGTAGGACCTTTTCAGAATATTTGGGTTGTAAAACATCCAGAAGGTACTAGTGATCTGTGGATAGCCTTTATCGTGTTTACACTAGGCGAGCGTGAGCCATATCCTACTTACAGCTTCGACTACTCAGTGCCAACCTCCGAAAATCTGGGCCATAGCTACTGGGTCACATCTAATACAAGAAGAGAGTATAAAGAAACTGTATCAGAAATGATTGGCCTTATATCTGAATACTATCCCAATAAATAGTAACAAATCAGGAATGGACAAATCTAAGAACACCAATAAAAATGCCAGTACCTGGAACAAAAGAATACATATAGAAAAACAAAAGGACTAAAATATATGATATAAATAAAGCAGTGAAGAAGAAAAAGAAAACACATCATAATACATGAGACGTTCAATAATAATTATTAGTGACGCTATCAGCATTAGATGATATAAACTGATAACAATGAGAAAGAAGAGCACCAGGTGCATGTTATCTGTGGGTTTGAAGACAGGAAACTTATTTATTTATAGTGAGTTTAATTTGTTATTTCTAGTGCTCCAATATGAATATTGTGACTTTGCGGTGTTGTGTGAAGTAAAGTAGACAGATGTAGTCGAGATAAAGAAACACTTTTATTTCCGTAAACAGTAACTTTGTACACTCGTTGCAACAACAAGAAAGTCTTTTCCGATTCTCCAACAGCACGGCTCCGAACTCGTAACACAAAGAACTGTTCTCCGTCGGCAGGACTCCTCGACCTTCACATACGTCTGTCCTCTCCGTCGGCACGACTACTCAACCTTCACATACGTCTGACTGCCTGCTGTCGCACTTTACCGCTATTTATATCTCCCAGGCACTATATTGGAAAGTTCGGGAAAGCTCAGTTATTTTGCGGTGAAATACAAAGTAGAAGATTCCAGTAGCCTCTATCCTTTTCTCTCTTTCGGCAAGCGCCCCAACAATGCGGCCATGCTCTGTCTCTTTCCTTCGGCTCCTTTGCGGTAGTGCCGACAATAATGCGATGCGTGACACTACGGTTGTCGGCAATTAGATGCGGCGGGCGCGGTGACAATATGTTTAGTAATTAGGGCAAAAATACCACCTTAAAATTAGATTTCTAGAGTAAGGAATGATCGAAATTCTTTGGAGCACTACTGTAAGCTTATGATGAAAGATTTTATTATACCGTTGGTAGGCTCACGCATTTTATAAAGGTAGACAAGATACGTATCAAAATCAAGGAGCTGTTAGACCGCAATCAGGAAGCGAAGGCTTTTAGAGCACTGCTGGAAGAACACCGCTGTTGAACTTGTATTGAACTAGCAAGGGAGGTTGGAATTGCTTCAGGTAGGACTATTCATGTACCTAAGAAGAAGTTAAAGATGAGGCAATCTACGCTCAATGGGGACACACAATGTTGAAGAGAACATGTGGCAGAGAATGGGAGAAGCTAGGTTGCACTTGGAGCGCAATGGACGTGCGTTCCCTTTGGCGTATCATAACTTTAGATGAAACTTGGGGTTCAATGCTGCCAACGAAGATTGAAGGGACAATGAAATGAGTGGCAGCATAATGATTCGCCACGGCCGAAAAAGGTGTTGACAAGAACATTATCCACTTAAAAGTTGCTTAAGATTTTGACAGTGTCTCACTCATTTAGCTCCTGCGGGAAGTCGTGCATACTACAGTTAATTTATACAACACCAGTTAACGTCCAATCTCCAGAATTCTCATCCCATTGTGCTACACGATGGTACTCGCTCTCACCTAGCTGCACCAATGATTCATTTATTTTGCAGATGGGACTGGAACATTCCGGAGCATCCTTCACACTCCCCAGATATGGGCCCAAGTGATTTTGACCTTTTCTCAAAAATGAAATTAAAGGAGTTTGGAGCCCGCCTCGGTAGCGTGGTGGTTAGCGTGTCTGCCTCACGTTCAAGAGGTCGCGAGTTCGAATCTCGCTTAGGGTAAGTTATCCGGGTAACTTTTTTTCCGAGGTTTTCCCTACCTTGAGAAGACGAATGTCGGGTAACTTAAAGCTCCATGGACCTCGGGCCCATTTGAGCATCATTTCACCCATTTCATTTCATTTCATTCATATGACACAATGTTGGAGGACGTTAGTTCGGAAAAAAAAAAAAAAAGGAGTTTGGTTTAAGACCAGACAGGTGGGTTATTCATGCTCGGGATTTTTTCTGAGTGCAGCAAAAATATGACTTCCAAAAATCATTTCTTTCTTGTTAATTCAAATGTTGTCACTAATTTATTGAATGACCCATGTATATATTATAACTAGAGCCCGGATTATTATGTAATATCAAGGTGCAAAATATGTACATATTTATGTAACAAAAACATCAAAATATATAATGAAATATGTAATATCAACAAAATATATAAAATTATGTAATACCCTAAATCCTAACATTACAACCTCAAATCTAAATGCAGACTGCAAATTACCCAGAAATTTGTAATTTGATGGGTCTGTAAGTACATAAATTAATTACAATGAGTTAAAATGTACTAAATATAGAATTAATTAATTATAGGCAAAATGTTTTGTTGTATGCAGAATTTACCTAAAATTTATTTTCAAGTAAGGTAATCACGAAATAAAATGTGTTTTGGATTATGTTTATTAAACTTACTGATTTCACATAATTATTTTACTTAAATAATGTTGAAGCAATGTTGAAATACTGAACCAATTTATCAATGAGTGAAACAATGAATTCAAAATAATTAAATTTTATAATGAAGATGTATTTTCAGTTTTATCTCTTGACATACAATGAACAACCAGGCATTTTCATTTTGAGTCTTTTGCTTCTTTCAACGTACAGTGAATAACCATATACTTCTTCATATTTTCAGGGGTAATTGTTTGTCTCCTATCGGATAAAATGTTCTTTTTAGCAAAGAAGCGAGTGAGTGAGTGAGTGAGTGTGTCGGGTTTAAGGGCCCGTCGACAACTTGGTCATTAGGGCCCCAGCAAAGAAGCTTCTCCCCAAGTAATAATAGGAGCTAGTTTAGTATAGGAATCTGATTTGCAGAGAAATGTTTGGAGTGAGTGAGTGAGTGATTAGGGTTTAAGGGCCCGTCGACAGCTAGGTCATTAGAGCCCCGAAATGTTTGGATAAGTCGACATTGTCGCCATTTAGCAGTTTAGACATGGACAGAAGCGTAGAGTACCCTGGATTCCTGCTTAGTACAGCTTTGAATTTTTCACCTACCTTCCTTTCTGCAACTACACTAAGCTTCTGTGATGCACGTTCCATTAAATCCATATATTCTGAAGAAGGGAACCTGATGTCTTGATGGTGCTAGGCAACCAGCCGAAGTTACCTTTGATGTAAGCACAGGAGCTTGCCAGTTTCGGATCTTTAAAGATGTCCTGAGATTCACGTATGGAAACAGCTACTTCTGAAGAGAACATGTTCACCACTGACTTGACTCCTTTAAAATGTTTACAATAAAATTTCACAGATTCTAACCACGCACCCCATCTTGTAAGTACTGGCTCAGGAGGCAAAGGGACATGTTGGAGATGATTTTTATAGCACTGAATTCTGTGCGCTGCTTTCACGAAGACCTTTTTTGTTGATGATATCAACTTATTCACACAAGGAAAATTACTTCTTGCTAGATCAGCAACACGTTGCAATGCATGGGCTAAGCAGGTAAATTCGGATAGAAAACTTTAAGGGCAGTAGCAGCTTTAATCATGTACGCTGCGGTAATGACCTGGATGTTGAGCGCCCTTAAAAACCCCTGTACGCTGCGGCATCTGAACCTTTTTTCTCACACACACCCTCTGGCCACAGAATCTTCATCGTATCATTTACGAGTCTTGCAATTGTAGAATGATTTGTTTGTTCCAACACCTTGCAGCAGATTAGAAGGACTTTCGGAATCTAGTTTTCCTACTGCTAAATTGGCTATGTACCGACCCATGTCATCTGTAGTTTCATCGACGGCAAACCAAACACAGGAGTCTCCAATTTCATTCCGTATATGAGCAACTGCTTCTCCATAACACACATGAAAATACTTTTTCCTCATAGTATATTTGTCTGGAATAACTTTCTCGCAATATTTTTTTAGAAAGGAGCGAAATTGAGGAATTTGAAGTTAATGCCACTAAATATTAGCTGCAACCATTGCACTGCACAGGTCTTTAAAAAAATCATTTCCGGACAGTTCCTGTTGCATTTGTGTCAGCAGAACTTGGTTTCTAGAAGACTGTAGCTGCTTGTTGCGTATGTGAAGAACACTTTTGATATGTTGTTCCAATTGAGATTTCATGGAACAGCGAATTATTTTACCTCATGCTTGACAGTTTGTTGTAAAGGCGCTATCTAGTTTCACCCATGAATTCAACTTGCAGGATAGCGAGGACGCAACTGGTGCCATTTTACTAAGACTTGCAAGAAACTAACTGCAGTATTATAGCCTTGCTATATTGATGGTTGTCCAGCGGCTCATTTTGTTTCCTCGCAGCTATTATATTACAAGATGCTGATACTGCGACAATGTTAACAATGGTAACAATCAATTTCTCCAGTCCTTGTAAATGCTCAAAGCGCTTTGAGAAACGTGACACTGAAGGTCAACATTGTCGAGCGGCACCTGCTTTGATATAAACGGACAACAATCAGAACGAGGCGAGGCGGTTATTATCGCATTCTTAATTTAACTTGCATCCTATTTCGCAGATTGATTTTTGTTGCTTTCAGCAAAAGTTGTGAAAACAGTAGTTTATAATGTGATTACAGTATTTCTTTTTAAAAAATAACAAAATTGTAACGAAACCCAGAAAATATGTACGCTTTATGTACCATCGTTAAAATATGTAGAAACGTGCAAAATATGTAAAAATATGTAGTATAAAAATGTGTAAGGGAGTCCCAAATGACGTAATTCGCCAACATTTTTACTTCTCATTGAAATGTTATGCAGGATTTAAAATATGTAATTACATAAAAATCCGGGCTCTAATTATAACAATCTTCCCAGACTAATGACAAATTCGGGGGGAAAAAAGAAAAGGTATCGGGGTAAACGGAGATTCATCTTTGGACACCAGCTACTTTGAAGTAGACATTACAGCCCTATTACAATAGGATGCAATAATGCGGTGGACATACACATTAAGGCACAGGCGGTAGGCTTGTGGTGAAATTGCGTCAGGATCATCCTTACTGACAGATTTTTTCACAGGATTTCTTCAGTCCTTTCCTCCCCGAAGCAAACTCACCCACTTACAAGTATTAGTACATCACGACCAACATAGACTTCAGTGTAGGAAAACATAAGCATAGAACAAACGAAGGTTTCAGAAACAAGAAATGTGAAAATATCTTTATTATACATGAACTCTATTAGTTGCTTTTATAACGTAGTAAGCATTTATCTCTTTCTTATTTCAAAGTGACTGAAGTTCAAGAGAACTTCACAGGTTATTTACATGAAACTGATTATGTGCATTTTAACTGTCATTCCAGTACTGCAACAATACGATGTTTCAGTTAAAATCGTTAGTTTTTTTCGATGTGTTAAAACAATAAGCAAACATTTTCTGGGAAAAGCTTTATTTGGGATGAAGAAATAGCGCGACAATTTTCTCCTAATTCTTGAGAAATGGTTGATTTAATTACGTGTTGTATTATAAAAATTAGTTTTTTTATTTTATTTTTTAGTTGTGCTGCTCACAGACAGGTAGAATACCGCTCTTTATAGGGCAAATGCCACGTTCCTCTCGCGTCAAACTTTTCGGCACAAGATGAAAGGAATTCTAGTGCCCTGAGAATAGAAGGTACGACCTGTAAGAATACTTTGGCCTTTCAAATAGGAGGGCCATAATTTACTCCTCAACCAGAGTGACCCAGAATTGCTTAACTCTCCTGAGAGTAAATTATAGTAGGACTTTCAGTACGCATGGGCAGTGGATACACAAAATCGGCTTAAGATTAAAGTAAAGATGATCATGATAAAGCAAAACTAAAATTAGTAGAGGAACATGTATAGTTGCGCATTCTTAACAATAATACATAGTTTACGGAAACCACATATTTTGCCTGTTATAACAAGGAATATATTATGTTAACTGTCAAAACTGCTCTTGTATAGCAATATAGGAACTTTTGTGTCTGTCAAGCAGTCTGCCCTTGTTAACCGACGATCCCGAGTTATGAAAACAGACCCTATATAAATATGGAAGTTTTTGTATCAATAAACTGGGAACCAGCGAGATGGCTCCTCGAGAACATGTGAGGACCTCATTCGGAAGGTACTGGGATCGATTCACTTCTCACGCCCACTTGGAACTTGGGTATTTCAGATTTTCCCTTCTCGGTTATAGGCGAAGGCAGGAGCGGTTTCTGAACCACCACGATTTGCATTCCACCATTCCCTTTCATTCCGTTTCATTTTCATTGCCCGGATATGCTTCTAGGTTTATGTAGTATTAAAATAAATATTTTTGTTTGTGAATTACAATCACCATATCAGAATTGCCGATGTACCGGAATTTCGTCCCACAGGAATTCTTTTACATGCCAGTAATCTACTCACATCGGAATGTCGCTTTTAAGCACACATAAAAACCATCGGTATGAGCAGGTATGAATAGGCGATCTTGGAATCAGTGGGCCAGCGCCAAAGCAGTTGAGCCATCCAGACAGATCGGTATCGTGGCGCGTGGCAGTGCCTAACAGACGGCGCGGATTCTTCCTCAAAGGAAAGTGTCTTATTAATAAGCACTAGAGGGCTGCTTAGTTGAACGGATCACTAATTCCTCTCTCTGGATAGCTGCAGTACTGGTACGAGACTCTGACCCAGTAAATGTCAGGAACCTGTGCGTGTCTCTGTAGTCTAGGTATAGCCTCTTGTTGTTCCTTCACTTTATCCCTTTCTCCTGGAGGGCAATAGGCACAATAGATCTCCATTAGATCAAAGTGAGCGAATAGTCCCCCTTTGTCTAACCTATTTCCTAACTATTGGGATATATTAACAACAGCACTATTAAAAGTTGAGGCCTTTGGACTCTCAGTTATCAGCGTGATCCTCAAATTAGGATATTATTATTATTATTATTATTATTATTATTATTATTATTATTATTATTATTATTATTATTATTATTATTATTATTATTATTATTATTATTATTATTATTATTATTATTATTATTATTATTATTATTATTATTATTATTATTATTATTATTATTATTATTATTATTATTATTATTATTATTATTATTATTATTATTATTATTATTATTATTATTATTATTATTATTATTATTATTATTATTATTATTATTATTATTATTATTATTATTATTATTATTATTATTATTATTATTATTATTATTATTATTATTATTATTATTATTATTATTATTATTATTATTATTATTATTATTATTATTATTATTATTATTATTATTATTATTATTATTATTATTATTATTATTATTATTACTATTATTATTATTATTATTATTATTATTATTAGTATTATTAGTATTAGTATCAGTATTAGTATTAGTATTAGTATTAGTATTGAGCCGCAGCATAAGCGCGTTCAGTTTCACTATCTTAAAGTCTATTTCTCCCCCCATATGTTTACAGCTGGTTCACTATATGTAGTTTGAGGCAGATTCTAGACCAGGTATGACCTGACGTGCCAAGCGACCTCTACACCACCACACCACTTTGATGCCTTCTGTAACAGCCGCTGCAACTACGCTAGTAGTACATTATGAAGTCTTTTTCTCAAGTTATGCGTGGTTGGATGTGGCAATTGACAACACCAGTTAAGTTGCTTATAAGTGTACTGGAGCCTAATAAATATCTCATCACTAGAAATCGTTACTACTGAATATTTGCTAACTTCTGAACCATCAGCACTTAACGATTTAAAATAACTATTTTCGTTATAACAGAACCTAAGCTGCCGTAAACTGCTGAAATGTAAATGGAAGGGTCTTCACAGCGACTGCCAAATACGAGTATGTATAACTCTACCACGGTCTTTAGGTGCTACGGACTGCTGTTAATCGATCACAATATACACTTCGGTAAGACACGATGGGAAGAGCGTGGATTATAAAACTCTTTTATGAAGTTAAATTCCTCCTACAACCTGAATGCCCACGTGAATTCCTGCGCGAGATTTATTTGGTTTGGCGTGTCAGGAAGTATTTCTCTTACAATTCACAAATTACACAAAATTCATCCGAAATGAAAAGGACATCAAGGCTATTCCTAGAAAATTCAAGATAAAGATTTCACTTTTCATGAAAATATCTTAAACATATAACAATTAAATCTAAAACGCTGAGAAGCATTTTTTAATAAAGTCAGAAATATCTCAAATTTGTCCTTGCATATTAGAGCTATTTTCACTTTTTACATTATGTTTACAAGGTTGCTAACGTAAATATAGGGGTTATGAGCCTAAAAGAAAGAGATAAGGAAGTAAGCAAACAAATGGGAAAATATAAACACTAAGATTTACAATGATTCTAAACTAAAGTCACTTAAATTTAGAGTATGATGAGGCATATAATTGCGAATATATATATTCAATAAATTTAGTGCGATCAGTAGCACAGCATTTCTTATTAAAATGCATAATTGTGTGTGGATATCTATTAAGCAACAAATGAGGTGCCATTTCAGAACAAGGTGCCATTTCAGAACAAACTTAGGGCTTTTGTAAATTGGAAAATTAAAAAGGGTATGTTCTACAGATTGCTTATGGCAAATGTAGTGGTAGGAAATCTCTTGGAGAGTGTATAGATAAAAGCTACAAATCATTTAGCCTCTTCTGTACACATGGAGAGAATATATCCTTTGCCAGAAATGCATTGTTACACCCTGCACATTATGAATTTCAACAGTTATTCATGTTGTAGTGTTCCCTGTTTTTGATGGAATATATTCTATTTTAGAATGTCCTTGAAACCATTAGAGGTATGTGTTATTATTGTATGTAGCAACTACGATTCTAATTTGTTAGCTGTCAAACGTAGATTATACATATTTGTATGTCATACAGTCAAGAGCCGATTGAGGGTTACTGAAGTCTGAGCCCTGATATGATACACACGCTACTCAGCCGCTTTCAAAAGAGAGAAAAATTCCTCTTGGAACACAAAGCACTGTGATTTTAGTTTGATTATTTCAATGTAAACCTCTTTATAATCTTAAAAAACAACAAAAGCACTATACATCCTCGTTGACAGCTCTAGATCTACCTGTGTGAAAATTCTGATGAGCGAAACACCATTCAGAGTCATTAACTAGCTATAGATACGTATTTCCCAGGATGAACAATACAAAACGTGCTGGACTGTATAGCAGGTTCTAAAATTCTGGACACTGATAACATTCTGAAATGTCCACACATATATTATTCTTTATATTGGTAATTTTTGCGCTATATATCCCAATAGTGTAAAGCGGTTCAATGAAATGATAGCCGCATTTAAGAAGATACCCAGTAACATGAAATGGGTTCTATGACACTGGACAAATAATTTCTAGAATCTTAAAATTAAGATATTAGAGGTGCCTAGCTGCCTGGATATGTTTCCGAATAGCTTTAGCATTTTAGTTTCCAGCAGTGTTGCCATTCTTGTTGGAGCAAAAGAAGTAGACGCGATACCGGATAAAAAAGGAGAAAAAAGTAGAATTTCGAATGGCATTGTAACAGGAACGAATCATGGCTCTCCTTTGTCCTTGTATATGAGAACGCGAAATTTGTGGGTAGTATTATTTATTTCCTAAGATTCGCCGACGACGTAGTCCTGTTCGCGAAAACACCAGAAGAACTTCACTCAGTGCTCCAATACCTCTGCAAGCAAAGCAAAACCGTAAGACTATCTATGAACATTACCAAAACACAGCTGATGACAAACAGACAGGAGATACCCATCTCAATCGAAGGAAAACTGCTACCATATACAACATTGTTGTTGTAGTGTTTAACACCCGCTTTTACTACATACGGCACCGCAGGCGGTGACACTGATGATACATGGAATGAAGATGGAGCACCGGTGGAATTAGATGGCGGGGGAAACCGGAGCACCCGGAGAAAACCCGTCCTGACGCCGCTTCGTCCACCACGAATACCACATGCGGGTCCCTGGGATCGAACCGGGCCGCCTAGGTGGTAGGCGAGCGCGCTAACCGCTCGGCCACGGCTCCGCCCCATATACAACAGAATACACTTACCTAGGCTAAGTAATCTCCTTCAAAGACAACACAGAAAAAAAAAAGGAAAAGAAATAAGATCCTTCTGGTCCCTCCAGTTCATGCTCAACAAAACAATCAACAGAAGACTCAAATTCGAAACACTAGATACCTGCGTCTACCTAACTCTACTGTACGGATGCCAAACTTGGTCGACAACAGCTAGACAGACGAACGCACTACAAATATGCTAAAGAAAGATGTAACCAAAGATATTGGGAATATCTAAGAGAGACAGAGTTTCCAACGAGTCGCTGTCCCAAATGTCTTAAAAAAAAAAGTCACCCACAGAGCAAACAGGCTTAAATGGAAGCGGGGAGGCCACATCGCGCGGATGAAAGATGAACATACATAGCCACCACGTGGGACCCGCATACAGGAGACCGACACAGAGCAGACCAAGAAAGAGGTGGGCAGACTTCTGCACAACACAAGTAGGTCAGTAATGGTCCAGCATAGCACGAAGCAGAGGAACATGGAGAATAATAGGAAGTTGACTACGAAATGAAGACAGTGCCAACATACAAATAACATCCCAAGTTGACTCAAAGTGATTGTGAAATCAACCTAAACCAGACATACAAACACTAGACACAACCTAACGTAGAGTAGCTTACCACGTTAGTGAAACAGAGCTACCCTCTAGCAGGAGGCTTTTGCCCTTCAAGGGACATATTAGGCTATTATTGTTTAGTGTATTATTTGTTTAGAGCCTATTTATCACTTTTAAGTGTTGAACAAAGACATTTTTTCGTCTTTCGGCGTCCCCCCACTACCCAGCACAGATTCCCAGTTGACCCCTTGGATCAATGACTGCATTGGAACAAGCATTATGATGCTTAAATTTTAACACTAACACGTAAATATAGGCCTGCAAACACAAAATAATTTGTTCTTAAACACTCACCATGGCACCTAGCATACCTAAGTAGCTGTGGTCAGTAGCGATAGCGACTTACCTGAGAATCACACGTGCTGCCAACAGTGAATTGGGTTTTCCCACTAATGAGCTAATTCAAAACCATCAGAAACCACTAGATTTATTTTGAAACAATTTAATTTATCATGCACAAATGAGCTAGAACCTTAGAACAGTATTGTGAAATATGTCTCCGCGAACTCGCCTCATGCTCATGCACATTAGGATCATAATTCTCTGCCTTCAGCTTACGAATCTGAGCAACACAAAGGGATAACACATGTTTATCGTTTGTAATATGAGCTTTGCTGCCTCAGCTATCTGGGATAGGCTTATCTGTCAAACCTGCCATGAGGAATAAGAAACCAAGTACAGCCCGTCCAGTTCGTCGTAACACTCCCCCACTCCTGAACCATAATTGCTCAATGGCAGAGGCCAGCCCACTTAGTATACCACTTGCTCTGACCGTGCTAACTACACAATAATGGTTTATAATACTTAAACATACACTGTTTGTGCATGTGACTGCCTGAGTTCTGACATTACTCGCTTGTTCCCCACCACTATAGTCACTTCACCTAACATCTCCTCTCTTGCACATATGTAGTGTCAGGACGATCTGGACAAACTGTAGTCAAAGACGTTTATGGTCAGTGATTTCTAACTCATTCCACTCTGTACATAAGCAAAACAATACGGAAAAGAAGCCGAAAGAAACTGTTCAGGCGTTAGAAATTTTAGAGCTACTAGAGTTACTTGCTGTATTGAGAGAATCAAGTAATTCTGAATAACTTTTCCATAAAACCACCCAAATAGTTTTAGGTTCTACCATAACTCCCACTAGCCACTAGAGGCAAAACTAGGTGCTCAAAAATCCCAGATTTAGAAGCAAAACCACTAACTTGGCAACACTGGAATCACAGAACTGATAAGGTTGATGGGAAGCCCCTTTTGTTTCTCAACGGGTAGAGGCATTACGCAGTACGAGTAATTTAATCTGATCCTGTGTTTTGCATAAGAGTCTGAGAGAAAGGGACTTCACCGAAGTAATGAACATGACTGCACTCTTTGTCAATTAGGAAATTATTAATTACGTTTAAATAAGGATAACATTAAGTAGATTTTCCTGTATTTTTTAAAAAAGGAGATTTTGCATGTTTGTAACTAACCAAAAGTAGAGAAGTAGA
>JAUKNM010000088.1:590000-625000 GCA_030765045.1 Tenodera sinensis
TGAATGGCTTTACATTCCGTGGATTTTGTTTTCTATTTTCTATTGTTTACACCACATTAAGTACATGTTTATTCTTCCTGTCTGTTGACTGTTCATGGTAAACCAACAATGAGTTATGAAAATTTGCATGCAGTTCATGTAGGTTAACTTTTTAAACATCTTATTGACACTAAACATAACGTAATAATTCTAAATAGAATTTCATTTACACAAATTCAATAACTTATTTAAATAGTTGGATTCCTTTGGTACTATATTTGGGTGAGTGAATTTCTTTCTTCTCATTCATTGAATTAGAATATTCTACTTCTTCCTTCAAGTCAAACTTTTTACACAACATATTGATCATTTACATGCTTTGATTATTTTAAATTATATTATTTTACAAGTAGGATATTTAAAGTCTCTCAATATGAGTTTAACACATTTTATTGGCTTTTATCCCGCCACCTGATTTTGCTGGAAACCCTCTTTGAAAACAAATAATTCAGTTCTCTAAACGCAATACTCTAACATCACTCTAAGCTTTCGTTTCATTAAATATTCATCGAATGTCATTGGTCAAACTCTATTTGGCGCCCACCCCCTTTACCGTTCATTCATGCTGCTGGCCAACATTTTACCATGTAAAACTACGGAAAAAACTGAAATTGATCATGGCGTAGCAAGAATGTGACTTTATTGACTCAAAAGTAATAAATTTACCACAGTATTCCAAAAATTGGTATTGGTGTATTCAAGGTAATCGAGGGCAATGAAACATGCCGGTGCAGCAATAGAAGACCCTTCTAAAGTTTAAATAGTGTTAAACTGTAATAAGGGACATGTATGTATGAGTGATCTAAAAGAGTATTGTAAAAAGGAAGCTAAAGTGCTAATAAACAGAATCGATGTACTCTCCACTGGAGTCTGAAACCCACCCATGGCGCTGTTTAGGACTTTTTCCTTTATAAGAAAATGCTGCCCAGAACAACAAGCTTGTTCGCTCCTTGCTGAAAAACGTAAATTCTTGCAGAGTATATTGTTGATGGACATTACACGAAACAAAATGGCGTGATCAGAAACATGAACTTATATAAATACTGAACCACAAGCAAGGTTAAGGAATGCGCGCTCGCTTCGTTCGCGTACTTTGGTATAATCATTGGTTCCTAATTAACCAAATCTTATATATATTTCGTAATTCTTCACACACACCCCTTCTTGGTGCGCATCCTACTTCGTTACTTGTGTAGTTTCGAGTACAGTAACGCTTTAACAGCAGTGCGACACATACCAGCACACACCTGCGGAAATGGCCGACATGAGCTAAATCACACTTTGATGTAAACGTGCAGCATCCCCTCAACACTGCATACTGAAATCGATGGATTGGTAGAGGTGGACCAGTTTCATGGCCAGTAGGTCGCCAGATCTGACACCTCTCGACTATTTTCTGTGGAATTGTATGAAGAGTATGATGGTGTAACGTCAGAGGAGGACCTAATTGCTTGAATCCAAGGAGCGATTGAATATCTTCAAAGACAACCGCACGTATTGGGTCATGTGCGTGAGGAGGCTTTACAATGACGTAGGAGGTACACAGTTCGAAGCCCGTTTGTAATGCAGACAGCGCGATGTTGGGTTTGTTGTCGAAATGTGAACGTACACCCATCTCACACTTTGATGCGCTACAGCCTCCAAACAGTGCATTTTCGGACAGGGGTGCTGGGTAGAAAATTGATCAGTTTGTCGTCCCGCACAACATAATAAGCGTTTTCGGTGTTTTTTTTTTTGTTTTTTTTTTTTTGGGGGGGGGGGACCCTGATATATATTTTTCTTTCTTTTCTGCTTTCTCTAATAAGTAGAGAATCATCCAAGAATTCGATATCGATATTTTACAGGAAATACATGATTTTAACTCCCTGAATTAAAGAAAAAGAATTTTTAGAGAAAGATGTGTGCGTCTCTTTCTGTGTGTATGTGAACAGCATAACTCAAAAACCAAAAGTCGGTTAAATACCACGCTTGATATTGAAGTTGAGCAGCTTCCAAGGATGGGACATGGAGGTTTTCAAGAAAATCCAACATCTTCATAAGACATTTTTCGAAAATGTTGGTTTTCCCAAAAATGACTATTTTTTTTTTTTTTTTCTTTTTTTAAATACCATATGCTTCAGATATCCTTATGTCAAATGAAATGTGTCTCTTGAATTATCTGGGAGTTCTGCATTACTATTAAAGCGAAAGAAATAGACAAAAGCTCTCTACACAGGTTTAGATCTCTTAAACCAGTTTATGTCAAATATATTTTTTTAAGAGTGAACCATCTCCGAGACATTCCGTGTTGCATATTTGAATTTCCCAATAATTATACTTGTTTTGAAAGGGAAGTCGTTATACATTTTATGTCCCGGACACGCAAATATGTCAAAACTATCAATCGCATAGCCACCAGCTTTAAAAGACTGGACTTTCTTACAACCTACTGTGGTCATATATTCCCCTTGCAGCTACAAGAAAATTAGCAATCAGATAACTTCTGCAACTGTTTGTCTCTATTAATATGAAGTAGATGGGGAATAAACGTTTGTAAGAAGAGTAGAAAAAGTAATGTGCGTGCAACACATCGGATGTTTAGTATTTATTCTAATAGAATACCAAGTAAGGACACCGAATTAACGGAAATAAGGAATGAAGTAAAAGACCAAAAGGAGAATTTGGAAAGAATTGCATTATAATAATTACCAAAAAAAAAACTATCGAACTCCGAATGGTTCAATTTAATACAATATAAGTACGAAAAGTTAGTATTGCTCATAGAGTGGGCTATATTAGTACGGAAAAGGATCGATTTGACTCAAGATCAGTCAATACGGCCCAATGTCTTTTGTTTGTTAATTTTCATTGTTATTGAAAGGAAATAAATAATATACTTACATTGTAACCCCACAGATAATTATAGAGGCAGTTTTTAAGATTCTTCTGCCATCATTTGAGAACGGCCCTAAGGATAAGTACTTCTATGCCATGGCACTGCCTACCTCAATAAAATGAAGAAAATGTATTTTAAATTGTTTGTATTCTGCACAATTACATCAATAATGTAATCATGCATTTTATTCTTCAACACGGAATGAATTGCTTGTCTGGCAATAGAAAGGCATAGCAGATGAAAGAAGTAACTGTAAGTTCCAAGTTTGAAACATTGTTATATTACTGTTCCATTGGGTGAGCAATGCTTGGCAAGACTGGTTTCGCGGCGTGCGGTCGACAGATGAGCCTGGTTGATGTGTGGGCGCACCACAGGACAGGAAGTCCGCAGTAAATACAGTACATTTTGTTCCATAACGTATTTGCAACATATATAACATAAACGCCTAATAAGAAAAGTAAGTTACTCAGGTACATCAAGCTAGGGGATGTTGGAACTGCTTCCGGTCGTTTTTAACATGTTGTGGTATCTGCTTGGAAAATTGTCCATTACACTCTACACTTGTGATTCAAGCCACGTTTACTGCACACAGATTATTTATAAGCCACACAATTGTTCCAACTACGCTGTCTAGAAACATGAGAATTGTACAGTATGTTTAACATAATGTGTAGTATTTTATTGTCCCAGTATGCACCTGGATAAATGTTATCAACGGGTGTGTTAAACGGTGATGCTGTAACACCTGCTCTAATATTAGTCTTTTAGTTGAGTGTGCAAACAAGACATCCAGGTTACAGGATCTGAGTAGGTCTTAGATAAGAGCCGATGTTTTCATATTGAAGTATACATTACGGACTGCAAAATACCTACTGTAGAATTAGTCCCTCACTCAGTATAACATCAAGAGAGACAGGGAAGTTAACAACACATCACTCTGGTTATGCAACTTCTACAGAATGTGTTTTGTTTAAGTGTCTGCCAACATTTGTCATTATTAGTAAGAAGTGAGTACAGAAACAGGTCACCTTCTTAGCGCAATGGCAGCGTGCTGCTTACCAAGCGGGCACCCTGGTTCAATTCCCGGTACCGGCTTTTTCTCCATCTGGGAGACCTGGTCCGTGGTGCACTTAGCCTAAGGGGCCAACTGAGGAGCTACTTGATTGTAAAGTAGCGGACCCTGGCCGAGAAGACCGTATAACCGACCGAGAGGGACCGAGGGTTGACCACGTCCCACCACCAGTATTGCACCCACTGTATGACGTCTGCGGTAGGCAGAGGTGGAGGACGCAGCAGTCGGGCGGTAGGCCTTAGCCCGGATGGGCTGTTGTGCCACGGGTGGGGAGTATAGAAACAAGCTTTGCATAAGTATTTTTATGTCTCAGGCTAGGTGCCCGAGGCACAAGCCCAGCCCCTTTTGCTACTACTCATGGCTCAGTAAACGGTTTTAGATCTCTCATATTTGGACTTTAAAACTGCAAATATGATCTATATTTAAAAGCTTGTATTGTAAAAACCATTATAATATCCATACTATCACCATATGCTGTCTTTAAATTATGAAACCGAGCCCTCAATGTTTGTATAATTAATAGTAATATTGATATTAGTGTGCCCTTTTTTGTACTTTGTCAAATTTGGCAAACCGCAAATGTGGAAAGCTGTTAATTTGTATATAGGAGCAATATAAAAAGTAAGTGGTACATAGCAAGGAATGTTGCATTATTATTATTATTATTATTATTATTATTATTATTATTATTATTATTATTATTATTATTATTATTATTATTATTATTATTATTATTATTATTATTATTATTATTATTATTATTATTATTATTATTATTATTATTATTATTATTATTATTATTATTATTATTATTATTATTATTATTATTATTATTATTATTATTATTATTATTATTATTATTATTATTATTATTATTATTATTATTATTATTATTATTATTATTATTATTATTATTATTATTATTATTATTATTATTATTATTATTATTATTATTATTATTATTATTATTATTATTATTATTATTATTATTATTATTATTATTATTATTATTATTATTATTATTATTATTATTATTATTATTATTATTATTATTTTACTATTGATGAAATAGGATTTTTAAACGCAATTTATTCTTCAAGAAATTCGCTATAGATTTTTGCAATATGCGAACCTGAAATGGCTAATGTGTTGAAATAATATACATCCTTTTTTTTTTTTTGGCAGTGTTTAACACCCGCTTTAACTACTACGGCACCGCAGGCGGTGACACTGATGATACATGGAATGAAGATGGAGCACCAGTGTAATGAGATAGCGGGGGAAACCGGAGAAACCGGAGGAAACCCTCCCCAGCGCTGCTTCTTCCACTACGAATCCCAAATGCGGCTGCCTGGGATCGAACCCGGGCCGATTTGGTGAGAAGCAATATGAACCTAGAAAGAATAAATTTCATGCTGTGTCTGTATTATAGTGATTCCTTTCTAGCATAGACAACGGATTCGTTATGCCTGTTGTGGTAGTTATTAACCTCCATTTTGCATTCTTATCATTCTCTTCATATCTGAACTACATTGCAAAGGAAATTCCTAGACTGTATAGTGATACAACTTAAAGTTGAACTTGGTCTTTTTTTAAATTCTATAATACGTCGTAAAAGGCGAAAAAGGTGTCTATTTAGCACCTAAAGTTTAAATTGCAGGATATATTACTTTATAGTTTTTTAGCATAATAAGTAGTTTTCGAGTGGTTTTCAGAAACTTCATGTGTGTTTTTCTCTTGTGATTAACCTTTCTTGTATTGCGTAGCATATTAGCATTATCGTTTTGTATTAAAAAAATCTGATTTATTGCACTCACATGTCTTTCTCTGCTCCTATGCTAATGATTCTTACAAACTATTATTCCTCCATCATCTTCATGTTAGTCGAGATAAACACTTATATAAATTATTTTATTGCTGATTTTTGTAGGTGCAATGGGAATATGGGAATACAGTAGGCTTTGAGCCATAATGGCAAGTTTTAAAGCTTTAAAACTCTATTTTTACCAGATTTTTGTAGGTGCAATGGGAATATGGGAATACAGTAGGCTTTGTGCCATAATGGCAAGTTTTAAAGCTTTAAAACTCTATTCTCTTTGCAGGGGCAAGAAATTAAAAAAGTGAATAACAGGCTTCCATTTGAGAAAAGTTTAAGTATTGCAAAACTCACACAAATAACAAGGAATATCTCCAAAATGGTTCACTCTGCAAAAAACAATGCATTTGGATATAGCTTGTGTGCTTAAACGAGATTAGCATTCTTATATGCTTAATAAGATTTGGTCTATCTCTTACGGTTTACCAGCTATACAAAAGCCATCAAGGGAAAACGACTACATTGGCTATAACTAGAAAATTCAAAATAAATATTTTATTTGCTATAACAGTATCTTAAACTTGTGGTATGTTAATTGAAATCGTTAGAGCATTTTTGAGAAAATCAAAATTTTCGAAAAATGTTCCATGTAAAGGGTAATTTAGTGTGGAGGAATTTTGTTCACAATCTTCGTGTCGCATCCTTGAAATATATTAAACTTAAATATGTTGTTGTTAGCTAATGCTGGATTTCTAACAATGAAGTCATTAATCCTCTTGCTCTCCAATATTTTTCACGGATGATATTGAAGAGAGCAATAGCAGTTATAGTAACCGCTTTTTAGAGAGCACCATATTTTTATGTTTTGGCGGTCACATCGCTCTCTCACAACCCCCAGAATGTCTGGAGGACCACATCTGTCGTTGGTTTACGGGCCTCACCGACCTGACCGGGAGAATTATCAAAATAAATTCACCGACCACATCCTCTGATCACCAATCAGAGGACGTATTACATGCCATGACAGGTCAGCATGTTAGGGGTTAAGATTTTATAGAGAAATAGAGAGGTTGGAAAAATAAAGACTCCCTAGCCCTCGGGAACCCAATAGCATCGGGTCCGGAAGAGAACAAGAGATGACCAAGGTAAGGTCAGATAGAAAAGTTACAGTGAGGAGCAAAACACCAGTAAGTGGAAGTAATGTTCTGCTCAGCTTGGGTACCTTGTGGTCGCTAATCACATATCCCCTAGACGAAAACCCGTTGTTTTTAACCGACTTTTCGTTTTTGAGTTATGCTGTTCACAGATGCACAGACAGACACACAGACAGACAGACAGACACACACACACACACACACACACACACACACACACACACACACACACACACTCACACAGCTTTTTTAATTCTTTTTTTTTATTCGGGGTGCCTCAAAACATATATTTCCTGTGAAATCTCAACATAGAATGTTTTGATCGAATACAATACTTCCCCTACTTACTATATATAGCAGGGAAAGTAAAACTGTGAATAAGATCTTCACTGAGTTGGTTAATTCCATCTTCAGTGGATACTTGAATTATGTATCTACCTCTACCCTACACATAAGGCTGAGATTGTAAATGTAATTAGTAAATCAAAATCTAAAAACTGTATAGGTGTCGATGGAATTCCAATGTCACTTCTAAAAACTTGTGGTACTGAAATTGCTGATCCATTAGTTGACATAATAAAATCCTCCTTAGCAACTGGAATATTCCCTGATAACTTAAAAGTAGCTATAGTAGTACCCATTCATAAAAAAGGAGACAAAACCAATATTAACAATTAATGGCCAATATCTATCCTTCCTGCAATTTCCAAAATATTTGAAAGAATTCTCTATAACAGAATAATTAAGTATCTAGAGAAGCATAATTTAATACCAACTGTCCAAAATGGATTTGTAAAAAATAAATCTACCATAACTGCAATTGTCAATTGCATCGAAGAGACAGTAAGGTGTATTAACTCAAATTGCTTTTCAAGCAGTGTTCTTTTGGATTTAACTAAAGCTTTCGACTGTGTTGAAAAAACTAGCTTAATGAATAAATTAGAAATGCTTGGTATCAGGGGCTTAGGTTATAATATCATAAGGTCATATATGACTAATAGGAGACAAATTGTAAAATTAAAAAATAGATCATCTGTATCAATATCCAGCTCTGAAAATATAACACATGGAGTTCCTCAGGGTTCGGTTCTCGGCCCCCTATTATTTGTGCTATATATGCATGACATAGATAACTATGCTTCTGATGGGATAAAGATTATTCAGTTTGCTGATGATACAACCATCACTGTAAGCGATAATGACATATTAAAGCTAGAAACCCGTTTAAACGATGTAGTTAGTAACATTGTTCAATACTTTCATAATTTAAATTTAAGTGTTAACCCTAATAAATGCGAAATGATAAACTTTGGATTCAAAATTATGAATCATCCACTACAATTAAAATTGATACAGAGGTAGTAAAAAGTGTGGACGAAACACAGTTGCTAGGGATTGTTTTAGACAATAAGCTCACTTATAACTCACTAACTGACAAGATAGTAGCTAATGTTAGTAAAAATCTATATGTCCTGAGATGTCTAAGAAACTATATTCCTATTTCTACTGCTAAAACTATTTACTTTGGGCTTATCCACTCCTTTTTTTCATATGGAATTGAATTATGGGGAAATACATTAAACAAAATTTTCAAAGAATATTTGTATTACAAAAAAAGGCTATTAGGTATTTAGGTGGTCTAAGGTATAACGAATCATGTAAAAGCACTTTTATTCTGCTGAAAATCCTTACATTACCAAGCTTGTTCATCTATAGAACCATTTTATATTTAGTTCAATTTAAATTCCCAATGAAAAACATGTCAGATGTTCACACATATAATACCAGGAATAATCAATTACTAAATCTCCCCAGAACCAGATTACATTTATCAGAGAGGGTCCCTAGTTATATGGGAGCAAAGTTTTATAATGCTTTGCCTGAAAATCTAAAATCATATGAAAATTATAATACCTTTAAAAATAGGATAAAAAATTATTTAATAACCAAAGCTTTTTAAAGTATTGAAGAATACCTAAACTTATAGATATTTTCTATGATGTTTTGATTATTCTAATTGTACTTTTAACTTCTTATCTAATTATATTGTATATACTATGTAATTACTAAATTCCTTTATATTTATGTTTCTCATGACTTGGGCCCTTATAGGGTACCTTTTTATATCATCTTATGTATTGACTCATGATATGGTTCAATTGTGTATTCCACTGTATTGAACTGAATGAATGAATAAATAAATGGTAATGTAGCAAAATGACCACAAAAGAACATTGTGTCACAGCTACCTTAACAACAAGCTTACACAGACTATTTTATTATATTTATAATGTATGTTTTAGAATTATAAGTTGTATTCATTTAAATAATTTGTCCATTCTTTGGTTTCGAAAATATCCCTACATACTGGAATATGTCTAGCTTATTATCCTTTATGTCCTTTTAGCTTTAAGATAAATATTTAAAATACTTATAGATATATAACAACCATTTTCCCCATCAATTACCCTCTCAAATGTTTGTATTTAACATTTAATATGCAAACCAACTTTGAGTGCCTTTAGCACTAGCATCATACATCACAAACGAGAGCCTCAAAGGCGGTTATTGGTACATAAGCTGGAGTTGATGTGTGTGGGCACACGTGTGTGTGTGTGTGTGTGTGTGTGTGTGTGTTTGTGTGTATATATATATATATATACATATATATATATATATATATATATATATATATATATATATATATATATATTAAAGGGAGTATTTGCTTTCTCTACTACTTGCCATTAAGCAGAGTTAGCGTTGCATGCAGCGACTATGACACAAGTTTATTAAGAGGTCAGCTCCGGGCAGTTGCAGAGACGAACCACCGCCCAGCCTAAACACCAGTAACACTATCCAAAGATAAGAATCTTCCGGAAGATTCCCTTCTCTCCCCTTCTAGAGCTCCTTGGACATTTCTAACGGCTATATAAGCGAGCGATTTTGTTAATCGGTTAGTTAGCGAGTTAGTGAGCACATTCCTGCTGCGACGAATAAAAAACTGCCGTTGTCCACCGCTGTTTCTTGCAATGGGTGTTATTACTGTAGGACATTGGAGTAGTCTTGTGTTCGACTCTCTAAGAAGTCAACCATACCAGAAAAGGAGACCACTTCACGCGTCTTTCATTACACGGTTACGTCATGAAGAAGGTCAAGTGATGCGATAGTGAAACGTTGAATTACATAGTATTAGTGAAGAAACAGTGGACAAAGCCAAGGCTTTTTAATTTTAGCGTTCCTCCAACCCAAACTACGCTTTACATGGAAACATTTCAGCTATTTTTCACTTTCCCAAAAATTACTATAACGATCAGATTAAAGTACTATATTACGTTTAAAACATTTGCATATTATATAAATTATTTTTTTGCAATAAGCAAACTATAAGAGGAGGTTGAGAAAATGGAAACCGCAGCGTGACGTGTATTCCTTCTTTTAATGTATTTTGCACAGACATTCCATATTAATTTTTGCAATAAGGTAGCCTTGAATGGCGAATTTTGAAGAAGATTATACGTCTGGATGAAAATGTTTTCGTGCTTTATAAATTCAAATGCAATCCTTTATAGCATAGTGAACGAATTCGATTTGTATGCTGGAAGTAGTTATTAACCTCCACGTTTCAGCTCATTATTATTCTTACCATATTTGAACAGATTGTAAAGGACATTCCCAGACTATTGAATAGGGCAATATAAAGTTGTTCTCGAGGTTAATTGACTTTACGCTCCTCTCGTACGTCATTAACTGCGAGAAAAAAACACGAAAAAATGCCAGGTTAGTAGCTTATGTACGTGTTTACATTGCAAAATGTCATTGCTCAATTGCACTAGAACGAGGAGTGTTGGAGTGCCTTTCAGAAGCTTGTGTTTATTTTCCACATTACACGGATCTCTAAATAAGGTATGTTGCGATAACCTTGTTCAATCAATTACTTGTAAACGAACTCAAGTTCTTTTTGCAAGATTACTAGTCTCTCTCAAAGGATTTAATTTTCTAAACTGCTCCTAAGAGAGTCTATAATGTAGAACAATCTTAAACATAATACAGCACAGATATTAAACGTTCCCGAGGTTCTCTCATATATTTTTCTTTTTGACCAACTTCTGATGAGCATAATACGCACATCCGGGCAGAAACGTGCAATTTAATGCAGACTACGCTGGTGATCTTGAAACAAATTTCTTAGGTATTATAATGTGTAAGCTGCAATAAATTAGCACCAACATTTTGCATATATCAGTGGCGTAAACGACCTCGCAGACCCCGCAGCGCGGTGGCCCCCGATCTATAGGGACCCCCAGACTGCACTTAATAGTTTTCTTAAAACTGATATTTTATATTCAATTCAACAGTGCAAAAATCGATAGGAAGAAGCGCTGGAACAGATGCAGTTCATTGATGACATGCTGACAAAAGAGGTGTGTCGATTGGCAAATAAATTGAATTATTTTAGAATTTGGTAATAAGGTATAAACATTAAGCAATATGTGTTTTTCTAACTAGTTGTTCAGTGTTATTGCTTCTGAACGACATATGAGGTACCACAAATAGAAGTTTACTTGGGTTAATTCCTAAGTTATCCAGTTAAAGATTTTGTGCCACCTATGTGCATATGCGCTTAGCGAGTATATATTGTTTATTTGGAAAAATAATCATTAGTATTGGTAATCAGGGAGTTTTATTTCAGCACCATTCTATGTGAGTAAATTTATAATATTTTAATCCCTCCATTTTTAAGCTTCATCAATAAATATTTATTTGCAGGGGCCCCAAAAACCTTAGCTACGCCCCTGGACCATACATCATGATAGATTAATAACTAAGGCCCGGATTTCTAAGCAAAATGCTTAACTTTTTCTACAGCTTTAAAGGTAAGCAGAAGGGCTATACTTCATAAGACACACCTAGATGAGCAACTTTAACTATCTTAGTTTGTGCTTGTTTATGCTTATTTCGCAGGAAAACGTTTTTGGTTACTTATTTTACGATGTTTAATCAAAACAGCATATTTTGCCCAAAACTGTAAATTTAAAAGTGCATATTTCAGTTATCCGTGATTTATCAATGATTCGCTATTTTCTCGGCTAAATTCGTAAGAAAGAAACACTAGGATATAGACTGGCGTTGTGAAATCATACTGCGAGGAGGATTAGTTGCTGCGATTAGTAGAGTGAATTCATCAGTCACTTATCGCCTGAGATAACACAATGATGTCATGAACAAGCATGGTGATTCTCCGAGTTCCTAGCTGCAGCATTTAGTCCAGCAAGGTGTACATAATAGGATGCACAAGAGCAGATAGAATAAGAAATGAGTCAATAAGAGAAGAACTAAATATTTATAAATTAGAAGGCAAAATCAAAACAAATAACAAGAAATGGACAGAACATTTAATGAGAATGAGTGAAGAAAGGATATCTAAGAGGACCTTTCTATATAATCCAAGAGGAGCACGAGATGTTGGCCGACCTCGCAGAAGATGGACTCCACTCATGACTTCGCCGGAACGGGCTGCACAGCCTAAACCATGTAGAAGAAGAAGAAGGTGTACATAATTGCGTAGAGTGTCAACTCATCAGTCAGATATCGCAATGCTGTCATAAACAAGGATGAGATCCCTGAGATCCGAGCTGTATCTTCTTGCGCTACGGGTTTTAGTTCAGTTCGATATTGCAGTTACGGAATACCGCCCATAAAAAAACTCCAGTCAGCTTTCCTACGCAAACGTGTGAACGAGTTTGGAAAAAATATTTTCAGTGAATATGGTAGTGTCTTATTTTGTTTGGTGTGTGAAAAGTGTGTTTCTGCGAAGAAAAAAATATGACATTGTGCAACACATTAATACAACGTGACATAAAGTTAAATCAGCAACTGATTGTTGGTAAACAATCCAGTTCTAGTGATACATTTTGAAAAGACTTATGTTTAGCATTAGTGGGTTCAGATATTCTATTGTATAAATTGAATAATGCGCAGCTTCGTGTATTTTTAGAAAAATACACAAATAAAAGGGTGCCAGATTAATCTACATTGCGCAAAAAGAATATGCCATAGTGTTTTCAAGAAGTGATTGGTAATATTCGGAATACACTGAAGCATGAAAACATGGATTTCTATTGATGAAACCACAGATGCATCGGGACAATGATGTATAGTGCTGTAGTTGGCGCTATGAAAGCAGGTAGCAGATCATTTCTTCCGAGTATATAAATACTCGAACAAGTAAATCATTCAACTATTGCAAGATGTTTCAATGACTCGTTATCTTTCTTGTGGCCAGAAGGGGTACGGTATGACAATGTATTGCTATTTGTCAGTGATGCTGTCCCATATATTGTTAAAGTGGGAGCTGGATTAAAACTCCTTTACCCTAAATTAGTTCACCTGACGTGCCTTGCTCATGGTTTACATCATGCCGCTAAAACTGTTAGAAACCAGTATAAATACGTGGATCTTCTTGTTTCTAGCGTGAAGAAAGTGTTCGTAAAGTCGCCGATTAGAATTCAAAAATTCCGTGAACTACTTCCAAATTATTTATCTTTGCCTCCTCAGCCAGTTTTAACTCAGTGGGGAACGTGGTTATAAGCTGTGTCATACTATGCTGGACATTTCAGTGAAGTGAAACCTGTTCTAAATTCCCTAAATGCAGATGATGTAGTCAGTATTGCCACAGCACAAGAATGTTTTCTTAAAAACGGCATACAAGAAAAGATACAGTACATCCATAATCATTTCTCCAAAATACCTCAAATTTTAAAGCAGTTGGAAGCTCGAAATAAACCCTTGGAACATTCACTTTCTCTGATTCACGAAGTTTCAGTAACATTGTCGTCAGAAACATACGGGGTTGCAAAAATTACGTTTGTAAAACTGAATCAGGTGCTGCAAAAGAATTCCTGTTACAAAACACTGTGTCAAATTTCTGAAAAGCTTTCTCGCGAAGAGACACACATTGAAGAGCAATACACCGAACAAGAACTGTTGTGCTTTTCTCATGCACCTGTGACATCATGCGACGTGGAAAGAACATTTTCACTGTACAAATCATTTTTCACTGATAGACGCAGGAGTTTTACACAGCAAAATCTCAGGATGACTTTCCTTGCGCACTGTAGCAGCCTTCAATAAGGTAAGCGTTCTGCGAAACTATTTACCACCATATTTGCATGCATTCGTTTTTGCTTTTTTATGCTTATTTTCCTCATTTTTCGTGCTTATTTTCTTGCTTATTTTACTATTTTATTTTGCTTAGAAATCCGGGCCTTATTAAAAACTTTCCACGTTTTCAGCGATGTTGTATGTTCAAAAACTCTATTTACTGTGTTATTTGATTTAAAATAGCTCTCGTATGGTATATCTCCCCGAATTCATGCTTTTCCTTCATTAATATGTTCTATCAATATGTACTATCGATCTCGGTCTTATAGGCATTATAAGCAGATAAGTATAGGATATCCGTGCAACTAATACATAGTAGTCACGCAACGACATTCCCATTAGCATTTTCGGTACACATAGTAACAAAATTATTTGTTCCTTTTGAAAGTTCGGGAAAACCCATCTTATGCTTCCTGAAAAATTTTAAAAGTGCAACTGAAACAGACAAATTCTTCAAATATAAGGTGTTTCCATATCCAAATGTTTTCACATATCTACGTATGAGTATATTTGAGTGGAATTTAATGCACTCAAAAATATTTTTCATCGTTTTCAGGTCTTTGGAACGTGTTTATAATGTTCAGCGTCATAATCCTATTTCCAAAAGTGCTTCAGTGCCTAAAGCTTTGTTGGCTCCACTTTGAAACCTTTTATTACCAACTGTTCGCTGTCAACATATTCACAATACGGTGCAGTAACCATAGCAGCCTATAAATAGTATCGACAAAGTAAAAAGCATGCCTACAATATAAGCCCAATTATGAACTCATATTACTTTATGAGACAACCTAATACTAAGCCCCGGCACCACAGCCCATGAAGAGCCAAGCCTAACCGAACACCCACATCGTCTCCCTCCTCGGCCCACTACAGGTGTCATTTGTGGGTGCAGTAATGGAGGGTGGGACGTGGTCAGCGTCCCAATCCCTCCCGGTCAGTTATGCGGTCTTCACAACCTGGGGCCGCTACTTTTCCATCAAGTAGCTCCTCAATTGGTCCCCCGGGACTAACCAGGCTGAGTGGACCGCGTGCCAGACCTCCCAGAGGGGATAAAATCCCCATGCTGGTACCGGGGATCGAACCCGGGTCCTCCGCACTAGAGGCAAGCGCGCTAGAAACAACCTAATAGGAATCTTAATTTACATTTCATTTTTTAAAAAAAATCTGACTTCTTATTAGGAAATACAGATCAGGTATAGGTAAAAGTACGCACAAACAGGGGGTATATTGGATGGGGCGTTTCTTTTTTAAAGTCCTAGCGTTGTTAACCTGAAAGATAGCGAACCTAAATACTAAGTATGGTATTTCACTCACTGAGAGACAGAAAAAGAAAGAAAGGATAAGTAAGAAATCAAATTAAGCACTATATAAGGCAGCTATACTGCTATGGAACAAGGGGCAATGGAATTACTAGGGTTTGTTATGACCAAGGTTCATACTGTATACGGGATGTTAGAGTATAAGTGCAGATACTTGTGATGGTAATCGAGGGTAGGGTAATGAACAATATTGCATCAATATGTGTGCTTCATTTGCCGACTTAGAATTTTACTTATTAAGAGTAGTAAGTTTTCAGTTTTGTAAGTACCTCCAAGTAGGCGTGACACAGATGGCATGACGCAGAGTGGGCAGGAATCGGAATACGAATGTTGTTACAATATATACAACATGTAACTGACAATGATGTGGAGTGGGAAAGGATTCAAAATGGTTGGAAGACAGCTAATTCCTACTAAACAGGGACTGCAAAGATTGATATTAGAGGCATGCTCCACGTTGCAAATAGAAACAGGTACACCAAAGGACGCACGCTGTAATGAAGGGCGTTAAAATAAAGGTTTAGGTGATGTTTTATTCCCATATCAGGGTGTAAGGAAATGTGTTAACGCAATTTGGTAAATTAAAACTATTATTCCTGACGTATTCTTTCCACATAATACATTGCTTAAAATTGCGCACAGTGTATTAAGTTTGCAAGTTTAACCCACTCGTTTAGAATGGCACACGGCCTAATAAAGACTGTGCTGGCGCTTACTCATGTGAGGATACATCTTGTTATCGTTGATCTACTCAGATTTCATTTATAAATGCAACAACGGCCGGCAATAGGGCACAAAAAGTTGAACCGAAGATACCGATGTCGCGATTGTTATCTGTACAGCTCATTACTTTCATCAAGATGTTATCTCAGGAAGTGTTATCTCAGATGTTGTATATACAAGGTCTCTACAATGAGAACGGGATAGTGGAGTCAACTTATCTGCTAAGAAAAGCTTTGGCCTTTAATCATCCTTTCACGATACACACATTATACGTATTATTAAAGTTAATAGTTCAAGTTAAAATTTATCTGTTCAACAGCTTGCGGCACATTATATTTCAACTTCAAGAAGTGTTCATTATTGTTCATTGCAGATACACATAATGCTTCACCAACACGGGTAGCCGAAGTCGTTAGGATATGGCCTAGTAAACTACGGCTTCGCGGTTCAAATACCGCCAGGGCTAAGGCTTCTTTTAGTTTTTCCTCAGTCCTCATAATTGCAAAATGCTAGCGAGATAACTTACACTCAGAGCAAAATTCCCTAATCAAACATAATTTTATTGCACACATCATCAGTATCCACCACCTGCTCGTGACAATAACGAATGTTAAACATCACTAAAAATGAAAAAGAAAAGAAAGCAGCCAAAAAAGTTCTATGTGTTGCACTCACATGGCTTCCTCTCCTCGTACTAACTACTCTTACGAACTCTTATTCCTATATCTTCTTCATTTTAGTCGAGACAAAACATTTACAGAAATTATCTTATAGCATATTGCTTGTAGGTGCAAGAGTAATATGGGAATGCAGTAGGCTTTGAATGATAGTCAAATCTTTTAAAGCTGGTAGCTATATGAATGCTTTCAAATTTCGCTCCCTTCACAAAACTCACACCAATAACAAGGAATATCTCCGAAGTGGTTCACTCCACAAAAAATGCATTTGGACATAATGTGTCTATTTTAACGAAATCTACATTTTTCATTTAGTAGGATTTGGTGTATCTCTTACGGTTTACCAGTTATGCAAAAGTCATCAAGAGTAAACAGGACTATGTAAGCTAAAGCCAGAAATGTCAAAATATACATTTCATTTGTCATAAAAATATCTAAAAATATAGCATTTTAATCAAACTCGTTGGAGCCATTTTTGAGAAAATCAATATTTTTAAGCATTTTTCATGTAAAGGGTAGGTTAGGCTGGGGGAATTTTCTTCAAAATCTGCTAGTCCCATTCCTGAAAGATATTAAACTTAAGTACCAACTTTCGTTTTTATTCGGCTTTTTTAAATTATGCTGTTCAGAGGCAGACAGCCACACATACAGGCACACGCGCGGGAGTGCGTGCGGACCTTTTCTCTAAAAGGTGTTTTTATTTTTTTTTAATTGTTTTTATTTTATTTTATTTTTTTTTTTATTTATTTATTTTTTTTTTTAATTATTCAGGGGAACCCAAAACATATTTCCGGTGAAATCACGACATAGAAATTTTTGTGGAATGCAATACTTCCCCTACTGGCTATACGTAGTATAAAAGTAAAAAGGAAATGCAACATCTTATCCTAAGTAACGCTAGTTTTGGTAAGGGAATAAATTAGTGAAAAAACAAGGTAACGGTAACAAACTGTGAATATAGGGCCATTAAAAGATATGGTAACATTCGTTGGTTGCCCACATTGGGCGAGAGAACCGACAGTCGCCGTGGAACCAGTCCGGCAGTTTAGTGAGCAATACAGACAACTAAACATTCAGTCTGAATATACAAGGTACTCAACTTCACCCAGCATCGCCAAAAATAGACATCCATTCGTGCGTTAAGAGAGTTGCAGAACGCCACGGGGCAATGCCAGCCATAGAAAGGCCATTGGCGTGTTCTGCCTCTCTGCGAAAACGTGAGATAAGAGGCAGTTGAACTAGCTTGCTTAGTTCGTGATAATAGAGAATAACAGTATAAACAACTGAAAAGATCTCACTTTATTTACAGGATTTTTATTTTCCAGGGAATAAACTCACTCCTGTAGATGATGCTACTGTCTAACGTAACGAATTACAGATTGTGAGGTGCAAGCATGAGGGCACGTAATGTTTACTTGGCAACTTTTCGTTTCTTATTAATGTTATTGTTATGTATTATTATTATTATTATTATTATTATTATTATTATTATTATTATTATTATTATTATTATTATTATTATTATTATTATTATTATTATTATTATTATTATTATTATTATTATTATTATTATTATTATTATTATTATTATTATTATTATTATTATTATTATTATTATTATTGTTATTATTATTATTATTATTATTATTATTATTATTATTATTATTATTATTATTATTATTATTATTATTATTATTATTATTATTATTGTTGTTGTTGTTGTTATTATTTTATAAATTTTATTAGTGTGTGTTATCATTAGGGCTGGGATTTTTAGGTGCTAAAAACGTGGAAAGTATTTATTTTTTATGTGCTAAAAGTATAAAAAATATGTGGTAAACAGTAAAAAAATACGTGCTAAAACAAATAAAATAATTTTAAGATTTGAATGGCCGAACTAACTATAAACGTACGTGGTACTTACCAGACATTATTCTTGGAAGGGATCACCAAGTACTGTAGAGTACTGCGACACATGATTCCTTTAATTGTCAATGCCAAAAATTGACGATTGTCACGAAGAATGGTCTTGAATTTCTAAGATAGTCGTTCCACATCGCAAGAAGTCCAGCATAATTATAACATGGAATGTCACTCACACTCGCATCCATAATGTTTTCATGTTCCCCATCCAACATATTTGAAATTTTACAGACTATGTTAAATCCACTGTTATTTTCGAACACTTCCTTTTCTTTTGTATTTCTATGCTGCATGATCAAAAAGAACCTTGAGTTCCTTTTTCTTTCTTTATGGAATCGCAAAGAAAAATTAAGATTTGCGGAAAAGTATGCGAAGTCATTTATTAACACAATGTCTTTTAAATTTCGCAGTATTGTGTTGCACTTGCACTACTTTTCACTCTAGAGATATTTAATCCACTGTGAACTCAAAACTGTCGATATGTAGTTTCCCAACACAACACAACTAGAACGTAATATGATTGTGGATTCACAAATGACTAATGGACTATACAGTTTAACGAGTATCGGTGTATGTACTAGCCAGATTGTGAAGCGATAACAGGTGCAATGAAAGAATTTCCTGTTCTTATCTTGCAGCCTCATGTAGCTTGAGTGCAGAGCAGAGAGCAAGATACTCTAAACTTTTCTGAAGAAGTTTGAAGCAAATTATTGATATCATTAGAACTGAAAGTAGAATCTAGTTAGCTATAGAAAGCTTGAGCAGATATGGAAGAATTTGGTGCACAACATTACAGAGTGTAGTTTGCTCTTTCAAAATAATTGAGTTTATAAATTACAGCAATGTCTGGAATATTCTGAATAAACTGTTTAAATACTTTTTGAGAAACTATCCAAGGTATGGGTATTTAGTAAAGAACATTTTGCTCTGACTGGGTTATCATTGAGGATTTAAAATTAGTAAATTTTCTTTTCTAGAATAAGGAAATATTAGTATGGAGATTTTAAAGTGCACATCAGAAACGGTCAAATGAAATGCCCGGAACTGTTAATATCTTTGGCCTACTTGAGAACTGATTGCTTTGGAATGGAGGGGAGCTAGCGCAGTTTTGGTTCCTAAAAGCATTAGTGAACAGTTCTAATACTTATGGGAGCTTTGATAAGCTCACGCTACAGAAATATAGTTCAGATCATAAGTAAACTACATTTCTCAACACATAATGGAAGAACAATGGTAAAATATGTTCAATTGGCCGTTCAGATTTTACAGTTCAGTAATTTATAAAAAGAGAGAGAAAAAAAAAGCGTTGTTTGCGTACTAACATATTACCGAGCAGGATGGCTCTGAGGTGACAAGTTCGATTTCCTTCGACCACCCACTCTGACCTCAGAGTTTTCTTGGTTTTTCCTGAAAGTAGAAGATGCCAAATATTAACCACTTATTTTTGAACGGGCTATAACTGATCTGTCCTATGTAACACAATAAAAAAGGGTAGACTATTGGATCTGTGTCTAATTGGCACCCCCCTCCCCGCCCCCGCGCCTCATTTCCCCGGGGACTTTCTCTGCTGTGGAAAACAGTATTACTATATCCCTTAGTTTTCCTTTCTTTTCATTCTTTTATTATATTTCAGATGCGCTTATAGGTTTTGTGGTGCGAGGCGGTACTAGATTACTTTCCCTAAGAATGGAGTATCTCGTGAACACTTGAGGGCCCCGAGGAGCTGATAAGGGCCTCCACACGTCTTTGTGACCTGTTTGCCTGCGTTTTTTGGCTCCAGTGGTTTCTTCACTTCTTTCATTCCTCCTAGGAGGTGGTAGCCGTAATAGATCTGCCGCATATTTCACTGCGCAGGCAAGGTGTCTCCCTGCGTTGCATATTCTATTTGTTACCTAATACAGGGAAGAGTTTGATTAGGCCTCCTATGATGATTCATGATATAATTTCAAGAACAGGGGCCACCACTTTTCAATCAAGTAGCTCTTCAATTGGGCCCTCAGGGGCCTAAGGAGGCTTGGTGCATCTCAGACTAGGTCTTCGAGCGGGAGAAAATCTCCAAGCCGGTACAGGGAATCGAACCCTGGTCCCTCGCTTGGTAAGCAGCAGCGCTACCATCGCGCTAAGCAGGCGACGTTTGGAGACAAAAGAATGGAAATAATTTCAACAATGGACTGGATTTATTCTCTTCCGGGCTTTGTCCCAATGCACAATGGGACAAAACCACCGTGCATTCACTGAAGTCCGAATTAAATTAGCAATACTACTTTAAGTTAGGAGTATGATCGTGCATTTGTATAATCAGTACCTTGAACTTAGATTGAGGACGGAGCAAACGCACATGGAGGCAGACGGACTCTTCTAAAGAAAATTGGTATCACTGTGTATTGAGAAGCCGTGCGTACCTTAGAGCTGTGTCAACATACTGTGGAAGAGATCTAGGGCTATCGCAAAAGAGAGACAAGACAAAGAAAACATATAAGAGATATTTATCATTTATCTACTTCAACTGAGATTCCATCTGTTGCACATAAGATTTTTATGGAAACCAAGCCATAAAATAATGTTCTAGAGACCCGTAAGTGGTGATATCAACGATAGATATCAATCATTTTATGTTGGGTCGCACAGCAGGGCAGATACACACTACTCGACGGGCTAAAGGACAGCGAATTCTTAATCTTACAATAAATTCGATACAACTTTTAAACCATTTATGGATGTAAATCATATTTAAATATAATATATGTTGAAACTATGATTATATTATTGTAAATAAATAATAATGTTTAAATGAGCCCAACGTAGGACTTTGCACCATATTTAATGAAGCTAAATTCAGTTCCGTGTTTCTTTGCACATTAAAATAGAGAGCCGCTGTTGAAAATGAGCTTCATGAATCATAGAATCAAGCTCCCTTAAAGAATATTCAGGACGCAATCTCAAATATTGGGAATAACATGCGAAGGTCAGGAAATCAGAAGCTATAGCAAGTCCAGAGTTTATAAATCATTCAGACCAGTGGCGGCTCGTGGCTCGTAAATTTGGGTGGGCGGCATATATTTTCAAAATTAGCACATGGTAATGACATTTAATTCTGAGTTTCAGAATTGTGAAAAGCAAATGAAACACGCAAATCGAAAAATTGCTGTGCATGACATTCCACCTGATCATCAATCACATTTTGAATTTGTTCAATATTCAGCATTGGTCTTGGCGGCCCGAGCTTCTTAAGTTCCAATCGAGACGCAAAACTCGTCACACTGGCACTAAGTACACTAGTTACACTGTTGATGGTTCACTAATTTATTTCACAATCCCCACGAAGATTCAGATCATGACACCACTAGAAAGTAGTGCTAAACTGGGTTTGTTTTACCGTTACAACTACTTTCAGACAGTGTTGCCAACCCTTGGGTTTTGTCCCATATTGTGGGACATTTTGACAAATATTTTTCAGGAAGGGACAAAGGGCTTTTTCTGAAAAACTGAGATGAGTATGGGACATTTAATAATTGCTGTCAATAACATAGTGTAGTAATAGTTATGATGCACACAACAGCAAAGATAAATATTTCACGGAAGTTAAATACACAAAAGACGCAAACTGTCATTTGTACTAACAGCAATCAGCACTCTCACCAAGGGCACAGTAGGTTTGCCTACACAACAGTAATAGTCATACGCTATTACCTATAGATGAAATTCGAGTGTTTTGGGGAGTAATGTTTCCATAAAAGGAAAGCTGTATCTGCTGTTAGGAGGAGCAAGCACTTCAATAACATGAGTCCTGATTTGACATTATTTGTACCTAACCTAGTATTGCAAGGGCGGTAGTAAATATTGTAGCTGTAGGTACACCCTAAACTCCACTACTAATTTATCGCCCTGCATGTGGGATGTTTTTCTTCTTTTTTGAGCTAGCAATCACATAGTTTTCTTAACGTGGGACATTTTATACAGAAAACGGACGTTCTGAATACTCGTTTGGGACCTTCGAGCTTCGAGCTTGGCATCATTGTTTTCAGAGTGAATTATATTACTACGTAATACGTATTCAATCTGTCATGCTAGCAAAATGTAGTATTAATATACTTTCTTGGTATAGTTTTATCGCAAATGTGCAACACTACCCTAAATGGTACAGATGGAGCTAATTTAGTTCAGAACTAAATTTTATTTACAATCAATTTGAGTTACAAAATTCAATTTAAGAGGAAGGAGTATGTATCTATACGAATGGCAACACTGTTAGCAGCCAGACAGTTCCGAGAAAAATTATCGCAGGCAATTTCCCCCTCCACCTGGGCGCCGCCCCGGATTGTCATGCCTCTCCACACCTTCCGCCTATAGTCAAGCAATCTCCGCAACTCCCCTCACCGCTGGCAGTACCAACAAGATGCGAACATTCCCAGAGGCATGACCTACAGTCCGAAACTGCATCCATAAGAAAACATCGGTGCTCTTCCGATTAGCGGTGTAAAAACATGTTCTACGACACAAAATGGCTAAATAGAAACAGGTGTTTACGAATGTACTTTGGCATGACGTCTGATGTCAAGGATATTTGAAGTAATGATTTTGAGGTAATGCTACCTTTTGTTTCTTATTTTTATTTATTGAGAGGGCGCAGTCCCAGAGTCCTCCATTGCCAGCCCTGACTGATTCAGAAGCTAGGAAAACTGCCCGAGCTGAAAAGGACAAGGCAGCAGCAGCGAAAGACCGGAAAGGTAAGAAGAAGCTTGCCTATGAGAAAGACGATATCTGCAAGGTAGTTCAACAGTGTCGCATGGAAGGGGAGAACAGGGTGCAGTATCTCATTTCTGCAAATATTTACCATGTTAAGTTTGTAGAGGCCGGAAATGGTACATATTCTGTCTGTATGTGTTTAGTGCGCACGGACACAACCCAAAAAATACCGGTCAGTGGTAACCTAAACAAAGCTCCCTCTTATGCGCACTCAAACTATAATGCACGAGGCTTATAACTTCTGCTGGCTAACTTGGCTCGAGGATCACAAGTGTCAAGTCGCTTCCACTAGCAAGTTAGGGGTGGGGTACAAAACATATTTTGCGGTCACAAACGACGGAAGTTCGATTCTCAGTTTGTCTTGTGTTGTGTTCAATGTTGAACTACTTCAGTGTGAGCGCAGATGATGAAGCTATTGCTACTTGTTCACAATCCACCACTGACTAGATGGATGGGATCGAGCCTCTCCCACCTTCCCCATAACACCAATGCCAGAGGCGTGAGTACTTGCTTCTCTTTTCAACATATCTCTTTCAAGATAAACCGCACAGGGTATAACTTGGCACTTTATGCACCGTCCTTGTCTAGCACAGGCTGTGGATTTCTTTCCTTGAAATGGTCAACCTAATACCTGCGGTGGTATGAAGATAGCAGGCATCAGTGGTGTTGCAACTCCTCCGAGTGAAGTATCAGTTGCCAATGTGACAATGAGGAAGGGTCTCCCGCCATTGATGTGTCTACCATACGTGGCTCGCCATAAAAGAGGGGTGGCTTGGGAAGAGATCGAGAGTACCCACTTCTTTCTCTTTCTAAAACGTAGGTGCCAAGTTAAACCTCGTCCATTATACATGTATATCGTGGCGTACAAAGCAAACGTGTACCTGTAAATGGGCAGCTAATTTGTAATTATATGTAAGGTTACAGTAAGATACAGGCTAGACAGTAAATTGCACATTGAGCTCTTATAAAAGGGACGATGCAATTATATATGGCACTGAATTATTTATACAATTCAGAAATGTATACGTAAACATTATTAGTTTGTAACCTGTTGCAATGTATGACCATATAGTTTCTCAGTGTCTTAAAAACAGTTGTATAACACACCTTACATGTAATGTTTTCTCCATCTGTAGAGACATACATTGAATCTCATCTACAATTATATATAAATGTATAACTATAGTCCTGCACTTGATACATACTTAACGATTTTTTCAATTGCAAATTATTAGAGTTGGGTTCCCTACTCGCAACTACTGCACCGTACTATGCTATGCATCCTGGAGCGGCTGTGTGCAATGTCCGTGTGATCATAATCTACAGTGAGTGCTCTTGTGGGACCGGAAAGGAACTGAAATGCTTCGCCCACGTGGTGACAGAGATTAAAGTGTTGGTGTGTATTTGGCCCAGCGGAATTGCAACACCTTCTTCTTTACCCTATTACCCTCCTCTTTTGTATGACTTACACCCATAGCACTTACCTAGGGTCAGATGCCTATTGGGGAGCAGAGGAACCTATGGACCGGACAGAGTGAAGACTCGGAAGTGGATGGAAGCACCAGGTGCGAGAATGAGAGAAAGGATGATATGAAGTGCAGGCAAAATAGCTGTATGGAAAAGTGGTGGAACAATTGTAGAATGAGTGGCGAGGGAAACCGGAAAACCCGAAGAAAAAACCGCACAGACGCCGCTTCGTCCACCACGAATACAACATGCGGGTCCCTGGGATCGAACCCATCTAGCTTCTTGACGAATGGATATAAATCAGTGGTGTCATTGAGGGGAAATGGGGCGGTTACATTTCCCCGTTTTTGATTACCCATCGCTGGTGAAGTAATAGATATGAGGGTAAGGAAGAATGCTGGGAAGTATTCCGATTAGAATTTGTAACGACATATGTTGACGCCCTACACCAACTTTCTTATTTTGTGAACCTCAAGGGGTGCAGAAGTACAGCATTAGCGAATGCCAGATCACCTTTACCGACTGCCTCCGTAGCGCAGTTGGTAGCGCGCTTGCCTCTGACGTGGAGGACCTGGGTTCAATCCCCGGCACCAGCATGGGGATTTTATCCCCTCTGTGAGGTCTGGCACGGGATGCACTCAGCCTCGTTAGGTCCCGGGGTGACCAATTGAGGAGCTACTTGATGGAGAAGTAGCGGTCCCAGGTCGAGAAGGCCGTATAACTTCCCGGGAGGCTCGGGGCACTGACCGCGTCCCACCCTCTAGTACTACACCCCACCAATGATGCCTGTAGTTGGCAGAGGGGGAGACGCAGCGGCTGGGTGGCAAGCCTTGATCCTTCATTGGCTGTTGCGCTAGGGAGAATAATATTATCTTTACCTGCAGACCACGCCATTTAGCCAAAGCGAGTGCAGGGGGGAAAAGTGGAGAATGTCCCACCTTCTCTCTTTCTGGCACCTCTGGTATAGATTGCATATTATTTCACTAACTGTAACGCAAACATTGTTTGATGTTAAAATGTCATGGAAAGTTTAATTTCTAAGAGAGATTTTGCAACGCCAGGTTAACATCAAATTGTGACTAAATTCATTCGAATTGAAATGGAAAGACATTACAACATTGCTCCCACAATGTTTGCACGGCAGTTAGTGAAGCTAGATGGCTCCAAATATCTGACACAAATTATTTCTTTTCGGCGAAACGGTTTTTATTGACAATAATTGTATTGGACATATTTGTTACACTCATCATGTAGAATCCCTGGTTAACGTACGGCCGAAACAGTATCCTCCACCGGGCAGAAGTTTCGGGTTATCTGATGATAGTGTATCTTTCCAACTACCCGGTGCCGACCTCCCGGAGCTTCGGATATGGTCGCTGCCTCATAATATGTCAAAATGTATATCTTGTTAAGTTTTGTCATCGCTATATATGTATAATATAAGTTACAGTGCGATTTAAACAACCTGGTACTCCTGGTACTGTCTACTCGAAGTGAAGAATTGTGAGAACTGCATTACCACATTGCACTGGAGCATCTGTCAGGTGTTTAGCACGGCACAGTACAGCAAACATCTAGAAGGGATTTCACATTTCATAAGTCCGATACGGTTATAACTAGGATCATAGACTACATTGGAGTTTGTTCAGCCCTTAAAGAACCTTACGGCTACGTTATTTTTATTTTATTCCTTTCTTGTTGCTTTTAAATTACGGAGCATCATATTTATAATGCCTATGACAGCTTTGCCACTCCCAATTTACGCAGCATTGATCTGCTGTGCACTGTGCGGAATAGGTAGAATGTAACCAAATTTCACAATCTGATATGGGTCTATTTAGTTCAAATTACTTTTCAGTTATAGTGAATTAAAATCTAGCGGTGGCTCTCAGAGTTTGTTTTGTAAATGGAATAAACTGCATTACTACTTCAGTAATTAAATTGGCTACATTCATGGTAATAACGGGGCGATTCCAAAGTATAAGTCGCTTTCTTTGTCATAACAAGAAGAGAAAGAAGACTACGAACCGCTGATGGGGATGCTCATTTTATCTATGCGTTCGTCTTTCAATCTTGTGCTGATCGCACTTCTATTGTCGGGTTCACTCCATTCAGCTGTCTCGCTGTTTCACGATTCCGCCGCTAGGGCGTGTTTCCGCCAGTTTCGCCACTGGCGAAGCAAGGGCTGGTGGCAGTGAGAGAAAGGGTTCTTCCTTGGCACGATGCAGACGCGGAAACTGGGTGAGTGACTGACTGGCTATAAGCTCGAGATTATGCTTGGTTATGGGGCCGTTCTGATCCTAATGTACCTGGGCTGCGTTTCTAGTACGGAAGGTCGATTAATTGTTTTGGGGAGTAGTTCCCGTGGATATAATGAATTAGGCACGTGATTTATGAGGCTTTCAAATAGGCTTAGTTCAGTGGGCAAATTCAAACTCTTGCTTTGGGTCAAATGGGGTAAAGGAACATTTGACTTAAATTAACCTGTGGGGCGAACGGGCACGTCATTTTAAATTGCTTGTGCCATGTACTTCTTGGCGTAGATGCGCCTGGCCCGAGGTTTAATAACAAAAGGGCTGCATTTGCAGTGAGGTTAATGTGTGCTAGTATGTTAAGTGGATTAAAGACCTGGTACGTCGTTATACTGATACTTGTTCTCAATGGGAAATGTTAAATCTGACTGCAAACTTGGGAATGTCGGGAAACTTGATGAATTGTATAACTTGTGTGATTTATTGAGTGTGATTTTTTGGTGCCTAAATGGCGAACTATCTATCTGGTTGAAACTCATATGTCTATTTTGTAACCAAGAACACCCTATTTAAATTCTTTAAGGTTATTTGTTGTTATCTTTCAAATACTGGTAACTGTGTAACAATTAGTTATACTCAGTTATCTAAACGTCTTGTTTTATACTTAGAAAAAGGGGGGGGGGCGGCAATCCTACCTCAGAATTGGCCTTGCCGATTCCTCCGGTATTAGGATCCTCGCCCTTTGTCCTTTTGACAATTTCACCGGCCCCACGGTACAATCTTTATGCTTCTCATTGTTCTTCGACAACTCCTGCTATGTGATGCCACAGAGCACAATAACACACTTGCTCTAATGCTTCAATTGTTACCTGCTTCACTTCGGTGATGGTGAACCTTATATTGTCTTCAACCATATAACCGTGTATGTATTGCAGGTCTTCCTTGTTACTGTGGTGATTTAGTCATTGTAAGGCAATACAATTACTGCAATGCTTGGCTTTTGCACAGTACTGCACATGACTTTTTGAATGTTAAGATTCTTTGGTAAGCTTATACACTATTGTTCCCTCCAAGCACACGACCACTCAACAAACAGTAAATTGTGAAAACAAAAGGAATATATAAATGAACACCGGTGTAGTGCACGGTGCAAGGTGCGAAATGCGACTACGAAATCTTGACCTCCGCGCAAACTCTATTCCAGCGATGTCCAACGTTGACTATACGCGGACTTTGCCTCTGTTGAACCCCCAGCCGTGCAGTGTGTTGCAGTGGTGGGTTGGTTATATGTACGTTGCATTTGATTTACAAAAGCACTTTCAAATCTTATGCGATGAACATCTGTTCATTAGTGACTTCTTTGGTACTACTTACGTTTAAGAAGTCAATATTTGGCAACAAAGTCGAAGTGCATAGCTTTAGAAGATCCACTAAGTGATCGTCACGTAACTTATTGCAATACAGACGCTTAGTGTAGTTCAATTTGGAGAAACTGTTCGCAAATATATGTAGAGCTATACTCTTACACACACTATTCTTGAAAATTATTATTTCTCTATCTACTTCATTTTAATCGACATAAATATTTTCAGTATCTTATTCCTAATTTTCTTGTACGTGCAAGGGGGATATGGTATTAAAGTAGGCCTTAAGAGATAGTGAAATGTTCTAAGAGCTAGTTTCTATGCGATGCCTTTGAAATTGCTTTCCCTTTTGCAAAGTCAGGAGATAAAAGAAGAAAAAAATATTCTTATTTAAGAAAGGTACAAGTATTGGCAGATTCAAACAAATAATAAGGAATATCTCGGAAATGGTTCACTCAAAAGAAAAACGAAGTATTTGACATACATTGTGTGTTTTAACAAGATCGACATTTTTTATCTAGTAAGCCTTTGTCTGTCTCTTACTACTTACCATTTATGCATAAATCATTCAGAATGAAGAACTCTTCTTAGGGTATTCCCAGAACGTTCAAAGTATGGCTTAAAAACGGCCAAGGAATCACCTGTTTGTGTTCGTTACTGGATACTGAGTGTCTGTCCCTCCGATTAAAGGAGTGGAGTGGGCTATAGCTGCTCATTACTTAAGGTTCTCCTAAGAGACAAGGTGGGACATCCCTACTCTACTCACTCTTTCCTTACGCTTGTCTCTCACCTTGCCGTCTCACCCTACGCAGTTTCGGCGCTGTTTCCTCCCCACTGCGTAAAATTTGCGTGCGGTGTGCAGTGTTAAACTGGTTAATTCGGTTTTTAATACCAAATCTGGTTTTTTGTTTTAATGATCTATAAAGTACTGGTACAGACCTCATTTTTGGATTAAGAATGCCTTTTGGTAAGATATAGCAACCTCTTTGATTCTTCCTCTCTAGAATCTCCTATGATTTCACCGTATATTTCTAGGGGTAGTTACTCTGTTATATTTTCTTACAACATATGGTTTTTGTCAGACAGTATTATTGTACCGCAGATGAGACCTTTGACTCTATCGTCACGACTTTCAGAAATAGGAAGGTTCCCACTCTGATTTAAATGGACTTTGAGCATTCTTTGCTTTCTTTAGAGCAAGTGGTTCTGTAATTAGTTATATATATATATATATATATTGCACGTATCTATATCACTAATAAGGAAGCCGTGTATTAACACAGGTTTCCTCGAGTCTTCGCTTCGCTGCAGCGCGTGAGTTGAACCAAGCTTAACCGAGTCACCACGATGCAAGGAACCTTTGCATCTCGGATTGCATTCGGTGCTACTTTAATTTTTGAGAGACAACGCTTTCCCCTCAAAGTTCAGCTTGTACGTGAAGGGAAAAGAGTGGTAGAATTTTATTGGCTAGAACAGTAGCAGAGGAAATATTACCATGGAAACGTACCCCTCCAAGAAGTGCCAGAAGTCTCATGTTGAAATTGTACGATAGTGTGACGAGTGTGGCGAGTGACACAGCCCATTTGGTATTTCCTTATCATTCACTCTGAGTCCAGAGTCACGCTTAATTTTAATAGTACTAATCCATGTGCAGAATATGTACTAGACTGTTTCAGGATTCCTCTGTATCTCATATATTCCAGGATTACAGCGTCGGGACGTAACGTTAGGTTAACATATGTTGCTTAACTAAAGGTCTAATCAGGATGACTCCTGATTGTTTGTTGTTTTCGTTACTTCATGCTACTGCTTTATGCCGATTGAGTAATTGCTATGTGACATAAAACTTAACTTAACGGGAAGGAAAGCATGACTTCGGCAAACTCTTTAAGTTACGTAGAATTAAAATATTCACGTGTAGTCCAATTCAATTGAACTTAAATAGCTCTATTCGGTGCAATGTGTTAGGCCTTCACGTTACCTCATGCTAGGTTAAGTCACGTTACGTTAAATTCATGTTAATCCCGGCTTCACTCTGTTGGTCATCTCAAAAGATTTTCCAGATCCACAAATTACACATATGTCGATGCATTAAACAGGCAATCTTTTTCAATAATTTAGGACCAAGAGAAGATGCAGTCCATACCAAATCTATTTTTCTGAAAATAGTTTCTTCTTCTAATAGCAGCGTTCCCATTATTGTTGTTGCTCTCTTAATACTAATCTTTGCATAAATGTTACGCGCCTTATTTAATAGGCTTATATCTACATAATTAAATTATTGGGGTACTTTCTATTACCTTCTTTCGTAAATGGATACAACCACTCCTGTCCTCCATTCCTTTGGTACATGTCCATGAATCCAACATATAAGTAAAAAGTCAAGGAAACTTTGTAAAAATTGCATCGAGGTGTACTTAAGTAACTTATGTTTGTTACAATCAGGTCTAGAAGACCTTTTCAAGCTCATTACAACATTTGTAATTTATGCAAGCTGGAATTTAAAACCTTAAATGGAAACTTCGGTCATTACTTCACGCTAATATTGCAAATTGCATTTGTTTGTACAGAAATGGAGAGATTGTTTTTGCAGATCTCATTGGTGTGCATGCTTACTTGCGACCACGCAAAATTTATGTACTGTGCATAATAACTAACTCCAGCTTGCATCATGCCCAAATGGCAAGACGTCCGTGTAAGACAAATTCTTGTTGAATCAACTTTTAAAATTGTTGGAAGCTATGTTATGACGCCACCATTTTATAGAAGTATTAATTTGGAGTATTTTATTTATGGACACTAGTTCTTGTCTAGAATGGTCATTTTGTATACTATTATGCTTTAAGTTTATCCTCTATATGAAAATGTTATTATTTAAGTAGTTACTCAATGTCGATTTCAAGGCTAATGTGTTGCACTCGCATGACTTTCTATACTGTTGCACAAACTATTCTTATTAAGACGTATTCCGCTATCTACTTCATGTTAATCCAGATAAATATTTTTAGAAATTATATTAGTGCTAATTTACTTGTAGCTGCAAGGGGAACAGGCTTTAAACGATGGTCAAATATTTCAAGAGTGGTCGCTAAATGATGACTTTCAAATTCCGTTCTCTTTGCAACACACAGACACAAAAATGAATAAGGACCTGTTATTTGAGAGCGCTTAAGTATTGCAAAATTCTGAAAAACAACACCGAATATCTCTATAATGGCTCACATACAGAAGGACCATTGAACCCAAATTGAGTGTTTTAATGTGATCTACATTTTTTATATGGTAAGATTTGGTCTACTTCTTAAGGTTTACCAGGTATGCAAAATTCACCAAGAGTTACAGGACTATATGGGCTATAGCCAGAAAATTCAAACTATACGTTTCATTTGCCACAAACATATCTTAAATGTATGCCATTTTAATCAAAACCATTAGAGCCATTTTTGAGAAAACCAAAAGTTTCCATGTAAAGGGTAGTTTAAGATGGGGAATTTGCTCCAAAATCTTCACATCGCATTCTTAAAACATGCCAAACTTAAATACCAAGTTTGGTTTTTAACCGACTTTTAATTTTTGAGTTACATTGTTCACACACACACACACACACACACACACACACACACACACACACACACACACACACACACACACACACACGAACGTTTTTCTACAAGTGCTCTTTTTTTAATTCAGGAGGCCTCAAAACATATATTTCCGGTGAAATCTCGACATCGGATTTTTGGGTCAAATACTACTCAGTATACGTAGCCAGCCAACATTTTACATTCTGCATCTGCGTCTTTCATTCCCATATTATTCTTAGTATTGTATTTTCTCTATTACGTATAGTAAGTACTGGAAGTTTTTGCATTCCACCCAGAAATTTGGTATCGAGGTTTCATCGGAAATATATATTTTGGAACCTCCTAAATCTAAAAAAGAGCATATTTACTAAAAGGTCATGCGTGTGGGTGTTCGTGTATATATATTTTTTATTTAATGTTCCATTTAACACACTTTAACATGCCTTTAACACACATCGGCGGTCACATCGGTGGCTATTGACCTTATGGAACAATTACTTAACATCACTGGTGTTCATTCGCTTAGCAGTGGTTTTGAACTTGGGTTTATATTACTTTGGATTAACGTAACATTAAATTCTCACACACATTCACACTCCATTCATACTTTCACACTCTAGGGAGGATGGCGAATAATCCTAGTTAATGGAAAATTCCCATCCTCCAGTAGTGAGCCGAACCCGTGACCGCTTGCACAGCAGGCACGTGCTATACCGCGTGCGTATTGTCTGTGAACAGTGGGTATAACTCAGAAAAAAGCTTGTTTTTTAAGTTCACCATCTTCCAAGGATGAGCCACAAAGATTTTGAAGCAATTTCCCCCTTGCACAGACTACCTTTTATATGGAACACTTTTCGAAAATTTTGATTTTATCAAAAATGACTCTAACAATTTTGACTAAAATATCACAAGCTTAAAACATTTTCATGGCAAATGAAATGCATCTCATGAATTTTCTGGGAATAACCTCAGAAGTTCTCTTTATTCTGCGTGACTTTTACATAACTGGTAAACCCAAGAGATAGACGAAATCTTGCTGCACAAAACACTTATGCCTTTTTTTACTGTGTGAACCATTGAACCATATCAGAGATATGGAAAGATATGCAAACACGTTATTCATTTTTTGTATCTCTTGGCCGTGCAAAGAGAATGGAATTTCGAAACCATCAATCACATAGCTACTAACTGTGCTCTTAAAAGATTTGACTGTCACTTATAGCTAACTGTATTCCCATATTCCCCTTGCACCTACATTGAAATTAGCAACAAGATAATTTCTGCGAATGTTTAACTCGATTATCATGAATATAGAGGAATAAGTGTTAGTAAGACTAGTTTTTACAGGAAAAGAGAAAGTCGTGTCATTAGTTTGGATATCGTTCAGAAAAGTAACAAATAGTGATATTTAATACAATACTGTATAGCACCACACTATTTAAGGCTGGTTCACAATAACCCAAAAGCTATAACCAAAAAGGAAGTGAGAACGGGAAGCAATGATACATTCGTTTTGGTTCACAATAGTCAGGTAACGAAAACGGAAATGCATTTCTAGTTTTAAAATGTTGTCCTCATCTCACCCCCTTATACATCCAATACCACTTCATTGAACATTTCTATACACTCATACACTCACTTTGAAGGCTGCTATGTCCTGGAGTTCATTGCTGCTACAGGATATCAGACTTTCAGACTTCAAATGTATTCCATTGTAGGGATAAAAACTGTAGCACCCACATGCCTTGCTCTACTCTTTCTTCAACAAATATTCCTACTAGTGCCTATGCTTCTATCTGCTTCATGTTAATAGAGGTAAATATTTGTATAAATGGTTTATTACATATTATACGTTCAATGAGATTAGGAAAAGTCGAAGGGAATATGATAAGCAGATAACACCACCACATTACTTTTGACAAAAACTCTTTAATCATTTTATTGGACCATTTAGTAAACCTTTTCATTTTCTCTGTCACGTATAGTAAGTAGTAGTGGAAGTATTGTATTCGAACTAAAATTTCTGTGTCAACATTTCACCAGAAATATGCATTGAGGACCACTGAATTAAAAAAAAAAAAAGGAAGAAGACCTGAGGTGTTGCACCCACATGACTTCCTCTACTCTTTTACTAACCATTGTTACAGAGTTTATTCCTATATCCTCTTCATGTTGAGATAAACATTTCCTTTTAGGTGCAAGGAGAATATGGGAAACCAATTGGCCTCTTTTTTAAGTGTTCCATTTAAATCCCGCCTTTAACTGGAGAGGTCATATAGGCGACCTTGATTACTCGCTTAACAGTGAGGTTTTCGGTCTTTGGGGTTTTTATACGTTGAATTCACACAATATTCACACTTTCGTTCATACTTCCAGACTCAGAAAAGGATGACGAATAATCCTGGGTGCAGAATACTTCCTACCCTCCAGCCGGGAATCGAAACCGGGACCCCTTGCACAGCAGGAAGCTGCTCCACCAACTGCGCTATCCAGTAGGCTTTGAGCAATAGTCAAATCTTTTAATGCTTTGAGATCCAGTTCTGTTCGCACGGCTATTATATATATTAATAATAAATATATTAATAATAAATATATTAATATTTATAATAAAAAATATAAAAAAAAATTTGAACAGCGATGTTGCATTTGACGAAAGTTCAAGTTCTCCAAAACTGACACAAAAAACATAGAATAGCTCCAAAATGGTAAGGAGAAGGAGAGAGGAGGAGAAAAGAGAAGCTATTTGGACATAGACTGTATGTTTTAGCGAGATCTACATTTTATGTATACACAGATTTGGTCTATCTCTTACGGTTTACCAGTTA
>JAUKNM010000088.1:630000-755000 GCA_030765045.1 Tenodera sinensis
CAGCGGAAGTGAGGACAAATGCTTAAAATTTCAGTTTTATAACCAGAAGTTGGATCACAGCTATGCTCTCCATGTGGTTGCGTTAAATAAATGTTGCGAAAAGATCTTGAGTACAACTAAGGTATATATCTAATATAAACTTTTCAGCTTCTCTTCCTTTCACATTACAATCCATTTCAATAATAATAATGGTAATGATGATGATATTAATAGTAATAATAGTAATAATAATAACAACAATAACAATAACAATATACGAAGGTAACAGTTTGTTACTTATAAGATCCGGAGAGTAACTTATTTCTGACATAGCTTCGGTAGTAATTATCACACAGGATTTCGAACTTATGAATCACTTAAAAAACGTGAAGGAATGCTCCAAGCAGCTCTTTCAGACGCAAAGTAAGTTGACACCATTGCGTTGATATTGGTCAGAGAATTGACCTGGTTTCTGGATGTAAATAGGTCGGGCGCTTTCGCTTTCGTGGAAAGTTTTGGGGGATAACGCTTCTGATTGGCCTACACTTACACAGTGAATATGGAAGTACAATGCAGGGTATGTGCTTATGTTCTCAAGACGGACCGTTACGTTGTTTGTTTATATCCCTACTGAGCTAGGAACAGTGACACCCACACAATCTGCAGTGCTGCCAGATTGTTTTCGATCAAACTAAAATATCTCCGCAGGAAAACGGTCAGAGACAAAAATGTAAGATACAAAATGTGTTTCAAATACCTCTCCCTCTCCCTTGACCCCTCCCTGTCCTCTGACCTTGAGTAGCTTTGATAGCGGCTGTCTGAGTCGATTTGAGAACTAGAAGAGCTACGATCCCAGGAATTCTAGCGATGCGTGTATAACTGTACAACAGAGGGGAATACCTCGCTCACTGCGATGCACGGGAGATCTATTGCGGCTACCATTCCAGGAGGAAGGGATGAGTGATGGTACTAAGGAGGCTACAGGCCACAAAAACGCGTGGAGGGCTCTTAAGAAAGAATTTCTGTCTTAAAGAGGAGGAGCTGCCCAGAAAGAGCGATGCATGACGCACCTGCCAAGCACCCGCATCATAAATACGAGTACTGGCAAACCATCTGCCATGAAACCTGAAAGCACACCTGAAACATGAAAGGGAAATGGAATGAAGGGGAAATGATGGAAATGGTTATAGACGAGCAACTACCCGAACGTTCGACCTACCAACCAGGGAAAGCTACGAAAAACCCGACTTCTAGTTGCTGGTCGACGGAAATCGAAGCTGGGACCTCTCAAATTTGAGCATCACACGTTAGCGTTGAGGTATCTCACTCTTTAGAACCCAACCATACAATCAGCCATACAAGACCTTTAGTTAGGCTTCCTTCTCTACAACATTTTCAACAAGTTTAGTAATGACAGTTTTATTTTCATTTCAAGGTATTGCTTTCTTATTCTAATGTTAGAAGCAGCATCTGGTTGTCCGAAATCCTTGAGTTAGAGCGGAAGGGATAGGGGAAAGAACACCTGTTTATTTACTTTGAAAATTGCTGGAGAGCTTCTAGAATAACCTAGACACAAATACTAAATGCAGCGAGACAAATCTACAATTGCTGAGAGTTCTCCTTTGAACGGAATAGAAGGACCAAGCTTACTGACATTTACTCCAAGTTGATAGCTTCCCACGATGAAATGGTGTTATGAATGAATGACCAAATTGTACATCACCTATTTCCAGTACATCTCATGAGATTCAGTCACGCGGCTAGAATCGCTAATTGAAGGCCGATCCATGGAAGTCCTTCATTATAAAGCTACTTCGAGAATTGATGGCCACGGAACAGACAACTTTATTTTGAGGACAATTATTGCTAAGCTGTGCTGGTACACAAGTTGCCTTCTTCTTCTGCTACTAACAGTGAGCTAGTACCACTGCGGCTCCAAATTGGTCAATCTATCTTTCATTTGGACTTTCTACATTTCTCGAGGCACGTGGTCTGTAATTTAGAATTCCTCTTGAATACATTTCAGTTAGGTACTCTAACCAATTATTTCCAAAATTACTTATTCCTTCGTTTTATTGCACGTTCTCAATTCTTGTTTATTATAGGTACTCTGGATTCTAATTTTGTCTCGTCTTGTAGCTCCAATGATTGACTCATCTTTTCTTGTGCGCTGATTATATTTCTCATTCTTAAAATACAACTCTCATCATAAATATTAAGGTGCGGTCATTACTATCTTAACTCTTAATATTTTGTAGGTGCAAGGGATTTATGGGAATATAGTAGGCTTTCAGCGATAGTGAAATGTTTTAAGAGCTGGTTTCTATGTGATGCCTTTGAAATTCCTCTTCGCAAGGCCAAGGGATAAAAAACTCGAATAATGTATTCCTATTTGAGAAAAGTGCAAGTATTGGCAAATTCAAACAAATAATAAAGGATATGTCGAAAATGGTTCACTCAAAAGTAACATGAAGTATTTCATGTAAATTATGTGCTTTAACGAGATCCACATTTTTAGTTTACTAAGTTTGCTCTGTCTCTTAGTGTTTACCATATAAGAAAAAATCATCCCGTAGGTCTTCTGAAGACATTCCCAGAAAATTCAAGCTGTCATTTAGAAACTGCCATGGAATCGCTGTTTATGTCCATCACTCCATATTGACTCACTGGTTGTCAGTGTACACGCCACAGGTAAGCTGATCCACCCCTCTGACTGAAAGAGGAGGTGGGGAATAGCAAGTAATTACGTAAGCGCCTCCAAGGAGACAAGGCTGGACATCGCTGATCTATATCACTAGTGGCGGTAGCGGGGCCCATTTAACAAATCCGTTATTTGTTTACATTCTTCTGTTACCCGAATACTAATGTGCCCTCTTACTACATCTCTGTCCCTGTGTGAGACAGAAGTAGGAGTATTGACTTCTTAAATGGGCACTAGGAGTGGAAATGAGTAGCTTCCCCATCTACACATGTCAAGTTTGCGGTTGTGGTGGACGTGCCACACCAACGCGTCACTAATGTGGATGTAATTTCTTTTCCTCATTCCATCCGTACAGAACAAACACCAGACTTCACGGAATACTTACCATATATTTATTACCTGTGTTCCATTGTTCTACTCCACTTTTCCATTCTACGACAATTTTTGTTCTAAACACTGGGGAGTGATATCAGCACTAGGTTGAGAACTCTGACATTTACAATAAGGCAGGAAGCTGGCCCTATTTTGCAGTTAGTGTTTAACCATTCTCATAACTGAATGCCTGGGAATTTCTGCAACTATCTTTCATAATGTGTTACTGATATGAATTTAATGAAGACCGATTATCTCTAGACTAAAATAGTGTACCTACCTAATCAGGTGGTAATTACATGTAGTCATGAATTCAGTCAGCACCTTTTTCATGCTGGGACGACGTTCAGCTGTTTGAATGGAAATTTGTAATGTATTTTGCCTTCGTATTATCTCCATTGTAGGTAATTCCTGTCTTACACAACTTAGACTGAGCTAATGTATCTTACACCTTTCAAAACAACGTAAAATTTAGAATGTCATAATTAGAAATAAATATTACTAACCTAACGCCACTCTGAACATGGCGTTCTCTGAGAGCTGGTCGCTATGTATTAGCTTAACTGTTCCTTTCTCTTTGCATCGGCAAAAGGAAAAGAACAAATAAACAAATAACGACTTCCCATTTGGGAACGGCGTATGTATTTTAAAATGCAAACCAGCAACAAGAAATGTGTTAGAGATAGTTAACTCCACAAAACATATATTGTGTGCTCGTAACGAGATCCATAGTTTTTGTGCAGTACATTTTTTATACCTTACGGTTTACCAGTTACACTAGGGCTGACGAACGTTAATCCCCAAGTATCGAGAGAGGAGCCCCCGTAGTGGAATGTGCTCACACCTGATGAGTAACGTTCGTCAGCCCAGAGTTATAAAAAAAAATTGACAATGAAGAGGACTTCAAAGGCTATTCCAAGAAAATTCAAGATATAAACTTACTTCCTAATGAAAATGTCTTACACAAATGGTATTGTAAACAAATCCATTACAGTAATTTCTGAGAAAGTCAAAGAAATGTAGATTCTGTTAAATCACCCATCTGCTGTTTAATACCATTTTCAAGGTGTTCCTTGTTATTGCTTTAAATCTAAATACTTATACTTTTCTCAAACTGAGCTTTATTTTTTCTCTCTTTTGTTGCTTCTTCTCGTCGTGGGAAAAGAACGAAGTTTCAAAGCCATCACATCGACCACTCCTAAAAAGACTGTCACCTCAGCCTACTGTATTTCCCCAACGACCTTGTCCTGCAGCGAAATACGCAATAAAACAATTTCTACAATACTTACGTCTATTCACGAAAAGTAGAAAGAATTAGCTTTGGTAGGAATAGTTTGTTGAAGAATGGGCAGAGTATGCCATGTGAACCCAGCACATAAAATAGTTTTTTCAAATGTTGGTTTTAGTTTGTTGACACCAATTAAATTACGCTGTGTATTTTTACATTCTCTACTGGTAAGTAGGGGAAGTATTGAATTCCACCTAAGAATTCGATGTCGAGATTTCACCGGAAATGTATGTTTTGAGACCCCTGAATTCAAGAAAAGCATTTTTAGAAAAAAGTCTGTGTGTGTGTGTGTGTGTGTGTGTGTGTGTGTGTGTGTGTGTGTGTGTGTGTGGACAGCATAACTCAAAAACGAAAAGTCAGTTAAAAACCAAAGCTGGTATTTAAGTTTAATGTCTTTCAAGGATGCGACACGAAGATTTTGAAGAAAATAGCTCCACCCTAAATTACCCTTTACATGGAAAATATTTCGAAAATTTTGATTTTCTTGAAAATGGCTCTATGATTTTGATTAAAATGTCATGTTTGAGATAATTTTATGACAAATTAAATGTATATCTTGAATTTTCTGGCTGTAGCTCCTGTAGTCGTATTTACTCTGGACGACTTTGGCATAACTGGTAAACCGTTTGAGATAGGCCAAATCATACTATACAAAAATGCAGATCTTGCTAAAATTCACAATTTATGCCTAAATAAATCTTTTTGTAGGGTGAACCATTTCCGAGACATTCTTTGTTATGTGTGTGAGTTTCTGAAAACTTAGTACTTTCATGAAATGTATCATCGTTGTTCAGTTTTTTATATGTTAAGTGTGCAAAGACAGAATCCCAAAGCTTTAAAAGATTTGACTATCGCAAAAAGCCTACTGTATTCTAACATTCCCCTTGCATCTGCATGGAAATAAGATAATTTGTACAAATGTTTATCTTAACTAACACGAAGAAGATATAGGAATAAGAGTTTGTAAGAATGGTTAGTACAAGAGTAGAGAAAGTCATGCGAATGCAACACATCAGATTTTTTATCATAGATGCAGAATATTTACACTTCTTAAACTGTAATGATACAAAGATATGTCGAATTTACCACTAAGTACACTTTCCCTTAATAGCACATTTATTTTGTTTGTCTATTAAAGTATTGATAGTTATAGATTTATTTTGCTGTTAGCAGTATTACGTTTATTGTTCACATTCAACGAGTAAGTAAGTGGAATGAAAACCTGCCGAGAAGACTAAATTCTCTTCCATGAATTTCTTTAACAAGTGGTCAACAGGTGTAATCGTGAGCTACATGCAAAAGCCATGCCTAAAATAGATATGCTAAAGCATTAGCTTCATAATGGTTTTAATGGGTGCTATAAAGAAACTCCAAGTTGTTGTAAGCAGAATGTCGTAACCAAGCACTTTAGCTGCGGGCTGTTATGTTTTCAGTAGTTCCACAATTTGCATTCCATCGAACTCTCCAAATACACTTAACCTTCAAAGCCGTCCTTTGGTTGTGGTAAAATCGCATTACTAAGCATGCAGGTCGGTTAATAGCTGCGGAGTAGATGTTGTCCAGGAGGGATAATTTTCTGCACAAGACTTATTTAGCAGGTTAATGCCATGATGACTACGAGGAAATACTTGGAAATACAGTGTTTAGGGATAGTTAGTGCCTCTGTGTCTTAGGTAATAAGAGGCTATGCTCAAAGAAAATTGAGAGGCTATATTTAGAAACAACCAAGCGCCAAGGGTTCACGGAATACCACATCATTACATTCTTTGTTGTAAAGAAAAGCGACCTCATCGTTATTTCGTAATATGAAAACAAATTTGGCAATCATAATATAACTGTAACGGTACATATTTCAGTTTCCTAGATTTAAAGATAATACGGTATAACAAGAAATTGAATTTTGTCATCTACAGAAAATCCACTCATATTGATGATTATATAGGAAATGAAAGTTTTAATCCTTTTTAGCACAAATTTGCTGCTTTTAATAGCTTAATTTATAGATTAATAAATATACCGCTTGAAAGGAAGAATTTAATATACGTATAAGCACATTATCAACACTGCTGTAATCAATGGTTTTAATACAGATTTCGTACATACTAAAGTAGAGAAATGTAAATGTCAAAAACCTGTTAAAGAAGTTCCTGTCCCCAAGAAAGCAAAATATGATTACATTTTTAAAAGGTTTACTTACCATCCTTGGACTAATAAAAAATCTAAAAAAATTGTTTAACGAACATGGTATAACTTTCTGGTATTTATCAATTTAGCTGTTTGGGTAGTGACAGTGTTTATATTGGTAGAACCAAACGTCATTTGGAAACCAGAATAAAGGAATATTTTAGAAATATTCAATATAAATAGGTTGATAAATCAGCTGTGGCAGAACATTTTTGCTTATTTAATAATGAAATAAATCCAGAGGTTAAATTATTAGAATAATTAAATGGGCGCATATATTTGGTGGTATGGGAATAACATTCAATGAGTATAATGCGTAATGAATTTTGAAATACCGCTGGTTGATTCAGTTAACAAATTTGTTTTGCCTTCAGTGGCTGGTAACACACCGTAATATTAAGTGATTTAGCGTTTGTTACAATAGCAACCAGTATAAACAGAGTGGCACCGATTATGCATAGAACTATTGTGAAGTTACGTAGTCCACTTTTAATTTTAACAACTTGCAGTAAATACTAAGATAAGTGAAGCTTACAGTCACTAGGATATATTATGTTATACTTGTCTTTGGTAGTTTTTAATTTTTGGTGAACAATTTTACTACGCGGTTTATGTAATAAATTACCTGTAAACTAACCATTAAAAGTTTTAAATATCCCTTCCCTTGAAGAAATATACTTTTTGACATTACTGGAGAACCAATATTTCTTTCTCACAAAATCTGGCGGCTAACTTGTGTTGTCACACTTAGACTATAGACTGCTCAATATTTTAGATAGTTTATTTGAAGCAATATAAAGGTCTTTACAAATGATTTCAAAGCTTGGAACGTTATAAATATTGTTTGTTTGCACAGCGTAACTAATTTGTGTTACTTTCTAATAGTTTCTAATACAGGGAACGTAAGTTCACAGTTCCACAGCTAATCTGATTGCTGTGGAAACAAAAGAAATTTCAGTGCTGCAATAAATGACCAAAAACGCCAATGCAGGAAGAAAAACGACCTCAATACATTTATTTAGATATAGCTAGTATCGTAAGTAATGCCACAATTGATTTTCAATTTATATTAGAGAATTTGACTAACACGAGGTGCATTCATTAACACTATTTCACGTATTAAAGGATGATATGGCCCATAAAATGTCATTTAAATGCTGTGTTGTAATTACTAATCTCTTGAAAGGCCTACATTAGGGTCCTTTGGCACAGCCTACAAGATTAAATACCACTGACCGAGTTTCCTGCTTGCGCATTCTGTCTATAATTCCAAACATGTTTCCTGCTGTATTCTGTGTTCTGAGGTTTTCCTCTTTGAATTATTTCAATTATTACAGCAATAGATGCTTCACCGAAGCCAGTGTCAGCCATTTTTGACATTCAAACCTAGCGTCTCTGTTGTGTGAAGTTATGTAAGCCGTTGCGCACCTGTAGGATACAGCAGCTAGCTTCATTACCCTGAACAAAATATAAGAAAAACAGGGGAGGTGATAAAGATATTTGATAATTTTTTTAACAGATGAACGCTGTCATTGATTGAAATTTGTATACAATGATCGGTTGATTTCAATCAAGACACGTATGAATGGTATAGTAAAAAATCTGATGTGTTGCACTCACATGACTTACTCTACTCTTGTACTAACCGTTCTTACAAACTCTTATTCCTATATCTTCTTCGTGTTGCTTGAGATAATTATTTACTGAAATTATCTTATTGCTTATTTCTTTATAGGCGTAAGGGGAATATTTGAATACAATAGACTTTGAGCGATACACAAATCTTTTAAAGCGTTGAGATCCCGTTCTCTTTGCACGCTTAACGTGTAAAAAAATGAACAACGATGTTCCATTTCACGAAAGTTTTAAGTTTTCCGACACTGACACAAATAATAATGAATATCTCCGAAAAGGTCGACTCTACGAAAAATCATTTAGACAAAAATTGTCTTAGCGAGATCTACATTTTTTGTATACGAAGATTTTGTCTATCTCTTACGGTTTACAGGTTATTCAAATGTCATCAAGAGTAAACAGGACTACATAGGCTATAGCCAAAAAATTTAAAATATACATTTCATTTGTCATACAAATATCTTAAACTTATGGCATTTTAATCAAAATCGTTAGAGCCATTTTCAAGAAAACCAAAATTTTCGAACAATTTTCCATGTAAAGGGTAGTTTAGGGTGGGGCTATTTTTTCAAAATCTTCGTGTCGCATCCATGAAAGACATTATACTTAAATACCAACTTTGGTTTTTAATCCACTTTTGGTTTTTGAGTTATGCTCCCAACAGAATGACATACACACACACACACACACACACACACACACACACACACACACACACACACATACACACACACACACACACACACACACACACACACACGTACGTACGTACGGACCTTTTTGAATTCAGGGGGTCTCAAAACATATTTCCGCTGAAATCTCGACATCGAATTGTTGAGTGGAATACTTCTACTTATCGGTAGAGAAAGTAAAAATAAACAACGATATTACATTTTCCGAAAATTTAAGTTTTCCGAAACTGACACAAATAACAAGAAATATCCCCGAAATGGTTCTCCCTGAAAAAAAAATGCAAACATAAATTGTGTTTTAGCAAGGTCTACATGTTTTGTACAGTAAGATTTTGTCTATCTATTACGGTTTACGAGTTATTCAAGTCATCCAGGGCAAACAGGACTATATAGGCTATACCCAGAAAATTCAAAATGTACATTTCATTTGTCGTACAAATATCAACATATGGCATTTTAATCAAAATCGTTAGAGCAATTTTCAATAAAATCAAAATTTTCGAAAAATCTTCCATACAAAGGGTAGTTTAGGGTGGGGCTGTTTTCTTCAAAATTTTCGTGCCGCATCCTGGAAAGACATTAAACTCAAATACCAACTTTAGATTTTAACCAACTTTTCGTTTTTGAGCTATGTTGTCCACAGTCTGACACACACACACACACACACACACACACACACACACACACACACACACACACACACACACACACACACACACACACACACACACACACCTTTTTCTAAAAATACTTTTTCTGTATTCAGGGTTCTCAAAAAGCATATTTCCGGTGAAATCTCGACATCAAATTTTTGGGTGGAATACAATACTTCCCCTACTTACCAGTAGAGCAAGTTAAAATATGATGAGATGCACCCACATGATTCTCTCTACTCTTGTACTAGCTATTCTTACAATCTCCTTTTCCTATATCTTCTTCGTGTTAGTTGAGATAAACATTTGTACTAATTATCTTATTGTTTATAAGGGAAATATGGGAATACAGTAGAGTTTGGTCGACAGTAAAATCTTTTAAATCTTTCAAATTCCGTTTTCTTTGCACGGTTAACATATTAAAAATTGAATAACGATGCTCCATTTGACAGAAGTATAAATTGAAAGCTCGCAGAAATAACAAGCCATATCTCCGACATGGTTCACTCTACAAAAACATTATCTGGACATAAATTGTGTGATTTAGTAAGATCTACATTTTTTGCAGAGCAAGATTTGGTCTATCTCTCACGGCTTTCCAGCTATGCAAAAGACATCCTGATTAAATAGAACTACATGGGCTATAGCCAAAAATTTAAAGATACACATCTCATTTGTCATGAAAATATCTCAAACGTACGCATTTTAATCAAAATCGTTAGATCCACTTTCAAAAAATGAAAATTTTCGAAAAATACTCATTGGAAAGGTTAGTTCAGGGTGGAGCAATTTTCTTCAAAATCGTGCCGCATGCTTGACATTAAACTTAAATACCAACTTTGGTTTTTAACCGACTTTTCGTTTTTGAGTTATACTGCCCACAGACTGACAGAGACACAGACACACAGACATTCACACACACACACGCACGGAATTTTTTTCTAATAATGCTTTTTTTTTGGGGGGGGGGGGGGGTTCGGGGACCTCAAAACATATATTTCCGCTCAAATCTTAAGACCAAATTTTTGCATGTAATACAATACTTTCTCTGCTTTACTATACGTAGTAGAAAAAGTAATAAATAATAATTCAAAAAGTTATTCACAAAGTTACAGACATCTTCCCTTGAAAATACCTTTGGAAATACCACACACACACACATACACACATGTAGGAACGCAGGTACCTTTCTCTAGAAATTGTTTGTTTGTGTTCAAAGGGCTAAAAGATGTAGTTATTTCTGGTGAAATCTCGACATTGACTATTTGGGTGGAATGCAACACCTTCTCCGTATGCTATAGGTGGTAGAGAAAGTGACAAGCCTTTGTAACAGTTTGCAGAAGGTATATAAAAATAAACAATAGTGGCTAGAGAATGTTGTGTGAACGCAGGACTCATCATTTTGCGAATTCTCAGAACGAAACGCGCCAGTAAATTATTTGCAAAATTGTTTGGGCGTTTTTCTTTTAACCATTTGCAAAATGAGCTACATGTCAACTCATACCTCTACTGATATTCACTCCCCACATCCACTTTTTCAAGCGTCTTCAACTTTCAAATCCTTGGACGCGTCCTCTATTACTTTTGCTATAATGAGGTAAAAATAAATTTAATTGTTACCGTTAAGATAAGGCTACAAGATACTAGTATGGGGATACGAGGAATATTTATTTACAAATATTCTGTCCACACATTCATACTATATATACCTATACAGGACGGAAGGTACTGCTTCAGCCATACGTTAACCAGAGATTCTTCATGATAAGTGTAACAATTATGTGCTGTACAATTTTTGTCAATAAAGAACCGTTTTGCCGAAACAAAAATAAAATAATTTGTGTCAAACATTTGGAGCCACCTAGCTTCTTGACGAATAGATATAAATGTTTCATTATTTCAATAACTGTTGCGCAAACATTGTGTGAACTACACTGTAATACCTTTTTATCCTAATTCGAATGAATTTATGGCAACATCGTGGGCCACGCGAAACTTATTGGTCGCGTGCTCTCACAAGTTAGGGCGCCTGGGGGTGGGGGAGGTATCGCTTGACGTTTGGTGTGAAGCTTGTCGGGAGAAACAACGTTTAAAGCACAATTGTCTGCAATACGAAGGAATTTACCTTACAATCATGAACCAGTTCACATCAAAGGAGTACTTAGATATCATGCTACTAATTTAAGTGGAAAATTCCCCCTAAGAATAAAAAATAAATAAAGGGATAAAAAAAAAAAAAAAAAAAAAACCAGACAAAATAAAATAAAAAACACAACATTGAGATCGTGTAAATAAAGGCAGATGTTCCCATTCCCGTCATCCCTTATCTAGCGAAATAATCCGCGCTTTATCTCCAACTCTTCTTCTGTTTTCCCCCTTTAAAAAACGAACAAAAACAACATAAAATTAATGCCGTCTCTAGTGAATTGAAATTCAACTCAGTATTAAGAACTTCAATGAAGTAATATTAGAACCCATATAAACACCACGTAATCGGCATAAACGACATACATTTTCAGTATTTCTTGTTTTAAAGTGGTTATAAATGCATTTAGACAGGCTTATTGAATGTATTTCAAAATACTGACTCGTATTTGTGTTCTTTGTTAAACAGTACTTGCTAACGTAGCATTCATTATCTTTTAGAGTACGTTAACTGTGTTTTAATCCCGTATTAGATACGAATTTGGTTTGTCATATGTCTAGAGAAAATCCATATTATGTATACTTTCCTCTAAGGATAGTATCATTGTCGCGTTTACTTCTAGAGATCAACTTCATTTTGTTTGTCTTGTTATTTAGGCGCCTTCGTGACCACAGCTGTAATTTATGACGAGATCATTAGTTCTATTTCAGCCCGATAATCTACAGAAGAGAACAATTGTTTTACAAAAATGAAGGGGAAGACTTTTATTTGCTTGTGTATTAAAGGCAACTACTATTGCTCTACCTCGTGATGGATAATAATAATAATAATAATAATAATAATAATAATAATAATAATAATAATAGTAATAGTAATAGTAATAGTAATAGTAATAGTAATAGTAATAGTAATAGTAATAGTAATAGTAATAGTAATAGTAATAGTAATAGTAATAGTAATAGTAATAGTAATAGTAATAGTAATAGTAATAGTAATAGTAATAGTAATAGTAATAGTAATAATAATAGTAATAATAATAGTAATAATAATAGTAATAATAATAATAATAATAATAATAATAATAATAATAATAATAATAATAATAATAATAATAATAATAATAATAATAATAATAATAATAATAATAATAATAATAATAATAATAATAATAATAATAATAGTAATAGCAATAGCAATAATAGTAATTATTATTATTATTATTATTATTATTATTATTATTATTATTATTATTATTATTATTATTATTATGTTGGCTATGATGAGAAGAACAACGAGAACAAGAAGAATGTCCACTATTAGGAAATTCTGTATTCCTTTATGCCAGCATTGTTTTATCCTAAAACACGTGGTTTTGACCGATTCATTCTTTTGATGGCTATGAAAAGCTGCACCTTCATTATTACTTGAAGCAACGCGTCAGTTCAGTTATATTCACACCTTTCAGACATGACATATCGATTCTTGCTTATTCACCCGAGATTATGACTGCTTCACTGCTACGGAAACGAGGAAACGAGTGTTTTGTTTGTATCTGATGGCACCCGCAGGTCGAGTTCAACAGAAGTCGCTGGGATGTGCACTGGGCCAGTGTTTTATTGATGTCTTAGTGCAGTGTTTGCAGACGCCGATCGGGTGTTTTGTTTACAACTGAGGCAGTGTTGTTCACCAGGCACGCGTCAGTCAGGTATTTTGTTTACAACTGAGACAGTACTGGCCTGGAAGCAGCTATGTAATGACCACCTCAGTAATATATATTAATGGTCCCTCAAAATCGTTAATGAATCTTCCTGAAAAAGTTTAAACGTTTTATTAAAATACCCATCACATTAAAAGAACCACAAGCCGCACACATAAGCAGCTGACTGCATGTTGCCTGTGCATTCTGCCATAGTGGTTTCTTACTGACGCTGGTTGGTTATTTTCAAGTTGTTGGATGAAAAACTTAGATGTAACTCAATCACATTGTATTCAAACAGATTGGATACAAAAAATAGGATAAAAATTGTGTGCAAAAAATTGTATCCAACTCGCGTTGTCCCACGATGCTCCTTTGTTATATACAATGCTTTGGACCAAAATGTTGGACCATGGACATCGGCATAAGTAAAAATATTGAAATAAAGAAAAGTTTATGGTAAACAAGTGATACTACAATGTTGCATTTACAAAATTAGAGAAGTTTTGATCTGTGTTGCTGAGTAATGAACATACAATAGTTGCTGAGAATGAAGAGAGAGAATGTGTTAAAAGTATCAGATATTTTATAGTTAGTGATGGGCCACCTAAATTATAGTATCCTGCAAAAACCAAATGTTTTCATTCAGTTCAGCCATTCATATAAACATATTAAGATATAATTGGACCAGTGAGAACAGTTTTCTTTTTAATATTCATACAACTGTTACAATTGTATTTGGTTTTGTGTTGCATTAAAATTATATTTGCAGCACAGGTGTAAACAGAGTTTTTATATGGCCCAGAAACAGAATTTTAGCCGTAAAAGTGTAATTAATAAGTAATCAGTGACCTTAGATATACCCTTACACAGTTATTAATTGCTCAATTTGTTCAAAATGTTTGTCATTGTGTTAGGTTATGTTCATTTAAATGTAAATATGGTTTTTGAAATTGCACTAAGTGAAGTATAATAGCTATTTGACTGTTTTGGTCGAGATCATTTAATAATTTTGGGTACAATTACAACAATGCTATTCTTGTGTTAGAGATATATACAAGAAAAATTTAGTTTCTTTTATGGGTGCACTTTAACTGATATAGTTCTCAGCGTCCCATTCTATATTGGGAATGACAGATTGCTTAATTTTGCTCAGAGGCCTCCTTAATTTGGCTTCAGTTCTTTTTTGTGCTGCATATCTACAACACAGGATGCTTCCCTTCTGAAGGAAGCTGTGCTAGAGATTTTTATGCCTGAAAATCCTCGCCCTCAGCCGGATTAAAACACCCAGGGCACATACATAGAATCAACAATCAGTGTGCAGGCAAGTCACATCAACAATATAGTAACAATATAGTAACAACAAATCTGTGCTGCATCAAGTAGGCTTAGAAACGAGATTTTAATGTTTTGAACTGATTAGTTTTGTAAAAGGAATAAGGTTTACTCCGACATTCCAACTCCCACAAGGAAAAAGGATATGAAACGTGTCAGTAGTACTATAGAATACACACTAAGAGTAGGAAATTGTACCAAACTAAATTTTGATTATGATAGGACTTGATATCGTTTTTAAATAAACTATATGAAATACTGATGAATTATTTGCACTGTTCTCTGTTGTTTGTTTCAGGAGAGCATAATTGGATTTGGCAGCACGCACCTTAGATAGTGTTATATGTATTGTGTATATTTTGCATACTGCTTGGTTGCTGACACTGGCTCATATACTATGACGTTTTAGTAAACTATGAATACAATATGAGACAATCTCAAATTTCAGGTCTTTCTCTTAATACATACTTTTGTAAACTTGTGCAGGAAATAATGTATATATTTAAGTGTAATTGCTTTTCAAAATCTTATTGAACATAGACATTAACATGAGTTCTTTGTTTTCTTTTTGAAATAGTGCTGTTTTTTTTGTACATAGCTGTTGGTGTATGTTCATTTAGAATTTACATGTATCTATTTAATTTTTCATTTCTTGGTCACTAAGGTTATTTTTCAGAAGTTTGTTTTAACATTATTACTAATTTACTGTGTACAAAAAATTGCATTACACATAACCTTGTGCTATTCTTTCCTGCTTTCCTCTCAATGTGTAGTTATAATTGCTGTATGCTTTGGAATTCTTGAGAGAAAGAAAATAAAAATATATTGCATAATCTCAACAATTTGTATGATCTGACACTCTCCATCGGGTTACTAAAGTTATTATGATTAATTGAAGGCATAACTATTCATACATAGAAAAAAATGTGAAGTTTAAAATTGGCTTCTTGCCGATCTTATATTCAGGAATTAATTGAACTTCCTTCGAAGTCACATCTCGCGCACTCATGAATTGTTTACACTACATTTCACATATTAGCGTAATATGAGTTTAATCAGCTACCTGGATAAGAATCGTTTACCGCATATGGCTTCCACGTAGCTCACGTAACGCGTATTAGGCTAATATGTGAATATTTGAGAAGTGCCGTAAACTATTCACGAGAGCGGGAATTGTGACTACGAAAGAAAATCGGCATGTGATGCTGGCGATGAGGAGGGGAGGAGGTAGCTTAGCGCAGCTCAGTCGATATAGAGGCGTACGGCATTACCGACGGAATCGTTAGTTTGCAGAAGCACCGGTCGAAACATCTGACATCAGCGCCATTTATGATATCACCTTTTAACACAGAGTCGATCATCTGGTATAATCTGTGGGTTCAACACAGGTCGCTGGCGTGTGCGAACACAGCACAGCGTTGCCATTTACGTTACCGTAAAACTGAAATGTTTTCAAAACTATTAGACCTACCGAAATGAAACTTAGCATTTTGTGTTTCTTATGCCTGCATCTATTAGCCAGATTATTCTGGGCGAAGCAGTATCTTCCACCTTCCACATACATACATATAGCAAGTATCTCAGTTTACACAACTCATTTGATATAAATACCCATCGTGCAAAGCTAATATGCAATATACACATACTAACACTCGGAAATTGAGAAAAAAAATGTATGCCAAGTGTGGTTTTTTGTGACATTGTCCCAAAACTGGCATAAGGCGCTTAGCACCCTAACGTTGCAATGTACTGCGTTTTAAGATGTAGTTAGAAAAGCAATAAGAACGTTACTGTGTTACACAAACAATCGGTTTGGTATTAATTTTCCCCTCTATTATATAGTTTCCTGCCGATAATTTTGTTAAATAAAATATTATTTTAATTTGCCTCTCTTTTACTAAATCTTCGAATATAGTACTATCATGAAAGCAATAAGAGTCGTTCACGAGGTATGAGGAAATTTAGAATTGATCAATCTAAGAACAGGCCGATAATCACTTCACACTAATGAGGGCTTAATAAAGATGTTTGAAGATTAATTTTTTTGGTGACGGCATCATCAATATGAGTTTCTAATAATATGGTCCCCAAGATTTCCAAATCTTTGTCTTAAGGTTACCACAAAGAACGAGTTTCCTTGGTAAATGAACAAAACCAGTAAAACTAAAAAATTCTACTTTTGAAACATTGCCATTGCTCCCGGATATCACCTTCAAAATACCTTATATCGTAACCCAGGAGCACCAATGTGTTTTGACGGAAAGAACGATAGACATTGCCGGAATTTTGTGAACGTCAAACTCCATTCTCTGCCCAACAATCCACTCTTTGAATCTGAAAGACTGCTTAGGTATAATAATTTAAACTTTGAAACTAATTTGGAATGTTATTATGTTAGGAAGCATGAAATTAAAATATCAAATTATGTACTAGTACTAAGCATTTAGATAGGTAATTAACTCAAGCGCTAGTCTGTCTGGGTGGCTCAGTTGGTTAGACGCTGTCCTACCTACTTATCCCAAGGTCACGGGTTCAAATCCGGAGCAGACCGATGGTTTTTAAGTGTGCTTAAAAACGACAGCTCCGTGTCAGTAGATTTACTGGCATGTAAAAGAACTCCTGCGGGACACCGGCAACGGTGATGTGATTCTAGCAATTGACAGCGCCATTAAAGAAAAATTATTATTCTTCTTCTTCTTCTTCTTCTTCTTATTATTATTATTATTATTATTATTATTATTATCATCATTAGTATCATTAGTATCATTACTATCATTATCATTATCTATTATCATTATCTATTATCATTATCATTATTATCATTATCATTATTATCATTATTATCATTATTATTATTATTTATTATTATTATTTATTATTATTGCCTCCGTCCCTTTCATGGTCTGACAAATGCTTATTTTATGCCGAAAAAGCAATGAAATTTTAAGTTAAAAACTAAAAATAAATTTACATATGTGGAACTGTTTATTATTATAAACAAGATTATAAGCGTCAATTACAAAAATTATGTGTTATTTGTTACCAAACATGTTAAAACAGTTTATGCAAACATAGAAACAGGATAATCCCATGCAATGCGTCACATGTTTGCTTTCCTTGTCTACGAGTTTTACAAAACCAATATTAGATCACCAAACTATCTAGGGATAGCTTTGGACAACAAGTGCTATAGAGTTTCCACCTATATCAGATAAAGGGAAACAGTATAATTAGGAAGCTAGGTGTGTCGAGAAGATTCTGTACATTAGATTGATTTTAGGGTAACTGCTACGTCTCATAGAAAGATCTCGTATATTCGCATAAGGTTCATGCGGTTGTGAGTTACTTGAAGAGCCGTTCTGTACATGCAAAGATTTAGCTCTAATGTACATTTCAGCTAAATCTAACTATATCTGTAAATATATGCATTGAAAGAAATATTGAACGTAATGTGTATGTTTAAACATTCTGAACAGATTAATGCCAAACGTATACTACAAAAATCTGAAGCGTTACTTTATCATTACTATATCTGTGTATTGTCAATTATTTTTGTATAACTTCTAGAGGATATAGTTTAAAAAGCTTGTTGTTTCAAGTAATTCTGTAGATTGAGAAGTCTCTCCAGCGATAACTTCCTTGCGTACGGTGTTGAAGGTACAAAGGTGATGCTGAAGGCTAATGCGAGTCAAATCTTTAAAAACCGTATCGCTATAAAGTGACATTCAAATTTCACATACCCTTTCCATGACATCGCATGAAACTAATATATGTGGCAGCGCTTAACAAGTTACAAACCTAGATATTGAATAGTTCAAGCCAATAACAACAGACATCTAGAAAGTAATTGAAGCTACAAAAGTAATTTGAAATAAATTGTCTGGTTTATATAGATTAACATTGTTTGTGTAGTAATCCTTTTTCTATGTCCTAAAGTTTGCCAGTAATGTACAGCTGTATAAAATTCCTTCCTGTGAAAAGAACTTCACAGGACAGTCGCAAAAAGTTCCACATATGCGTTTTATTAGTAATGTAAATATCTTAAGCATAGTATATTTTAATTAAAAATCGTTAGAGCCATTTCTGTGAACAAAGGAAGACCCATACACCCCAGGTGTTTAGAATAACCATAATTGAATGAAGTTGTTAGGGTGCAGTTTTAGTTGTTTCTAATCTTCTTTATGGTTGTACTTTTAAATGGCCATGAAGTTTTGTTATAGATTGAGTGATATTTACATAAATCCAATAAAGGTGGAAATGTGCGGTAGATGAAGCAATGAAATGTCGCATTCAAGTTCTACAGTGCTTAAGGTGCTGTAATAGTTTAAAAACACCTGTTTCCTTCAGAGCACATGACACCCACATTTATTCACCCACTTAAGAATCTTTATGCATTTCAAGGTTTCCTGCATTGGAACGCACATACATAATGTAGCAGAAAGTGTTATGCTATTAAATCTCGCTTAGGAAGGAAGGTCAGTGTCCAGCAATAAATAACGGATTTCCGTCCTGTTCACCTTATAGGAATTGCGCCAAAGGCCTTCTATTGTTTCACTGCTAAACTGCGTGTTTCTCACGAGGAATGTCTTCTATGCATCTTCCTCAAAGAACTGGACACGGTGTTATTAACGTCACGCATTTGATGAGCGCTTTCTTTTGCTTAGCAAGGTCTCTTGCAGTTATAAATGTACGGTAACCTCTCTTTTTCTAGGGCACGAGGGATCCAAAAATACTTAGCAACGTTTCAAGTATGAGTCAATCACCTGCTGGTTATATTAATGTTTTGTTTTACAGAAAGCTTCTCTAGATCTCAGAGGGATATAGGAATAGCATCACTTATCCGAATTGTTCTAAATGGAAAATTGCTGTTCCTATACCATTTCTTGCGAGCTGCCTCGACATGCTTGTTTAGGATCTTTTCGTAATTTGTAACAGTCTCTTTGGTACTTCTGAAAAGACAGCCAGTCAACAATAGCTTGTTGGAACAGTAAAACGTCACTTGATGTCAGATATGGACTGAATGATCAATATTCGTAATTCTTGCACGAACTTCACTATTTCCAATGTCATGGTGAAGTGACCGCAACCGGGATTTTGATAATTTCTCACTTACTGTTCTAAAGGCTTTGGGTAGGCAGACTATACTGTATCCTTTAATAGTTTCCTATTCTTGAGCTGAAACAGCTTTAGTACGGATGATTTTGGAATAAGAACTGGCAGCCGTTTTCTGGACTACACTTCAGTATCTATTTTCCTTCACAGGCTGACCATGATCATGACTAAACACGCTTAAAAACCATCGGTCTAGGCCGGATTTGAACCCGCGACCTTGGAATCAGTAGGCCAGCGTCTAACCAACTGAGCCACCCAGACCGACTCGTCAGCACCTATTCAACTGGTGATAAGGGAAGAAGGGGGGGGGGGGGGGGGGGGAATGCCAGTGACGCCGTACTCGAGGATTAAACTCGATGAACTCGAGATCGCCCGTAAGCAAGCCTCAATCGTTACATCGGAGCCATCTCGCTCGGTCGTCTTTTCTATTTATTCGGCACCAACAATTGATTTGACAAAACATCTTCGCATATAAGGTAATAGGAATTTTGTTTATATTTATAGGTATCCACGTCATGTGAGACATATTACTATTGAAACAGACTATATTTACAAAGTGCAGCACGCTTTTGTGAATCCTGAAAAGAATTTATAATCACATTATTTGAATTTCCATTTTAAAATTTCGTTCTTCAATTAAAAATTTATCCATAATAAAATCTAAACAAAGCACTTTTGATAAACTGTATGTGCTATCACTTGCTCACTCGCATAACGAGGTATGACGAAAAAATTCTGGAATGGCTTCAAAATAATTTTGCCATTGAGCTGTGTTTAATTCTTGCCCAGGATGTAAATGGAGCGCACCCTTCTAATAAAAATGAGCGTTTGCACAACCTTCTGTGATCTTGCAGTGGAGAGGTAGAAGATCATTAGCAGACGCATGTTTTGTGCCTGTGGCGACTTATCTAGCTGTTATCTGTTGATTCAAACTCTGTAAAACTGCAACAGAAACTTACCAAACGTAAAGAACCGCTTATACGGAGGAAGTAATACGCAAATCTCACAATTTTGTGGTTTACGAAATTTGAAAGTAGTGTAACATGAGTTTTGGGTAACCCTCTTCCAGCAAGACGCAGTTGAGTCCCTAGTCATATGAGAGTAACAAAACTGGAGTATTTTGCAACGGCCAAAATTTCTGATGCTATAGAGCACCCCGTTGGAAATGTTCAAAGCATTCGGAAAGGCGATTTGTATATAAGAATTGCCGCAAAGTTCGTGCTCCGACTCCTTTCAAATGACAAAGGAAAGTCACGTATTTCTCCGCACACATTTAAAAGAAAGGGCTTCAAAATAACACACGGATGATGAAGAATGTATTACCGTCATTGAAGCATGGGTTATTAGTACGATCTAGAAGCTAAGCAATAATCTTCACAATGGAAGTGTCCATCTCCACCCTCCCTATACCCACTCTATCCAATGTAAGTTCAATGACGATTGTGTTTTTGACATTGAATGAATTGTGCAGAAGAAATTTTACTACAGGATAAAACAGTAAATTAAGTTTCCAACAAACAAGCGTTGCAAAGATTAAAGGAGGGTATACGAGGCATATGGCCGGAAAAATGGAACAATGGTGACCGTTACCTGCATCATGAAAATGCGCCAGCACATCAAAGACATTTTTGTTCAGCAGTTCTCGGTTAAACATAGCGTTATTACTGTTTCCTATTCTGCCTAACCTTCTTATCAGGCTTCAATTAACTTTTCATTTTCCGGTGATATAAAATGTGGCCCTGAGGACACCGTTTGAGGACATTGCTATTATCCATCGCGAATTGCAGAAGGCTTTGGTCACGTTTAAAGAAGGTTTCCAGAGTTGAAAGTACGTAATTGACAAATCAAGTTGTTGCGTTGTCGTTGTATGCTGAAACTGATCAATGTGTTGTGACGATTCTAAACGCTGTTTAATGGGATAAGTAAACGAATTACGAAGTATTGTTGGTTTTCAGCTTCATTCGAATTATCACCAGGAAGAAAAACTAACCTGAGCATAATTTTGTTGCAGGTATTAACGTTTCATTAGTAATGTCTATCTCAGAATAAATTGTACCATATAAAAGACTTCGTTGCAAATAATAAATGCGTCATAAGAGCCTTTTGGATGACATGAAACTTGCTTTTCAGCTCCAAAGTTTTCCAAAATATTCAGCAGAACTTTGCAACACACCAGTGGGAACCACTGCTTTCATGCAACACCAATAAAACTCCGGGATACAATAATAACATAGGTATCAAGATTTCAGACATTTGCAGTCCTACTAATGCTGTTTAGATACAGCTGTTCGGTACACTTAATATTTGGCTCTGCCTAACAAGAGACCCATTGGTATCTATGCTATTCTGCTAAACATACAACACTCTTAAACATATCTGCGTCTACTTTTGAACTTTCTGATCCATAACGATTTTCCACAATTCATTTGATTCAAATTTGCCGAGCCATCTTTCTGCTAGAAGTCAGCCGTCCTTTAACACTCTTGTTCCTGGCTTAGATAAGTAATGTTTACAAGCTCCTGGATGATGATGCTATAGAGTCAATCAAGGTCAAATGAAAAATTGGTAGCATTCGATGTGCTAATTTGCTAAATATTCAATGTTATATGAAACGCTATAAGATATCCGCAATAATAACATTAGTTAAATGGAATCACAAAAAATGTATAGGCACTTTATGGCTACCGATACATTAGCGCCTATCTTTTATTTCTGCTCTGCACTTCCAGATTTGTCTCCACTTGATTAATATTTTTGGAATGACTGTAGGCACCAAATATCCCAAAAATGACAGAACAGCTGTATACTTATTTGATGGCATTATAAAAGATAAGAGACAATGTATGCAACGAAGCAAGCGAGTCTTCCATCTTCTGATTTCAGCGTAGAAAGAAATAGATTATTAGATTTTATCAAATTAACAGTTATAGAATTCTATTATTCCACCTTTTAACAAAATTGACCTGTAATGAATAATACAACGAGACATTTTTAAATCAGTGAACATGAATCATTGAACTATTGTGGCTTCTTCAAAAGATTACATTTTTTACTACATGCCTACCTATAGTAAGTAAAAGTATTGCACTTCAACTGAAGATTCCGCATCAAAGTTTCACAGGACTGACTCCAACAGAAGCAGCTTTAAAAAGAATCTGTGCATGTGGGCCTGCCTGTGAAAAGCAATACTGAGAAATAAAAAGGCAGTTAAACATCAGACTTGTTATTTAAGTTCAGCGTCTTCCAAGAATGCGACACGAAAATTTTAAACGAAATCTTCCACCCCAAACTACTCTTTACATGGAAAACATTTCATCATTTTTTATCTGTTAAACATAGTTCTAACCATATTGATTAAATCACAATTTTTTAAAAAATTTGTATGGAAAATAAAATATACAGACATCTTGTAATTTCTGGAAACATCCTATGAAGTCCTGTTCATTCTTAGTGACTGTATAACTGGTAAACCATAAGGAATAGACAAAATATTATTGCAAAAAGAATGTGTATCCTGTTTAAGCATATACTTTATGTAAAATATAAAACTTTGTGGCGTCTAGAATTTCTAACACAGAGCTTTCACATGCTTTTTCCAAATAACTGGCTGTTCGTTTTTCCTGGTGGTCGTGCAGAGAACATGGGGATTCAAAGTAATTACATAGCTATCCGTATTTTAAAAATCTGACTATCGTTTCAGCCTACTGTTTCTACCTGCAAAGAAATGTGTAAATGTATAATGAACATTTATCTCGATTAATAAGAAGTAAACAGACGAGAAATGTTTTTTAAGCAGAGCCTGTAGAAGAATGAATGAAGAAAGTCATATTAATGAAATACTTTTATAAATATTTTCTGAAGATGGCGAAGGCAACCAATTCGCAGTGACTGGCAGTAATTCTGCTTAGAAGTTATATTTCAGTTAGCATCTGTATTAAATGGAATAGCTTTCATCTTTTAATTTCTACACACTTTCCTTCAACCACAAATTTGTGCTGTATTAATACCACGTCCAGGCAAGATTTTGACTTTGGTTTTAAAGCAAGGCTATTATCATAATTCCAGAGTAGGATTAATTAGATTCGATGGGCCGTGGTCTATTCTTATGACTATTTAGTTTTGTAAACAACACTGTACCTTCATTATTGTCCAATGGAAGTGGCTTGTGCTTAAAATACACTAATTAATGCAATGAATATTTTAAAGTCGGAGCAGAGAAATGCTCAGGAAGATTTTGATAGTAAAAACGTTCTTGTGATACAGGTATGATACTTTTAGAGATTTGATACTTGATACTTTCGAAAGAAAACGAATAAATAAATGAATAAAAATATGGAATTATGAAGAAACTAAATTGAACAACAAAATAGCAAATTAAATAACAAATTCGTTTTTCTGTTATATGCTCCGGAAACCTTATCTTTTACGACTGTAATAGCTCATTTGTAATTCATATACATTACCCAGAAAAATAAAAATGAATTTGATCCTCATTTGTGTTCTACAGCTGTTTTAGCAGTACCAATTTATTATTTCGTCTCATAATACTACCTGTTGCCCTAGGCACTATACCATCCCTGAATCACATAAATCTATTTCATGTTATCCTTGACTTTGTTTTCATAATTGTGTGAGTAACTATAATTGCTCAGGAACAACACTTGTTGACGACAAAATACCGGTTAAGGTGGAATATGTAAGGACGTTTCGTACTCAAGGCTGAATAACATCCTGAAGCTACAAAACAGCGTCTTGATTGTTTCTAGCTTTCGCTAGACCAAAGGTGTAACGTAGACATCTTTATACCTATGGAAAAAGTTTGCTTGATGGGCTATGGGAATAAAACCAGAATAATACTGTGAAAGTCCGATATACCTTTTCAATTAGTAGTACTTTTACGGCCCTATTATCTTTTGAAAAAGAGTCAAGCTTCAGCTGACAGGTAAACTAAACTTGCCGCTGTTAACATCCGAACACATAGCTGTTTTTGGGACAGCTTTTGAGAAGTGCTCCTTGGGGAGAATGAGGAATCAGAAGCTGAATATTTATTCAGAATATTAAGCATTCAGGTATCATTCTGCAAACTTATCCTTATTAAAAATGTATTTTTTACTTTCTCTACTACGTATAGCGAGTAGAAGAAATATTGTATTTCACACACAAATTTCATGTCGAGATTTCAACAGAAATATGTTTTGATTCCTCTCAAACACCATGAAAATCATTTTTAAGAAAAGGCCCATATGTGTGTCTCGTTTAACTGAACAGCATAAGTCAAAAATGCAAAGTCGGTTAGAAACCCAGCTTGGTATTTAAGTTCAGCATCTTTTAAGGATATTCTTCTACACCAAACTATCCTTAACAGTGAACATTTTTCAAATAATTTTTTCTCAAAAATGATCATTTTTATTAAAATACCACGTTTAAGATATTTTCGTAAGAAATGAAATCTGTATCTTGTATTTTTGGAATAGTCTCTTCATTTTGAATGACTTTTACATAAGTGGTAAACCGTAAGCGATAGACAAGCTTGTTACAAAAAATGTAGATCTCGTTAAAGCATATACATTTTTTAAAATTAAAACCATTTTCGAAAAATCCCTTGTTATGATTTTCGTCACTTGGCCATTCAAAGAGAACTGAATTTCAATGCCATTACATAGTGACCCGTTCTTTAATGATTTAACTGGTGTTTAAAGTTTGCTGTATTCCTTTATCTCCGTTGTGACTGCAAGGAAATAGGCAATAAAACAATTTCTGCAAACGCTTATCGCGAATAATATGAAGTAGCTAGAAGAACAAGTGTTTGTAAGAATAATTTGTGCAAGACTGAGCAGAGAAGTTCATGTGAGTGCGACACATCAACCTTTTAAGTAATGTTTAATTACCATTTTCTTAGAGTGGATCACCTTTAGCGATAAGTACATATTACTGTTAAGAGGCTAGTGAATGAATCGCTGAAAATGAACGCTTCACTTCTAAGAACTGTAAAGTAACCACGTACTTGTGGTCCAAACATTTGCTAATTTTCACTACCTGATGTGAATGACTGATACTTTATAGCAAATGCTTTATAAATTTATTCCAGTCGAAACGTTTGCTCCTCACTCTCGTTTCTTTCATTCCTCCAAGAGGAAGAGAATGGCCTAAGAGTCCTCTTTTACACTTGTGCACTTAACCTTCATTCCAAGCTTTTAATTTGTTTTCAATTGTCGAAAGCACTGAGGCGATATTTTTTTGCATAAACCCCTGAAGTGATTGAATGTAAAATTATAGGGGGAGCGGAAAGGCCTCCTAAAGTTGTGAATAGCTATTACAGTCGGCAAAGACTGATATTCAATTGTCTGCTTGTTCAACTGCTTGGATTGGCGTGACATGCAAATGGCGAAGTCCGTGATCGAGTAGTGTGAACCCCGCAGGGGATGAGATAAAGGACGCCAATCCTGTATAATTGTGTTATTATTTCTGATATAATGAACAATAAATAACTTTTTAAAAAGGAAACGGAATTTAATCATCCTTGCAAGGTGTTGACCCGTACCGCGCCCTGAGGTACATCGAGAAAGTTGATAAACATTGCTATGAGTCTTATAGCTACAAATTGGTGCTTACGCGGGGCGAATGAAACGATATTTAAGGACTCGTCGTGTTAGGATATAGTGGATCTCTCTCCCACCAGCCCCTGCTCCTACAAATAAATAATACAAAATAACCGTTACAGCACTAATGGTAAACAAACTGACGTCCTTGATGACAACTTTAGTAATACACTGCTGATTTAAGATACATTATGTCATTCAAAGAATTGAAGAGTTAATAACTACAGAGAATCTGTAAGGGCAACATAAATACATCAATCACAACTGCCAATATGATTATGGCACAACTTCCAAAACTCTCACAGCAACTCTCTCTCTCTCTCTCTTCTCTAATTTTTATTTTGCCATGTTTTGGAAAAGTTGCCTAACTTATTACAAATACAACCATTGACTCTTTCTACTGTTATATCTGCAAACAGATAAATTATTTACTTGTTATTCTTAATGTATCTTCAGTCTATTATAAAGGAAATGTTTTATGGACATCTTGTTAAAGTGATACTAATAACATTAACTTGTGGATTATTGCCCAACAAGCACTAGTGGATTCAACCGGACTGCATCACATTCCCGTATTATATGAGAAGATAAAATCGTTTATTTCTTATTCGTGTGATCGCATTCACTGTAAATGTTTCGGGTATTGAGAAGAGTGCACGGAGACGTATCGATACTGTCGGGTCCTTTGGTTATGCTGCCAGAAACCGCCTATGGAAGTTCCGTACCAGCCTAGGGTGAGCTAATCTCTCATTGCTTTGAATTTCAGTACCATTACACAATCATCACACTACTATGGGCAATGGCTAAGGCCTTCGTGAGAGGTGAAAAGGGAAGAAGCGAGGAGGCACTTCACCTGAGTGGCTGAAGACGATTCACACCAGCTTCTGGATAAGTCTGTTTCGTAATGGTTTAGATAATGTCAAAAGTGTAGCCCTCAAACATTAAGCCATAAACACAGGCCGGTTTCGTACTCAGAACCAAAGGAAGAGGGCAGAGTAAGACAGACACTAAAGCGGAGTACTAGAACCAAATATAGCCTGGGTACGAGAACAAGGATGGTGACATAACACTTCCTTACCAGCTCTAATTATCGCTTGTTCTATCGACACGATTTCATTCTCTTGACTGTGCATAGCTTTGCTATAGTGCTACTATTATTAGTTCCTTAAGGAGGTCCTCGTAAATGATAATTCTTCAGCATTGTGTGTACTTCGAAAGCTCTTTAAAAACCATTTCATCTAAACAATTCCCAAAAAAAGACGGTGTATGAGTTGAAGTAGTTCTCACGAACGAACTATTTAGATCCATCCCTAAAGTAAATAAACCTATGGCATTAAAAATGAGAATCTTTTCGATTGAATGCATACCATATTTTCTAAAAAATTCGTCTATTTTATCTGCACCAATAAATGCATAATACCCGAATGCTTTTTGAAATGCTCCAATTTGTAAAATTATATTATTAATGCTATATTATTAGTAATATTCTTAATTTTATTACTATTTTATTATCTAATATTTTTACTTTATTTTATTATTCTTGTTGCTATGTTTATCATTATTTCTATTATTAGTATGTTTATTATCATTATTCTTGTTATTATTATTATTATTATTATTATTATTATTATTATTATTATTATTATTATTATTATTATTATTATTATTATTATTATTATTATTATTATTATTATTATTATTGTTAATGTTATTGTTATTTTTGTTATTGTTATTATTGTTATTGTTATTGTTATTGTTATTGTTGTTGTTGTTACTGTTATTTTTGTTATTATTGTTATTATTATTGTTATTATTGTTATTATTATTATTATTATTATTATTATTATTATTATTATTATTATTATTATTATTATTATTATTATTATTATTATTAATAATTTTATATATATATACAGATGGAACCTATTATGAACCTGTAAAGATGCATTTCAATTAGTTGTACCGTGGACGATGAATCAGCATAGGTGGCCCAATACTTGGCCACCAAGATCTGCTGATCTAACTCCATTAGATTTTTTCTTTTGGAGTCGCATCAAGAATGTTGCGTTTGAAACAGATCCCCCAATGTAGAGACCTTAGTTCAAAGGATCGTTGAAGCATGTGCATCTGTCACATCCGCAATTCTCAGAAACGTCCATATGGATATAAGGAGACGGTTGGAACACTGTATCAATCAACAGTGTCCTCATGTTTGCATGTATTTTGTTACAACAATTTACAATCTGTAAGCCGCAAGTTCTACAATGGCAACATATACAGGGGTTCCGGTATCGCACTGAGCGTCCCCCCCCCCCCACCCCTTCGGAGGACAAGGGCCAGCTAAACCCCACCTAGCGCCGAGAACAGCAGTTATCATGCGCAATCATACGCGCCATCTGCCCGGCACTGCCAACACTACACCCCTAAAAGTACACCTGAAAGATAATAAAAAAAATGGAATGAAGGAAATGATGGAAAGGAAACCTTGGTAATAAATAATACACCCCAGCATTCACCTAAGTTTCATGGGGGAACCAAGGAGAAAACCCATATCAGAGTGCGCGGCCACGGTGATGGAACCCGCGACCTCTCGAATGTGGGTCACAGACGTTACCGCCTGAGCCATCTCGCTCGGAAGGCGGCTATGTAAAACAAAGTATATAACAGTAAAGAAATTAAACGTATTAATTTGGGTGACATATTCTGAAATGTCACTGTGGATTGGGTGGAGTTTTTTTGTTTAAGGCCCCGTCGACAACTAAGTCATTAGGGTGGATTGGTTGGAGGTGAGAATTAAAACCTGTAATACAAATGCAAACCTTAATATTTTCGATTAAAGTGGGTAATAGTTACGCACTTAAAACGTGATTTTTATCAAACGAGTGTCCAAAATAAAATAACCAGTGAAGTAGTAGAGTAAGAAAACTATTAATTTAGACAAATAACTGTGATTGCCATCATGAATTTAATTTTTATTAAAAGCTCATGTATTTTTATAGGTCTGAGAATACGTTTAGCGGAGCTCGTTGAGTTTGCTTACTTATAACAATTAGCAATGGTGATGAGCTGATAACCTAAACAAAGAAAACAACAGCCAAATAAACTTAACTTCTTGTTTAAAGAACTTAAACAGTGGAAAACTGCAAGGCATAGGAAAACGGCATAGTTTGTCGCAAATCATATTGAATTTAGATCTCTTCTTACATTAGAAAAGCTGCTTTCTTGCTTAGACAGAAAATAGAAATAGTATCGTCCTTCTTCTTTATTAGTCTGAAAACGTTCCTGTAAACACTTAGTGATATAATTTGTCTCTGCGGATGCTGAAGTAAATCCCATTAGCAGCACTCTGTAAATACAAGTGTGTCAATCCACATTCCTGAATTAATTTGCTCTTTCGATGTTCTAATGGTTTCGTATTCATCTCTTAAGGTCAGTGAAAGTTGCGCTCCACTATGTTTTTGCTTATGCTGCTTACTTGGATTCTGGACCTATTATACTAGTTCTCTCTTCAACAATTTAAACGAGTCTCTTATGTATTATCGTCTTACATTATACAATAATTATTTTCTGTGCATTGTCATTAGGTGGTAAACAACTTTCAGATCTCTCTATTCTCTGACAGCAAGAAGTTCTCCCAAAAGAAATTCTCAACGGCTGTTAAACAAATAGTTGGTGAAAGTTTGGTTCCAATTAAGATTAAGGGTTCCTAAAGAAATGTTAAGTACTTGAGATGTATGAATTAACCATTTTTAAAGTAACCTTCTGCTTGATGGTAAGTAGGGATAGGCGGAAAATAACGTAAGAGTTACATTGTAACAATTACCTTAATGTAACGGTTACTGAAGTGATGGAGGCAGGCCGTAACTTATAGTTATCGATTAACGGTTACCAAAGTAACGAAGACTAACCAGTTACACGTTATCGTCTACTTCGTTTGGGCGACATTGCATGTGCATTTGTATCGCTCATCAGTCAACTCTTTACGCAACATTAATGTGCTCCACAAAAAATCGTGAGTGCCATCGTTGGTGTAATATTGTAGTGTACGAGCTGAGTGAAGTTAAACCAGTTTCTGAATTCCTTGCTCCATATGGTACTACACAGGACAGAGCTACTTTACAACCGGGCGAGAGAAATGCGTACTTTTATTCGCTTTGCTACATTATATCTAACCGAATGAGATTATGTGCATCTTTCGTAATTACACAATAATGTGCGCTAATGTTTCTTTTCTAGCAACGTTGCCTTTGAAAATACCATTATATTGTAACGACGGGCGCGGAGCTCATCGGAGGACGGATGGGGCCACAAGCCGCTTCGCACCGCGTGCCGTGCCGGCGAACGGGCAGCCAGGTACTGCTGTGTGCACGTGACTATTAACTACCGAGGCGACAGAAACAAAAAGGGTGTCGAGAACGTTCTCGAGAGCTCTGGCTGAGTCATTTCCACTGTTTGTGTGTAGAAGTTGAGAACGGTCCACGTGACGTCATCCCCATTATATAAGGGGGCCAGAGGAGTGAGTTTGAAAGTTACAGTTACTGACACGAGTCGGTCAGAGTGTCAGTGAGTGCAACACAGCTGTGCGTCGTAAGAAGATTGAACGAACGTCGCGAGTGATTACATCGTCGTAATTAGTGCATGAGAGACAGAGGAAGTGAAGAAAGACTCCAAAAGGACTGAGTAAGGTTATGAGAAGTAAAACTTGTGAGTAGTGATTGCCCCAAAGACTGCAGACTGTGTTAACAACCAGAAGAAAACTGTGTATTTGTGGTAAAACTTTAGACGATAATAAACTGGTTGAGGAGTATCCCGGCTGATTTTGTCATTTAGTCACAGTATTTTATATGCCTACCTAATGTGCTACAGAATGTTTAGGATATTATCTACTTAACTTTACTCATATTTATGTTGGCAATAATGATGTGTTTTCCTTTGCTATATCTGTATCAGGTGATATTTATATTCAGGCTCTCATTTAGTCCAGTTCATGTGTACAAACCGTTCACATTGTGATACAGTGGCTACTGTGCAATGTTACCGGAAGTTCGGTGCCAGGCCGTCAGGAAGTTAACCAAGAAAAGGCGCGTGCTCGCCCAGCGTAAACATGATAGGTGCTATCGCCTGAATACTAGAACTTCAGGAATATTTGGACACCGCGAATGTTCTGGGAAGCATTTACCGCTCTCGCTTAACGAATCAGTCTAGTCAACCGTACAGTCTGACAAATGAGTGAGTCTTGAGGTGTGTACAAGTGAGGAAGTCTCGCGGAGTCGTGCGGTCTTTCTGAGCAGCGAGTCAGCGAGCGAGTTAGCGAGTGCGACGAAAAGCGCTGGATGTTCGAGGGAGTTTGTGACGACTGTGGTGAATGTTGTTACTGCATGAGATTGCAGGCGTCTTGTGTTCGACTCCCCAGCGTGTGAACTGTCCGAAAGACAAGACTGTGGCGGGCGTATTTCGTTACGCTCCTATGTCAGCGTTAACGTCACGGAGCAATGTGAGGTGACAGTAAACAGTGGAAGCTTACATTATTGAAGTGACAATGTAAGCTAAGTGAACCCTCTGCGAATATTGAACAAAATAAGTGACAGTGAAAACTAAATGAAGTGGCACTTTTGGAAAACTGGATGAAGCCACACTAAGCCTTCACTCTGTGACACCACAAGACACCACTGTGACAGGATGGGATTTCAAAGCCAAGATGAAGGAAGTACTGCAAAAATTAACCAAAATTCATCATCTACACCAAGATAGGCCACGCAGGCCTGTTTCGGCTCAGAGATCATCCTTCCAGTGACGTTTAGATCTTCCCACACTGCGGTTCCCTTTAGGTTTATATCATGCAACCATTTTCGTTATTCGATTATTTGACATTCGTGTTATATGTTCTGCCCAATTCTGTTTGTATATAGATATTTTACTACTTAAGCCATATATTTTAGTTGCTCCCTGATTGTGTCATTTCTCACGTGATCTAAACGGGTATATCCAGCAATGCTTTTTAAAAAGTTCAATTCTATGTACTGTTTCCACCTTTCTTCTATCTCTTCTGTTCATTGCCCAATTTTCGGAACCATAAGTCAATATTGGTACGGCCATCACTTTATAGAACTTCATCATAGTTTCATTTCGAACTATATTTTTCAGGGTTCGTTTAAGTGTTCCACATATATTCTGAAATGTATATAATTGTTTTATACCTCTATCATCATAAAATGAATTATCAGATCCCAGGTAATTAAAATATTGCACTTGTTTTATTGTTTTATCTTTAATTATTTTTTTTTGATCTTATCTGATCTTTCCCTAGAAAAGCCATAGTATTTGTTTTTTGTGTTGAAATATTTAAGTTGTAGTTACTCATTGTTTTTTCCAACTGATGTGCTGCTAATTGAAGCATATTTTCATTTCCAGCAAATGTTACTAGATCATCAGCAAATAAGATTATATCCAAGTTAGTATAATTAAGTTTAAGATTACTCCTCAGTTGGGATTGTCACTCCTCAACTGCAGCGTCTATGTGTATGTTAAAAAGTGTCGGCGACATTGGGCAGCCCTGTCTTACTCCTAAATTTATTAATGCTGTTTTCATGCTCTTATTGTATCCTTTGTCTATGCTGATGATCGTACCATTATACATCTGTCGTATCATAGTAGTAAGATGTTCTGGGTATCCTTTGTCAAGTATTAACTAAAATTAAGGCAGCAAATTTCAGAAGAAGGGAAATGAAAAGTGAAATGAAGAACGGAATAAAGAAAATGGAGATTCTAATAGAGAACATGATTTCTCCACTAGGTCTTGACATGGACTCTATAAAATCTAAGATAACTGCATCGGTGAAACCCTTGAAAGGCGCCTTTGCAAGGGATTCAAAAGGAATTAAATTTGACGTGGGAGTTGAAATTAAATCACTGCAGAGTGCCTAGATCAGCACGACGAAAGGATAGACGGAAGAAGATAACAGGGTGATAGAGGACGCAGTGGGCGGGAGTCTGGACCAGCAGATGATGAAGAGAGCTGCAGCCCAATGCCCATTCACGGTGCTACTTGCAGCTGGCGACACAAGACATAGGACCAAGGGATAGAGAACTGGCGTATCACCCATTGGGCACATGCGTTCCCAAGGTCCCCGAGCTATTGGACCCCCGGTAGTCAGAAACGGTGCTGAAGGGAGTGAGGGAGCCCGCAAACGGAAATCCAATATGGAATAAGGGGTGCTCCTGAGGACAGTAAAGAGAACCTATAGCTATACAATTAGAAGGCACCTGATCTGAATAAGAAAAAGCGTCGTCACCGATTCGTTCCTTTCATCCTCAAAGCTAAGTGGAAGGGTGCCTGCCATGCGACATCCGCGTGACAGATTCTGGGCCCCCACTACGCATTCAGTGTCAACCCCAAAAGAAGCAAATGGTAGATTATCGTGATCGCCTGTCTGCAGATCGCAGCACTGTCCGGAGGAAACAACCATGAGGAGGGAACTGTGTGACGCAGCAGGTATTGCGTAAGGTTATAGGAAGATCCGTGCCAGTCAGTTGGAACAGTAAACACGATGAAAGTACTCACTCGCCCAGCGATAACCCCTATTGTCAGAAAACTAGAACCTTCTGGGTGTTTGGACTTCGCCAGATCACTGACTCTCCAGGCTGCAACGTTGACTCCCATCGCTTACGTAGCCGTAGGAGTTCTGCAGAACATTCACGACATGCAAACATCCAGAAAGTCCTAATTATCAGGGTTCTGGTGTGTTTGTATAATCAGAATCTAAACTGCGATTAGATTTAGTCTTCTGAAATAACTGGAAAGGGACAAAAATTACATGGCAGTGAAAAAACTGCCTAGTCGAAATGTCCTGTGTACTGTGACGGTTGTAGAGGATCTTGTATTAATTTGTGCTGCTGTTTACCTCGGTCAACTGGTGTCTCTTGGGCGAGATTAGTACAGTGATTTTAAAGTGGTCATACTTTTATGGACCTTTACCGCTGCAATTTGTATTTATTTACCGGAGCCCAATAAGAATAAGTATTAAATTAACGTTGCGCCAAACCAAGTTATTACCGCGTTACACCAATACACATTTAGGTAATGCGCAAACTCGCCACCCATGTTGCACACAGCTTTCTCATGTCCAAACTTTCAGTCAGTACGCGATGTACAGTACTGTTTAAAATGCCTGCAATGTCTGCTAACTCGCGCACTGTCGTTCAACAGTCATTGAATACTATTTTGTGGACTTTGTGTACAATTTCTGGCGTGGTCACCTCATTTGGTCGATCTCTGCGATGTTCGTATTGGCAACTCGTACGGCCTCACTTAAACTGTCACCCAATACTGGACTCTTGTAAACGAGGGAGCAGACTCCTCCAGAGTACAATCTTGTTCATTTTTTGTAGTGTTTAACGGCCGCTTTTACTACATAGGGCACCGCAGGTACTCAGTTTTAATACTAGTTGCACTAAGACCTTTCAAATGAAGGTGTTATATCATATAGCAATGACCAGTTTTATCCATGTTTACAAATTTGCTGAAAGCATTCACTGTTGATGGCTGCCAAACAAATCCTAAGCAACGCAACATCGTCAAATTTCAAACTTAAGCTTTATATCGGTGGTACTTTCCACCATACTCATTTCTTTGCAACAAAAATACTATCTATACGTCAGGTCCATAGTTCTGGGACAGTTCTCGTATATTCAGCAATTAATAGCACTTGCTGAAAATAGTTAAACTGATCTACTTCTCCACAGGTTAAGTATTCAAGGATGCTGACTCTGAATTAATCAAGTTCGCCTGTCGATATATATATATATATATATATATATATATATATATATATATATATATATATATATATCATATCACTCCGCCTCCCTGTTTAGGACTTCCTCTTCTAATAGTAACACATCATTTTATTATTCATTTGTCAGAGTATCTCTGGTTTTTTTTTTACATATATTCTCCCGTAAATTATTCTTTATCCTAAGCTAGATGTTTCCAAATGTTCCTCCATGCGCTGACTTATTCTCCAAAACCCTAATTTGTTTGATTCTACCTGGAATGCTAAACTTTATCTTTGACTTCGCTAATAACTGACCCTGGTTTGAGCCACTAATTGCTTCCCGGCTACCAACATTACGTTACACAAATTTTTAAATAACAATTATTATGCAAATATTCAAATCCCTACTATCATATCGTATATTGTTATTTATATTAAATGTTCGCTTTAAATATTCATCCTCGTTATTTGCTTGCGATTTTACTAAGAAATAACTCAATCTGCCTTTCCCTGACCAACACGAAACCTAGACCAAGTATCATTTACTATGTGAAGAAAGGGATGCAGAATGATAGCACAGACGTGCAACACTCTCCCGTGAAACATAACACCTATACGTAAGATGGTGTCGTTTTCTTTGAAATCTTCAGTAGCTAGTTAACTATTTCTACTTAGAATATTTCTGCTATCTCTAGAATATATTAGAGTACCTAATAATACCAGGCACCTTCTAAATATTTGGAAGGTGCGTTTTAACAAGGGAGTATGACCTAATCCTCTTCTATTGAAAGAGTTAATCTTAATATGTCGTAACATGAAGTGAAGGAAATACAGGAAGTTACAGGTCACAGAAATGCGCAGAAGTTCCCTATAGTTCTAGGCATGAAGACCCGTCCCACTGCAGAAGCTGCCTAGAGAGGGCGATGAACGACCGGTTGGACAAGCAGCCCACTAGTGTCAACGAGGGATACTCTTTCCTTTGAGCAAGTTTCCGCGACAGCAGTGCGGCAGCGTCATACACCACGAAACCTTGAAGCATAGCTGAAAGATGAGAAGGAAACGGAATAAAAGGGAAATGATGGAACGGAAATCGTGGTAGATGAGAAGCCACTCCAACGTTTGTCTTCCGACCAGGGAAAACTACGGAAAACCCAACGTCAATGCGGATGAAACCCCGAACCTCCCGAATGTGAGCCCCGCACGTTACCACGGAGCCATAATCTATCTATAGTAAGCGCAATCTAAGCGGACTCAAAGAAGTCGCCCTGTCATCCGTAGATTAGGTTTCAATATGATCTGCAAAAGTGCATTTTATTACAAAGAATGACATTCAGAAGGCAGACTGATATTCTTTGTGATGGTTAAAGTAGGTTATAGTACTTTGCGGTTTACAGGCCTTTATTTACTTACTTTATCAAGGCCCTATGTAACCATAGATGTATAGGCAGCATATGTATGGGACAAACAATAAAATAACACCTTCATGCAAATACTTATGTCGTACACACACGATCATTAATAACGTTCCCAAAGAAAGCATGGCTATATAAAAGGTTAGCCTTTCCAAGAGGTTATTTCAGACAGTGACTGACAAGGACAGTTACCGATACCATCTTTTCAAATGCATAGGTAAACATAAATGAAAATGAAATATAGTTAAGCCATTAACATTAAAACCAGCTTCTATAGCTTTATATTACAATTCGAGGGAAAAGTGATTCCAAGGATTTCTGAGGATCAGTTTTCCTTTGTTACTCCAATGTCACTCTAAAGCATTAAGTTTGGAAGTTGGTCTTATTTCCGAACATTTTCCGAAGAATTTTATTTGAACGCACGACTCAATAACCTCGACCAATGGCTATCTTTGGTATCTATGCCGTTGACGGGGCACCCCCGGGAGGATGGATGAGGTGAATGGATCCGACGGGCTGCCAGAACATTACTACAACATAGCAGAGGACGGCGGGGTTCCTACATTTTCCCAGTTAGAAGCACTCCGGCGAAGACTGGCTCAGTCCGGTGCCTCTGCACCCCTTCGGGTTCGTACTCTCAAGAGGGGAAGCGGGACTCGGAAACCGGCTCACCTCCCCCTTGGTCTTGTACCATCCCATGGGGCTCTCCTTCCAACCCGGGGGACGAGATTTCCAGAGCGCATTTGTTTCTCCTGCCGCGGTGCTGTCGCGATGTTTGCCGACGCTTCCAACCCTGAAAGGGTCCTAACGGGATGAAGGGTGAAATGAAATTGTTAATGTAACGAAATGGAGGGACAGGAATTTCGGAAGATATGGAAATCCTTCCCAGCATTCGCCTGGTGACCTGGGGAAACTTCCGAAAAAAACTCATTGAGTCAGGAAGGTTGGCCATGGGGATAGAACCAATGACCTCCCGAATACGGGCCACAGAAGTTACCCCGCCTGTGCCATTCCGCTCTTCCCCCCCCCCCCCCCATTTATATCCCGCCTTTAACAGCAGAGGTCATATCGGTGGCCTTGCCTGTTGACAAATGGTGCTACGAGATTAACGGTGGGTATTTCGATCTTTGGGGTTTTTATGCTTTGAATTCACACACACACACACACACACACACACACACACACACACACACACACACACACACACACACACACACACACACACACACACACTTTCAGACTCAGGGAAGTATGAGGAATAATCTTGGCTGGAGATTCCGTGCCGGGAATCGAACCCGGGACCCCTAGCACAGCAGGCAGGTACTCTACCAACTGCGCCACAGGGGCCAGCCACCCGCTCATAAGTTCTTTTTATAATAGATTTATTAAAGTCTACTTGAATTATGTTTTCAAACTTGTCTAAACATCTATGAGTCTTACAGTTCCAATGCTTAAATATCGCAACAATACATATTTATTTGTGACGTTTAATTATGTGATAACGTATCAATAATGCAACTACTTCTGGCATACACATGGACAGCTGTCATTGGTCAGTAGCTAGTGAGAGCTTTTGATTACATTGAATTGTAGCTTATGTTGGAGAAGAATTTGTAAGCGATGAATGTGTCCCGGAAGAGCAGAGAGTTGTTAGCCGCGACAATGTGCGCACTATCTGTTGGCCGACATGGAAATCAGAGTGCAGCGGGGGAACAATGATATCAGTAACTCCATTTGAGGTCATCTTTTCCCATCTCTTTCTCTTGGCCTTCAACTTTTCGGCTCCCCACTTTCACTTTCTTTGAGACTCGAGGGAGTGGGGAAAACTGAGTGAGAAGTGAGGGAGGTTAGTGTTCCAGATGGAGAGGGAAGCAGCAACAGGCGGTCTACATTCTCTCTTTGTGCGTTTGCGCTTCAGGAAACTAATCTTCAGGTCACAAATCTAGTACAATCTGAACATTGATGATCATGATCATGAGAATACGATAGTCAATGAGATATATATAAGGATGAACTTGTCACGCATTTTGAACAATGCTGACTTTTAAAGAGCTCATTTATGTCTGATATTTTTTAATTTTTTTTTTCACACCATCCCGTGTGTACGCTAAAGTTGAAGACTGTAGCCAGCTTTTAAAGCATCAGTAGATTAGTATTCTGAACTCGAACCACTGATTTTCTGGATTCCTGCTGACGCACGCTTAGCATGTTGTACGGGATGGTGGAAGTGAAATAATCCGTCAGACTTTAGCAGTGAATTTCTCATGTTGTGAATAACAAGAAAGTCTAATACCAAAACACTGTAAAGTTTATAGTTTTCTAGAAAAAATATTTTATCAAAAAATTTATCATCACCTGGTTAAATTTTTATTGATTAAAGGTTCTTGATTTATAGCTAGGTATATTCATAGAACATTGAATAACCGACAAGTTTTTCCTTTGGCGTATTTCAATAGATTCAACGCGTTTTGTGTAAATTAAATTTAAACAACCAACAATGTGTTGCCATCTTAATTCTGGTGGAAATGGCAACATCGCATCAAGTGTTTACTTCACATATCGGTGTAGATGGCGCGTAATGTTTACTTAATCCGGTGCAATTGGGATTTTTTTTTTTAAATTTTCTCTACTGGTAAGTAGGGGAAGTATTGTATTCCACCCAAAAATTCAATGTCGAGATTTCACTGGAAATATGTTTTGAGAGCCCCTGAATCCAAAAAGAAGCATTTTTAGAAAAAAGGTCCGTGTGTGTGTGTGTGTGTGTGTGTGTGTGTCTGTGTGTGTGTCTGTGGACAGCATAACTCAAAAACGAAAAGTCTGTTAGAAACCAAAGTTGGTATTTAAGTTTAATGTCTTTCAAGGATGCGACACGAAGATTTTGAAGAAAATAACCTCACCCTAAACTACTCTTTACATGGAACATTTTTCCAAAATTTTGATTTTCTTGAAAGTGGCTTTAACGATTTTGATTAAAAATATATGTTTGAGATATTTTTATGACAAGTGAAATGTGTATCTTGAATTTTCTGGCTATAGACTCTGGACAACTTTTGCATAACTGGTAAACCGTTAGAGATAGACTAAATCATACTATAAAAAGATGAAGATCTTGCTAAAATACACAATTTATGTCTAAATACATTTTCTTGCAAGGTGAACCATTTCGGAAATATTGCTTGTTATGTGTGTGAGTTTCGGAAAACTTAATACCTTCGTGAAATGGATCACCGTTGTTCATTTTTTTATATGTTAAGTATGCAAAGACAACAGAATCTCAAAGCTTTAAAACATTTGACTATCGCACAAAGCCTACTGTAGTCTAATATTCCCCTTGCATCTACAAGGAAATAAGCAATAAGATAATTTGTACAAAATGTTTATCTTAACTAACACGAACAAGATATAGGAATAAGAGTTTGTAAGAATGGTTAGTACGAGAGTAGAGAATGTCATGTGACTGTAACATATCAGTTTTTTTTCTTTCTTTTTTTTTGGGGGGGGGGGGGTTAAAGCCGCAAAAGGTTTGAAGCCTGACTACACCCATTGAATACTTGGCGCGAACACCAATGTCAGATTTATTTACCTACATTTCTTGAAATATTTTTATATCTTTCGTTCATACTTAAGGGCACAAAGTGTGTAAGAAATTTCCTGTTGCAAATTTCACTAACTCGAGTTCTTTGGCGCCCACAATATTCTTGTTAAAGCTTATTGGACTAACTGTTGGAAGCGAAAGTGCTTCCAAAAACTTGTGCATCACGTATTACAAATTCCTTTTCTTAGATGTAGGTATGTGCTTTCATGAAGCACATTAGTCCCATTTTATATCTGGTATATCAAAACTTAAAGAGAATTGCACACTTACCGAGCCAAACGTGTAAACAATTGCACATACATTTTGTTTAAACATGTTGCAGTGCAGCGTAAATTTACATTATAAATTATGCTTTCCTAAAAGTTTAGCAGTTACTAGTATCACATTTTTAAATTCAATACGCCATAAACGGTATTGCTAACGCAAGAGGTATTTCACGCAAGAGTAACATAACCTTTGGAATGTTCAGTGCATATTGGGAACATAAATATCCAATGTGTGAATGCTTCAGACATACGTCTTACCAACGATATGAAAAGTGCGTGTGTTCACCACATGTGTAAGTGTTAGAAACAAACTACCTTACTATTTATTGTGAACATCAATATCGTGTTACCATTCGGTAAATAAAGTGATTAAGGCAACTCGCTTTTCCTCAGCGTGCAGGCGCAGTAAGTAGACATGGGCTTAGCGTGTATTTGTTTCATTTCAAGTGAATTAATGCATTTCTGACTGATTAGAGCATATTTAAAGTTTCTTAATGTTTCTATCATATCTGTGATTCCCTAATGGATGTAATACTGCAATTACTGTCGGAAGTTAGCAAACAATTTTGCGCGGCGTTTAGAAGAATCTAATTCCAAGTGAGGCGTTATCTCATCATGGCACAAGCCCCTCAAATAGAACGGGCCACATATTCAAACCTTTAAGCGTAACAAGTAAAATATTTGTAATTTTGCGGAAATGTTAAGATTTGAGGTAATGTTTTCATGAGGGACAATTTGCCATTATCTTACTTTTTCACGTACTTTTCTGATGCACCGCGACAAAACATCTGAATTCAATACATGGCTAACTTTACTTAAATGGCTCTTATAGAGCATTAGAAAAGTTCATTGATCTGCCAATAGAAGCTGGGTACCCGCTCAACAGGTTGGACCACGTTGCCACACACTCTCACCTTCAAACGCGATTATCTAATTAACAGTGCATTTAATTTAAAAAAAAAAAATAAAAAAACTTATTGGAACTTTTTGTTAGTTTCCATTCACTCTCATCTCCTTCAGTCTGGCGGATTGTTTCACCTTCACCTGTATACGGAGTGGAAGACACTGCTTCGGCCAGAATAATCTGGCTAATAGATGCAGGTGTAAAAAACATAAAATGCCAAGTTTCATTTCGGTAGGCTTAATAACTTTGTAAAAATTTAAGTTTTTCGGTTGTGTAAATAGCAACGCTGTGTTGTCTTCGCACAAGCCAACCACCTGTGTTGAACCCGAGCTTCGAGACCAATACTGCCTCAGAAGTAAACAAAACAGCTGACTGAGGTCTGCCTCGTGGTGAACAGTTGTAAACAAAACACACGACCGGCGTGTGAAAGCACTGCACTAAGACATCAACAAAACACTTGCCCAGAGCATAGGCTCAGTCCTCTCACCCCGACCGGCATTTGCCATCAAATATAAACAAAACATTCTTTTACGTACCAGTGAAGCAGTCTCGGGCGAATCGGCAACAATCGATGCCATGCCTGAAAGGTGTGAATATAACTGAAATGAGGCGTGTTTTCAAGCAATAATGAAGATGCAGTTTTCCGTAGTTCAGACAGCAGAATAATGAATCAATCAAAACCACGCACTTTAGTGTAAAATAATGCTGACATAAAGGGATACAGAGTTTCCTAATAGAGGACATTCTTCTTCTTCTCCTTCTTCTTCTGTTTCTTCTTCTTCATCTCATCATTATTATTATTATTGTTATTGTTATTGTTATTGTTATTGTTATTGTTATTGTTATTGTTATTGTTATTGTTATTGTTATTGTTATTGTTATTGTTATTGTTATTGTTATTGTTATTGTTATTGTTATTGTTATTGTTATTGTTATTGTTATTGTTATTGTTATTGTTATTGTTATTGTTATTATTATTATTATTTATTTTCTTTTTCTTCACCTCATGGATTAGGCTCTCGCCTGTTCCGTCTTCACAGGGCGGCGCCGTGGCCGAGCGGTTAGCGCGCTCGCCTACCACCTAGGCGGCCCGGGTTCGATCCCAGGGACCCGCATGTGGTATTCGTGGTGGACGAAGCGGCGTCAGGGCGGGTTTTCTCCGGGTACTCCGGTTTCCCCCGCCATCTCATTCCACCGGTGCTCCATCTTCATGTATCATCAGTGTCACCGCCTGCGGTGCCGTAGTAGTAAAAGCAGGCGTTAAACACTACAACAACAACGTCTTCACAGTGTCTCCTTCCATCTTTTCCTCGGCCTCCCTACGTCCCTCTTTCCTTTAGGACTATATTGGAAAACTACTTTTGGCAGTCTTGTATCATCCATTCTTCCAACATGTTCAAACCATCTTCTTCTGTACCTATCCATTCTTGAGGTAATAGCTTCCACTTGTAATTCATTTCTTATATTTTCATTTCTAATTCTATCTTCTCTTGTACATTCTTTTGTTCTTCTCAAGAATCTCATTTCGCAACTTTGTATTCTGCTGATGGTTCTTTGTGTAGGTACCCAGTTTTCGCATCCATAAAGTAACGTTGGGACCGCCATGGTATTATAAAATTGTATTCTTCTTTCAGACCTTGTTTTATTGTTTAGGGTTTTGTGAATTGTTCCACAGATTGTTTGAAATCTCATTAATTTTTTGTTCATATCTTTATCTTTCTCATTGCTGATTTCACACCCTAAATAATTGAAGGAGGATACTTGTTCCAATACTTTATCATTAACGACTATTTTCGACCTTATTGGTATTTTACCCCAGTTTGCCATTATTTTTGACCTTTCTATTGATATTTCAATATTAAGACTTTTGCATATTTGGTTAAGTTGGTGTATTGAACGTTGTAAATCATCTTCTGTTTCTTGTATAATTACTACGTCATCTGCATATAATAAAATATTTAAAGTTTTTCCTTGGGCTACTTTTATGCCTGTGTCAATTTTCTGTCTCCAATTTTGGATTAGTTTATTATCATAAATGTTAAAAAGTGTCGGTGACTCCTTTATTAATTAAAATTTCTTCTCATTTTCCTGTCTTGAATCTTGAACTTATTTTAGTATCCTCGAATAAACTTTTCACCGCCTTTACCAAATGTCTTGGGTAGTCTTGTTCTTTTATTATGATCCACAGCTTTTCTCGGTCTACATTATCAAAAGCCTTCTGGAAATCTATAAATGCTATATGTGTCTGCAGATTATATTCTCTTCTTTTCTCCAGTATCTGCTGCAATATGAAAATATTATCTGTTGCCGATCTTCCTTTCCTGAAACCACTTTGTTCTTCACCTATCAGGGATTCAGCTATTATTTTCACTCTTTTGTTTATTATTCTAGCATACAATTTATAGATTGAATTCAGAAGGCTAATACCTCTATAATTCTTGCATTGTCTTCTGTCACCTTTTTTAAACAGTGATATCACTTCTGCCACTTTCCATCTCTCTGGAATTTTTCCTTTTATCCAACATTTGTTCATAATATGTAATAATCATAAATGTAATAACATTCCTCCGTTCTTTAAAAGCTCTACATTTATTTTATCTTCTCCAGGTGCCTTTCTATTTTTCATCAATTTCAATTCGTCTTTTAGCTCTTCCAGATCTATTAAATCAACCGTTCCTTCTATTTCTTCTTCCTCGTCATCTTTATTATTTTGTGGTGCCTCGTTATACCATAATTCTTTGTAATGCTTTATCCAAGTGTCTTTTCTTATCAGTTCCATTCTTGCTACATCTCTTTCGTCCTTATTAAGTTGTTTTATAACTTTATAAGCGAAATTCTGTCTCCCATGTATGTCATGTTCTATTTGGCTAATACATTTTTCCCATGATTGTTCATGAGCTTTTCTTACCGTTTGTTTTGCTAAATTGCGTTTTTCTTTGTAGGCGTTTCTTGTTTCTTCATCCTTCTTCTGTATCCGCTGTAAATATGCCTTTTGCTTCTCCTTTATAATTTGCTCTATTTCCTCATTCCAAATTCTTAAACCTTTCTTGCTTCTAATTTTCTTTTTCTTCCCTAATACCTCATCTGCTGCTTTGTATATACAGTTTAGTACATTTTGCCATTCATCTTCTAAATATTCCTCAGTTGCTGTCTCTAATAGATACTTTTCTAGTCTTTTCTGATACAGATCTTTGATACTTTCCTCTTGTATACTTTATATACTTCTTCCTGGGTTATATTTTGTCTGGTTCTTAGTTTTCTCTATTTTGACCAAAATTTGAATTCTGATATCAATATATAGTGATCCGATCCAATATCACATCCTCTGTGTACGTGCACATCTTTCTATTATTATTATTATTATTATTATTATTATTATTATTATTATTATTATTATTATTATTATTATTATTATTATTATTATTATTATTATTATTATTACAAACAATAATAACGATAAATATAATACTGCTTATAAACACACTAATAAAATAATAACAAACATAATTATAATGATAATAGTAAGAGGAACAACAATGCGCATTAACTAATAACAATTAACAGTAATAAACTAACAAGAGTAAAGTAATAATAAAAGTGATAACAATGTGATACTAACAATAGCATCCATGACAATAACATTGATAAGAAGCAAAGAAATGCCAATGAAACATTACATGCTTGCACCTTACAATCTGCAGTTCAAATTACGCCGGGGCCGGCGTAATTAATATAGTAAATATCATATATAATCCCAGGCACTACAGCCCTTTTCGGACAGATCGCTGCGTCCCCCATCTTTGCCCATCACAAGCGTCATGAGTGGGGTGCAGTACAGGAGGTGGGATGTGTTCAGCGCCGCGGTTTCTGCCGGTCGATGTAACGGTCTTGGTAAGCAAGGATCGCTAATTTTCAATCAAGGAGCTCCTCAATTGGCCCCTCAAGTACCTAACGAGTCCGAGTGCAATCCGGAGCAGGTCTCACAGCGGGAGTAAATCCGCATATCGGTACCAAGAATCGAACCCGGGTCTCCCATTTGGTAAGTAGCATAAATACAAACAACACACATGCGCGCGTGCCACTGAACGAAGACTGGAAACTTAAAAAAAAATTTAAGTTAATTGCCGTTGCCCGAGCTCGAAACAAAAGCCTTCGACTTTCCGTGTCAGTGCTCTACCCTGTACTACTATGGCAAGCTTACCTGAGTCGATATTCAAATGCTTTTATCTGGTTCAAATATGCCAGTGAACTACTAAGTGATCTCAATTATTCCCAGGCATGTGACTTTAAGGTAGGGCCGGGCAACTGGTGCTCACTGAGCGCAGTCCTTTAACTACCTTGCACTGTTATCTGTATGTTTAGCAGGTCAAAACAGATGAAGAAATGGAAGCAACTAGTGAATGTAGGTTTTGAAATTTCAAAACAGAACTTTTTAAATATGTTACTGTTTGCCGATGATTTGGTTATGATTCAAAATAAGGATTCTGGCCTGCAAACATCTATTTTTAAGCTTAATAACATTTATGAACAATATGACTTTTAAATTTCTTTAAAAAATAAAGGTAATAGCATTCATAAGCAAATAAGGGATTAGAACAAAAATAGTTGTGAATAACCGTTGTATAGAACAGGTGAGCCATTGAAACTACTTGGGAAGTGTTATGATAAGGAATATGATGTGGACAATAAAATAGGCAAATTTCAAAGATTGTGTGTAACAATTAATAGAACATTAGAAAACCAAATACGTCTGTGGCCAGCATTCGGGAGCCGCGCACTCAGATATGGGTTTCCTTTCCACCATTTTTCTTCATTCCATTTCCTTATCATCTTTCAGGCGTACTTTCAGGCGTACTTTCAGGCGAGTGGTGTTGACAGTGCCGTGCAGATGGCGTGGATGATTGCGCATAGTAAACGCTGTTCTCGGGGCTAGGTGACATTTGGTCGGCCTTGTCCTCCATCGAGGGGGGAGGGGACGCTCAGTGTGACACCGGTACCGTGGTGCATGGCTGCTTGGCGGGGCCTAGTGTCGGGATGAAGAGATCTCAGCACTTGTTAGGGACTTCCACGCGTCTCTGTGGCTTGTCTAGCTGCGGCCCTGTGTGGCACCTTCGGTACCCTCATTTTATCCCTGCCTCCTGGGGGTTGGTAGTCACAATAGATCTGTGTAGGTCGGAGTGAGCGTGTTGTCCCCCTCTGTATCTGTACACTTTACTTTTTACCTTAGCATATGGAAGTGAGACTTGGACATTACCTAAAAAGCAACAAAGTAAAGTAAAGGCTTCAGAAATGAGATTCTTAATAAGTGTGAAGGGATATACGAAGACAGTCCTAATAACAAATGAAAGTATAAGAGAAGAGTCAGAAATTTTTAATATAAATTAAAGGTTAAAAGATTTCAAACAAAAGTGGAAAGAAGATGTTGAAAGAATGCCATGTGTCAGACTTACTAAACAAATAATGCAATATTGTCCTGAAGGAAGAAGATCGGTGGGCAGACCCAGGAAACAATTACTGGAGGACTTATTGCCTATGCCTAAGAGAAAAGATTAAGGTCTCAGAAGGTAAGGCAGGAGTCACCTAGGCCTGCTTAAGGGAACTTCAGCGCATAAACACTTGGATTAGAAATGTAATTTTTAATACTTTAGCTGGGAATAAACTATGGATCTTCGACTTTCCATGCCGATGCTTTATCCTTGAATTATTATGACAAGATACTCAAATGACGCTATAAACTTCTCGTATCGGATCTCTCTCTCTCTCTCTCTCTCGCTCCCTCTCCCCTTCCACCATTTATATACCGCCTTTAACATGTCAGATGATACTAGCGGATTTATATCCTTAAAACAATAGCCCATAATTGATGAACACTTCGCTCGTTAGAAGATGTGTTAATCCTTAACTTAGTGTTGCTTTTGGTTATTTTTAATGAACCTTAAGTTCACAAGGTTACCAAGCGACGATTACACTAAAGGCTGCACAACCTGCTCGGAGTACATAGAGGAAATACTTGGAAGGAGCAGTCATCACATCGGTAGCTGCGACAATCGCTCTGTCTGTGCATGATCTAACTGAATGGGAGCAGCCTCCTAACTAACAGATTTAAAATTATGTAAAAGTTTATTATTATTATTATTATTATTATTATTATTATTATTATTATTATTATTATTATTATTATTATTATTATTATTATTATTATTATTATTATTATTATTATTATTATTATTATTATTATTATTATTATTACTATTATTATTATTATTATTATTATTACTATTATTATTATTATTATTATTATTATTATTATTATTATTATTGTTATTGTTATTGTTATTGTTATTGTTATTATTGTTATTGTTATTGTTATTATTGTTATTGTTATTATTGTTATTGTTATTGTTATTGTTATTGTTATTGTTATTGTTATTGTTATTGTTATTGTTATTATTATTGTTATTGTCATTATTTTTATTATTGTCATTATTTTTATTATTGTCATTATTTTTATTATTGTCATTATTTTTATTATTGTCATTATTTTTATTATTGTCATTATTTTTATTATTGTCATTATTTTTATTATTGTCATTATTTTTATTATTGTCATTATTTTTATTATTGTCATTATTTTTATTATTGTCATTATTTTTATTATTGTCATTATTTTTATTATTGTCATTATTTTTATTATTGTCATTATTTTTATTATTGTCATTATTTTTATTATTGTCATTATTTTTATTATTGTCATTATTTTTATTATTGTCATTATTTTTATTATTGTCATTATTTTTATTATTGTCATTATTTTTATTATCATTATTATTATCATTATTATTATTATTATTATTATTATTATTATTATTATTATTATTATTATTATTATTATTATTATTATTATTATTATTATTATTATTTAAACTTCATTGCTTAAATAATGATGATGTTTGTCTTCTCTGTATTGTTCCAATTTTGGTTTATGTACCGCCGAAGCGAGTACAATAATGTAATTAACTTTAAATCAAATGTACTCTTAGCATGTGGATGTGAAGCATAATAGATCATTTTATGTAATCGAAATGAATCTTATTTATAGACCGAGTCTGTAATTTAGTGGTTGGAATTCTGACTTCCCAAGATAAATGTCCTGGATTCTATTTCCAGATGGGATAAGGCAGATTTTCTTTTATTAGAATTCTTACCTGTCTTCTGCAGAGTCAATTGTATGAATTTAGGACTAAATGTGAGCATACTTTGTGAAAAAGTATAATTAATGACTTTTCTACCCACTCTCGGAACTACTGTTATCAAACTTCTTTTCTTCTTCGTTAATAGAGATTTAACTTTTACGGAAGAAGTTTCAATGCGCCTTTCGTCTAGGTGAAACTCTTTAAAACTTTAATGTGTTATATTCAGCTGATTTTCTCATTTCACTAAGAACTATCCATACAAAGGTATACTTAAATTTACTTTATACTAACCGAGATGAAAGTTTCCAGGTATAATTTCATTATACGTTTCTTTATAAAGTCAAGTGGGATAGAGTGATTGTCATATCTTTAAAAAACAGGCCGCTACCTCTTGGCTTTGATGTTCCAGTCACTTTGCATGACATCGCAATAAATTAAAGAAGAGTGATATAGTACTACAAAATATTAAGGTACTGGAAAATTGAAGGCATGAACAGTGGACATTTATGAAATAGTTAATGCCACAATATTGTGTATTTTATTGAGACCTATATTTTTCATAAAATTAGGCTTTCTGCATCTCTTATACTCGTTATTTATGAGTTATACGAAGTTAGGTATACAAAATGTATCCATAATGAAGAAAAGTCCGGAATGTAATTCCAGAGAATACAACATACACATTTCGTTATATCTACAGGTAAATATCTTAAACGAGGGGTATTTCAATGAAATGTTTGTGAAAATATAACAATTACGGAACGTTTTCCTTGTAAAGGCTAGTTTAGAATGAACATATTTTTTACATCTTAGTTTTCGCATTTTTGAAAGACGTTGTATCATTTATCGGACATTTGCTGTTCACATACTACATAATAAACAGACACAGCCAAAGACACACACGTACGTAAATGCGAACTTTTTGTTTCTCTAGAACAGCTTTTCCAAGGACTCAAAATACATATTTCAAGTGAAATCTGAAAATTAAGGTTTGAATTAATGTAATAATTTATTTACTTATTACCAGTAAGATGTAGAGAAAGTCATAAATAATTCTCGTACAACATAAAAACTAATGTTTCATCGTGTAATAAAACTAAGTAGTGCTCCAAGACTGTTGCCTAGTTAAAATCATAGAAATTGGAGGTCGCTGTGCAAAAAATAAAATAGGTATGACGTATAATTACATCCTAAGGGCTAAATGTTGAAAAGGAATCGCAAGAGACAAAGCCGACAAAGTCTCATAAAATAGAGCAGCAAAGTCAATGAATGTCCGGCTAAAAAGGTTACTAGTGCGTACTTGCAGAATTGCGTATCACTTATATTAATACTATTTTATGTAAGATAATAAACTAATGACACTGGCTTACTTTGCAAATTGCAGGAAAATACACTTTTTGCAGGGTGAATCATCACAGCTTACGGCCGCACTGTGGTCGAGTGGTTAGACCCATTTGCCTCTAACCAAGGTGGTCTGGGTTCGATCCCAGGTGACCGCACGTGGGATTTGTGGTGGACAGAATAGCGCAGGGGCGGGTTTTCTCCGGGTTCTCCTCATCAGTGTCATCACCTGCAATCAATGCCGCATGTAGTAAAAGCGGCGTTAAGCACAGCCCCCCCCACCAAAAAAAAAAAAAAAAAAAAAAAAAAAAGGAATACGGCTTACAGTCCGTTACCTACCGCTGATTATTATTGGATTACTGTATAGGAGTATAGGTTTCATTCTGAACAGGCTCTCTGACAAAGAAATATTAAACTTAGGACTAACGGATTAATATGTTAGATCTGTTTCATTAAAATGGGAACTTTCTATGATGAGTCCTTAGAATAGGAACGATTGACAAAAACTTTCAAGGCGGAGATTTCGCAGAACACGTTACATTTTATGGTGCATTAATATAGCATAATAAATATGCATATATAAGCATAATATAGCAATCACTCAACATTTCCACTAGTTAACTGGAAATAAAGGAATAAGGAATTCTGTTATATTTGAGACAGGTGGAGTTCTCCATGGTCTAGGGATGGCTACCGATGAATGTTTTTTTCGAGCGTAAAAAAAGGGAAGAAAAGGGAAGTAGAACCTATGGTCCCGAATAGTAGATTTACGGCACGTAAAAGAACCTCAAACCTGATAAAGAGATCTCTAAGTAAAATGCAGTGATCTTCCAGGTCCAATAAAGAATGGGAAGCTGAGAATCAGAGCAGCTAGAGATCGTCCATAAATAAAAACTCGATTTTTTTCTGCTCCGATGTCATAATTTTAGTGTTCCATCTGTCAGCAATCACACAGGTAGAAAAATATTTTAAATTCAAAATATAGTTTAGGTTGAAAAAAATGCTATAACTGTCATCAAACTGAGCTTCCTAGGCATGAAGAGCGAGATAGAAGCTTAAAAAACTCTTGTTATAGCGAAAGAACGTGCGCTGCCATTACGGAAATGTTTTCTTGCTTTTTTTGTACGCACATTTTAAGGCAGATTCTTTTAGTAATATCAAAGTGCTGATAGCTTTCCGGCAAAGTGGTTAAGGTTAATGAATGTTTCTTGTCATTAAAATTAATTCAGGACCAAGGCTTAGGAAATAATCATTGAATGACTATAAGCACGACTTTTAAAGGCCAATTAGATTACCTAGGAGAAATTATAAACAAGAGGGGAATTTGGTAAAATAACTACAGTGCAATGGCGAAATGACAATGTCCTTTTCCTTTTTCTTCTGTCTGTCTTTCTTTCTCCTTGAGGGGTACTTCTAATGTAATCACTGAAGATAAATTTCGCTTGCCAGGAAACTCTGGGAATTTATCCATGCCACCCTTTTGTTTCCCTTTGTACTATCCCAGGTTTGAACTGCCACTTCTTCTTTTATGTTTTAGATTCCCAGATCACCAAACATTGGCACATTTACAATTTGTACCAACGGCCATAGTGAACAGGAGTATTCACGAGCCTTTCCTTGTTCAATCTAAGCAAAATGTCGTGGGTTCCAACCTGGCCCAGATCAATAGACTCTAAATGTACATCAGGCCCATCTCAGTAGACTTACAGGCATCTAAACGAACTCGTGCTAGATGAAATTGCAGCAGTCCTAGTGCTGGTATGATACTGGCAAATGATGGCGTCGTTAACAAACGACATAAGAATTTATAGAAATTGCACCATTATATTATTTATTTATGCTATCGAACTTACTGTTTGTGTTTTTAAACACACGCGCCATGTGTGGGCAATGTTTCAAAGGTAGAATTAGAACTGAAAAATTCAATATCACAACTGGGATTTGAACCACAGACCCTCCGAATTGGTAGGAGAATTCAATGTCATTGTCAGGTAGCCACAGTAGTTTAATGGTTAGAGCACCCGCCTAGTGAGTGGAGCGTCTGTGGTTCAAATCCCAATTGTGGCATTGAATTTTTAGTTCCAATTCTACTTCTCAAACATTGCATTACTATATACTCGTATTTCTTGTAGGTAAAAACGGAATGGGAGCTTGCAGTAGGTTTAAGCGACAGTCGAATATTTTAAGAGCTGCTGCCTATGTGATGACTTTGAAATTACATTTCTTTAGCATGAGCTGTAGGAAAAAATATGACGTGTTACACTCGCATGACCTTCTCTACTCTTGTACTAACGATTCCTACAAACAATTATTTCTTTATCTTCTTCATGTCAGTCGAGATGATCATTTGGAGACATTATTGTTAGTATTCTTGTAGGTGCAAAGGAAATATGAGAGAAAATCCAGTACTTGGATAGCTGTCGTATTTTAGGATTGCCATAAAGACGCACCTGCTAGTAGATCTCTGGAAAAATATAATTTTAAGCATGAATGATAAAGAATAAAAACTCGTATCATGTAAAAATATTTGATAGATAGTGCAATAATGTACAAAATTATTACAAAATTTGGAAATGGAACTGCTAACTGTTTTAGAATTATGCATTTATTTTAGTATAATATGCAGGTAATTGTGTAAAATGTACAAAAAATCTCGCATAATTTCCAAACCAATATCTTCTAAAACACTTATTTGCAATTCAAAGCCTCCAAACAAATTAACAGTAAATTTAGTAGTCTCTAAACGAGCATCAAACACTAGACCAATCACTTCCCAGTTTAAAATGTTGTATTTGTCTCTTAAGTAAGGAATGCAAAGCTCATAATGTAGTTTTTCCCCTTGTCAACCTCCTTAACTTGACTTACATTTCTTTAATTGGATTGTAGGGTCAAGAATTAGTCCCCTATTTTGTTGCCTGTCAATGACAATTACGTCCATCCTTTCATACAAGATAAGGTTAGGAAATGTGTAATCAACGTAAATATCGCCAATTTTGTAACCATCACAATGTATAAGTATAATGACTAAATCCTTATAGCAGTATCGTAAAAATCAAATGCCTTGTCATGGCCTACAGTAGGCTTTGAGCGATAGTCAAATCTTTTGAACTTGGTCGCTGAATAAAGGCTCCAAAATTCAGTTCTCTTTGCACGGCTAAGATATAAAAATGTGAATAACAACCTTCCATTTGAGAAAAGTGTAAGTATTGCAAGACTCACACAAATAAAAACGGATATTTCGAAATGGTTCTCACCACAAAAAAATAATCTGGCGATTTTTTTGTAGAGTAAGATTCGGTCTATCTCTTAACGCTTTACCAATTATGCAGAAGTCATCAAGAGTAAATAGGACTGCCTGGGCTATAGAAAGAAAATTCAAAATATATATTTCATTTTCCATAAAAATGTCTTAAACATATGACATTTTAATGAAAATCGTTAGAGTATTTACGATAAAATAAAAATTTTCAAAAAATCCATGTAAAGAGTAGGTTAGGGTGGAGGAACCTTCTTTCAAATCTTCGTGACGCATCCTTGAAAGAAATTAAACTTAAATACCTACTTCGGTTTTTAACCAACTTTTTATTTTTGAATTATGTTGTGCACAGATTGACAGACGCACTGAAACACACACACACACACACACACACACACACACACACACACACACACACACACACACACACACACACACACACACACACACACACACACACACGCACACACACATGCCTTTTACCAAAAATACTTTTTGTTTGGATTCAGGGGTCCTCAAAACATATTTCCGGTGAAATCTCCACATAGAATTTTTCGGTGGAATACAATACTTCCGCTACTTACTCTGCGTAGTTCAGAAAGTAAGAATGAACAACCATCTTCCATTTGACGAAAGTTTAAGTATTCCAAAACTCACAAATAACAAGGAATATCTTGGAAATAGTTCACTCCACAAAAAGAAAATTTGGACATGAATTCTCTCTTTTAGCAAGATCTACATTTTCTGTAGTTAGTAAGATTTGGTCTATCTCTTACGGCTTCCCCCTTTATGCAAAGCTATTCAAGAGTAAACAGGACTGCATAGACTATATCCATAAATTTCAAAATATGCATTTCATTTGCAATAAGAATATCTCAAATATATGGCATTTTAATCAAAATCGTTAGAGCCGTTTTCGAGAAAATCAAAATTTTCAAAATGTTTTCTATGTAAAGGGTAGTATAGAATGAAAGAATTTTCTTCAAAATCTTCATGTCGCATCCTAAAACACCAACCTTCGCTTTTAACAGACTTTTCGTTCTTGAATTATACTGGCCATAGACGGACAGACACACACACAGACAGACCTTTTCTAAAAATGCCTTTATATTCAGGGGACCTTAAAACATATTTGTGCTGTAACCTCGACATCGTGTATTTGGGTGGATTACAATACTTCTTCTAGTTACTCTAGATAGTAGAGAAAGGAAAAAATGACTTTCCTGTTTTTCCGAGCCTAACTGATAAGATTGGAAAGTCAATTAAAGTGAAAACCTCGGGTACAACATGTCTGATGTTGGAGGCGCTGAAATTCAAAAGTTTTTGTGCAGTAACCACATTTTCAAAATTAGTATACTTATTTCAGGTTAATAACAAGAAAATAAAGAAGCAGAGCATGATATACATTTAGCGGCGCACTGGAGGCACGAATGTACAAATGACATAACATTACTGGTAATTTAAGCTAATGAGTCCTCTGTAACGGAGTTGGTAGCGCGCTTGCCACTGGCCCGGAGGACCCGGGTTCAGTGCCCGGTACCAGCATGGGGATTTTATCCCCTCTGGGAGATCTAGCACGGGGCGCACTACGCCTCGTTAGTTCCGGAGGGACCAATTGAACAGCTACTTGATGGAAAAATAGCGGCCTCAGGTCGCATAACTGGCCGGGAGGGATCGGGACGCTGACCACGTACCACTCTCCAGTACTGCACCCCACCAATGACGCCTGTAATAGGCCGAGGTGGAGAACGCAGCGGTTGGGCGTTTGGGCGGTATTGTGCCGGGGCTTGGTATTTGTTTTTAAAGAGTGCGCTCTTGTTTGTAAACACTGTCGTATAAAGAAGTCAGTCAAGAAAGCAGGACACGGATATAAAGGTAAAGATTTTGTGTTCCAACTGGACAGATTACAAATTCCCGTAAGCGTTCACAACTCATCGCTTGTTAAATGGTTACTCCAGAAGCAGACGGCTATAGTGCTACTTTTTTTATAATACACACCAGAAACAGCGCGCTTTAACTTCCTCTCTGTGTAACATTCTCGCTATTTGTGTCGGTGTAAGAAGTGAGCTTAGGTTCGTGTGTAATCAGCAAGGATAGAATTTTTAGGTGCGCAGTTTTTTGCTTATGGCAAATTTAAGCTCTTCCGAAAGATACCATAGTGTGAACTTTCGTTTCTAGTTGCCAAAAGAGGCATTTTTCATGTACATTTTTCCTTTTTGGGTGCCTTTATCCATTTTTCCCTAACCATGCCCACAATCCTCTTTTCCCCTTTTTTACTTTCTCTACTGTAAGTTGGGGAAGTATTGTATTCCACCCAAAAATTCTATGTCGAGATTTTACCGGAAATATATGTTTTGAGACCCCCTGAATCCAAAAAAAGCATTTTTAGAAAAAGCTCCGTGTGTGTGTGTGTGTGTGTGTGTGTGTCTGTGTGTCAGTCTGTGTGTCAGTCTGTGTGTCAGTCTGTGTGTCAGTCTGTGTGTCAGTCTGTGTGTCAGTCTGTGTGTCAGTCTGTGTGTCAGTCTGTGTGACAGTCTGTGGACAGCATAACTCAAAAACGAAAAGTCGGTTAAAAACCAAAGTTGGTATTTAAGTTTAATGTCTTTCAAGGATGCGACGCGAACATTTTGAAGAAAATAGTCCCACCCTAAACTACCCTTTACATGGAACATTTTTCGAAAATTTTGATTTTCTTGAAAATGGCTCTAACGATTTTGATTAAAATGTCATATGTTTGAGATATTTATATGACAAAGGAAATTTATACCTTGAGTTTTCTGGCTATAGCCCCTGTAGTCGTACTTACTGTGGACGACGTTTGCATAACTGGTAAACCGTTAGAGATAGACCAAATCATACTATACAAAAATGTAGATCTTGCTAAAATACACAATTTATGTCTAAATAAATTTTCTTGTAGGTTGAACCATTTAGGAGATATTCCCTGTTATGTGTGTGAGTTTCGGAAAACTTAGAACTTTCGTGAAATGGATCATCGTTTCTCATTTTTTATGTTAGGTGTGCAAAGACAACAGAATCTCAAAGCTTTAAAAGATTTGACTATCGCACAAAGCCTACTGTATTCTAACATTCTCCTTGCACCTACAAGGAAATAAGCAATAAGATAATTTGTACAAATGTTTATCTCAACTAACAAGAAAGAAGATATAGGAATAAGAGTTTGTAAGAATGGTTAGTTCAAGAGTAGAGAAAGTCATGTGAGTGCAACACATCAGATTTTTTCTTTTAAGTTTCCTTCCATTTTACTCTATATGATTTTAGTCAACCTTTGTAAAAGGGTAAAGGCTGCAGACACAGTGGGGGATACCTCGCTCACGCCGACCTACACAGACCAATTGCGGCTACCACCGCCCAGGAGACAAGGATGGAATGAGGAAACAGAGGATGCCACACAGGGTCGCGGCTACACAGGCCACAGAGACCCGCGGAAGTCTCTAACAAGTGCTGAAATTTCTTCATCCCGGCGCCAGATCCCGCCGAGCAGCCATCACAATGCAAGCCCGGTATCGCACTGAGCGCCCCCCCCCCCCTCCAACGGAGGACAAGGGCCGTCAAACGCCACCTAGCGCCGAGAACAGCAGTTACCATGAGCAGTCAACCGCGTCATCTGACCGGCACTGCCAGCACCACACGCCTGAAAAGGAAATGGAATGAAGGGAAATGACGGAAGGTAAACCGTGGTATGAAATAATGCACCCTAGCATTCGCCTAAATGACATGGGGAAACCACGGAAAAGCCCATGTCAGAGTGTGGGGCCACGGGGATCGAACCCGCGAGCCGCCGAATGCGGGCCACAGAGTAACTTTGTTGAATTGTAGACTTTAGGGCTTGTAAAATATTATTCTAATCTGTACGATTTTTTTTAGTCCAATGTGACAAAAAAGATTTCGTTGTGCTGAATATGATGAATATGATAAGCCAAAACTATGCAGAGTAGCGTTAGAAGTTACTGTTTTCCTTAAGGTAATTATTTTTCTAGCACTCCTGAGAATATTCGTTGCTAATCAAAAGCATTAACGACTTGCATCCTGCATACCATTTGGTCTTTCACAAACGAACTTCTGAAGAAAGTAAAGCTTAAATAATAACAATTCTGGATTACATAGGATGGTTGTTTACCTAGAAATAAGGACATAAAGTGCATTTCAGGTAAAAATGAAATTCTACGAGAAATGAAATTCTACCTACAACAACAAACTTGTAACCGATACCAGTGGGATTATTTATGCGGCAGTAATTCGGTTACGTAAAAAGATCTTAAAATGTGTTTTTTCTTTCGGTCGTAAAAACTACATTGGTGAGTTATTAAAGCATAAAAGCCACCTAACGTTCATTTAAATACTGAGGAGAAATTCTTCAGCCAGGCAGCTTGTAGGTAGCGAGTATAGAAGCATGAAAGGCAGCAATAGGACTAGGGTTTAATATTGACTTTGTTTGAACATAAACGGAGTGTACAGTAACAACATTGAAGTTGATTTATGAACAAATGGATAGATGAATGAATTAAAGTTACGGCTGTTAGCATAACGCTCATTAGCATAGCTCCTGGAGAACGCTGCATCCTATACACATTTCAAGATTCTCTTTATAACACGAGTAGAAGTTCAAAGCTCACTTATGAAGGAGCAAATCTTGCAAAACAAAATTAAGAGAGACAGACATACAGACACAGACAGAGAGATATACGCAGCGGAGAAAACAAATAAACATGCCACATAATGCTCAGAAGAGACATCACAAGAAAACACTATAGGAATTAATTTCTAAAGAGTATATGAGAATCAGGGGCAGTGCACGGATTAAAATAGTTACATTTTGAATATAAAAAGTTTTGAGAACCAAAATATTGTATGTAATAGGACATGGCATTTTCTACGTATTCTTTAACAGTCGATTGTTACAAAGTTTATTCCACTATCTACATTAATGGTGATAAACATTTTGCATAAATTGTCTTATTAAGTATTTTTATAAACACAGAATTGCTATAAATAATTTCCGTGTGTTAAAATCAATGCATAAGCTAGGAAATGTTAAACATTTTGTCAGGGAGAAGAAGTCATTAGCAGAAAGCCAGAGAAGGAAATGCAATTGTTATAAGTCCGTGTAGCTAAGGCAATTAGACATGCCAAGGAATAAGAAATTCATAAGCTCAAGGCGTTTCTGGAGCTCAGTTACGTTCAGAAATCATAGAGAGCTGCAAAATGCACTAGGACAGTTCTGATAATTAAAAGGGCAAAATAAATTCATAGTAATGTCAGGATAGAAACTATATTTGGGATACATTACGATTTGGCAACCTTAATTAGGAACTTTAGTGGAGAGTGATGATATATGCGGGATTAATGTTGATAAAATAGCGTGTATTTCTAGAATGCTTGTATTTTGTAGTGTTTTACTGTGAGCGATTATCATCAGTCTGTAGTGTTCAAAGAACGCGCACAGGTTGTACATCCTTCCTGTTCACCACAAGGGAATTTTCTGATTTGTATTTCAGCAAACCACAGCAACTCATGTATCTCACTGTTATTATGGAAGCAGTTATCTACTGCTACTATCTGCTACTGATACGTCAGAAGTTACAAGATATACCCAATACTTCAATAGTTAGGGTAATGGGAGGTATTTTCGTGATACAGGTATGTTTATGATATTTTTACAAAGCTTGTCAAGGAGTTTCCAATTTCTGCGTATTATAGATGGCAGCATAGCATTTTGCCGGTGCCAGTTGAGAAGAGGACACTGTGAAAGTAAGAAGTGCTTTTTCCCACGAGTTTTTCTCACTATTTTTATCAGTTTTTGCACAGGTTTCATTAATCTGTATTGAAGAGCTGATTCATTAAGATATGTGAATCGAACATACCCTCGTACATTAATTTAAACTAGTGATAGATCTCGATATTTGGAACACTTTTTGTATCTTACGTTTTTGTCTCTGACCATTTCCTACGGAGATATTTTAGCTTTCTCAAACACAAGCTGGTAACACTGCAGAATGTGTGGGTGTCACTTTCCCTAGCTCAGTACATAAACAAATACAGTAACGGTGCTTCTTGAGAACACAAACAAATACCCTGCCTTGTCATTCTGTATTTACTGCGCGAGTGTAGGCCAATCACAAGCGTTAGCTCCCAAAACATTAAAGCGAAAGCGAAAGTTTACATACACAAACCAGGCCAATTGCCTGGCCAACCTCAACGCAACGTTGTCGACTTACTGCATGTGCGAAAAAGCCGCTTGGAGCATTCCTGCGGATCTTTTAAGTGATAAATTATTTCGAAACCCTGTGTGATGTCGCATAATTACTACCGAAGCCATATCACAAATAAGTTATTCTACGCATCTTACAGGTAAAAAATTGTTATCGTTGTACATTCCTGTGGAATTACGCATCCAAGTTGGATCGAAAACCATTTATTTTTTCGAAATCGGCCGATGAAAGAACAAAATGCCATTAGACTTTTTCGTTTGTAATGCTTCTATGAATCCATATTAGAAGGAATGTAATGACTTCCCTTCCACCCTGTATATCATCTTCTTCAGCATGAAATAAGCTAATGCTATACAGTGATATACTTCACTTATCATTTAGACATCGGCAGTTATAGCGTAAGTTCTGGAAGGAAATTGTTAGCTTTTTGTTGGTTGTGAGAAAGGCCTTTTTCGCTCGGTTTGATGTTTGGGCTGATAACTTGAATCCAGCGCATTATATCAATGTAGACCATGTAGACAAATTATTCCTTATTGAATTTGATACATTTAGGTGTATCTAATTTTCAATTTAATTTAATTTTCCAATTATCACGAAATTGTTTTACCTAATCAACGTCCATATTATTTCAGATTGCATGTGTCTAAGGAAAGAGAAAGATACCGTGCGTATGACAGAAATCAATTAATGCATGCCGCAAAACTGGTAATGAATAAAAATGTCTCAGTTTATGCTGCTTCCAAGAGAAGTAGCGTTCTATGCTCGACATTGAAATATTTTCTCTCTAGGAGTTCTTAAACTGAAGCAATCCTCTTTCCTAAATTATGAAGATCCTTTGCATTGGTGGAGGATATTACAATTAAGTTACTTATACAATAAGGTACTCTCAAGATGAAAGCAAGAAGAGATGTGCAAGATGGGTGCTTGTGTACTTTATCTTCTGTCACACCATGTTCTTTATCAGTTATCAGTTTTCATGTCATGTGTGACAAATGTGCATCAGAAGACAGTATGTCTGATTCAAAATAGAAGAGCTAATAAAGCAAATAATATTCCTCACCTCATTTGAATTATATAATAGGATAAGAGGCCTTGGTTAAAAATGAGCAAATATGCATATGTGTGCTTTCTCTCACACACGAAATTACCTCACCATATCACGAAATTACCTCACCCTATCACGAAATTACCTTCAACATTCCAAACCATTAATTTAATCACGGAGCCTTAATGAGATGTTCAGTACTGAAATTGTTCTATATAGCTTTAAGTTACAATCCAATAACAGGTGTGCGGTTGCGTTTCTAATAAAGTGACGAATGTGGAATATAAGGGTAAGAATATAAAAGTATCAGGAATACACCTTACCTAACCAATTTCTTATGCTAAGATTCGGTTATTAGCTTCCATTAAATTTACTAGCCAACTTAAATGGAGTTTTCTGTTCCCACACTCACCCCAGCATACCTTGGGAAAATGTTTCTGTTATCACTGGTAGCAGCTTCATCGAAGACGGAGATACTGAGATGGCGTCAAAGGTGACGCGTATTGGGAGATGTCAAATAAGGGCTAGTTGCTCTGTGATAGCTTTGAAATTCCGTTGTCTTTGCATGATCAGAAAGAGGGAGGGGGCAAAGAATACAAATGACCTCTCATATGAGAAAAGTATAGGTATTGAGAAATTTAAACCATTAACAAGGAATTTCTCGGTAACAGTTTACCCCACAAATGAAAACGAATATGTTATGAAATATTGGTTTTAAGATCTACAATTTTATGAATACGATTTTGTATTTGTCTTACGGTTTACCAGTTATGCAAAAATCACCCAAAATGAAGAGGACTTCAGAGTCTACCACCAGAAAATTCAAGATATACATTTCAATAGTCACGAAAATATCTTAAACATGAGGCAGCTTTTAAATATTCGTGTCTGGTCTTTAGAAGGTAGAGAATTTAAATACGAACTTCGGTATTTAATCAAATTTTTGTCTTTGACTTGACCTACTCATAGATAGACACACGCGCGCGCTCGCACACATTTTCTAAAAATCCTTATTTTAGAGGCGGAGGTCCAGGAGTCTCAAAACACGTGTTTCCAGTGAAGTCGAGGTACCTAGTTTTTGGGTGGAATGCAACAGTTCCTCTACTTACTGCAAGCACGTAGTACAGAAAGTAGAATTTGCCCTGCATATGACAACTTTAAACAGCCTGCTCTTGTAGAGAAATAAAATATTCGTTTTAATTAAGCAACTAGTAGAAAGCAAGCATAAGTATGTTGATATTACTAAAGTAGAACTTAGCTGCGTTTTTCATTTTCTTTGCAAACGACTCTGTAAATTTCCAGAATCATATCAGTTCGGTAGATGTGCCGGAATTTTGCTCAGCAGTTTTTTTCGTGTCAGTAAATCAACTGACATGGAACTGTCTCATTTAAACACACTTAAAAACCATTGGTCTGGGCCAACTTTGCACATTTAGCAGCTGAAAATGTATTACGGGATTAAGGGCTAGAAAACCAGAGGCATTTTTACTTTCTCCACTACGTATAGTAAAAGGTAAAAGGTACAGATACAGAGGAGGATACCTTGCTCACGTCGACCTACACAGATCTATTGTGGCTACCATCCCCCAGGAGGCAAGGATAAAATGGGGAAACCGAAGGTCACACACAGGGTCGCAGCTAGATAGACCACAGAGACGCGCGGATGTCCCTAACAAGTGCTGAGATCTCTTCATCCCGGCGCCAAGCCTCGCCAGCGGGCGTGGTTTCTCACTGAGCGTCCCCTTCTCGACGGAGGACAAGGCGGGCCAAACGCCACCTAGAGCCGAGAATAGCAATTACCTGCGCAATCATCCACGCCATCTGCCCGGCACTGCCAACAACACATACCTGAAAGTACATCTGAAAGTTGATAAAGAAATGGAATGAAGGGAAATGGTGGAAATGAAACCGTGATATGAAATAATACACCCCAGCATTCGCCTAAGTGACATGGGGACACCACGAAAAAGCCCATGTCAGAGTGCGCGGCCACAGGTATCGAACTTGCGACCTCCCAAATGTGGGTCACAGGCGTTACCACCTGAGCCATCCCGCTAGGTCACTTACAGTAAATAAGGGTAGCATTGTATTTGACCCAAAAATTCGATGCCGAGATTTCACCGGAAATACATGTTTTCAGAGCCCTGAATCCAAAAGAGGCATTGTTAGAAAAAGGTCTGTGTGTGTGTGTGTGTGTGTGTGTGTGTGTGTGTGTGTGTGTGTGTGTGTGTGTGTGTGTGTGTGCGTGCGTGTCTGCGTGTCTGCGAACAAGCATACCTCAAAAACGAAAACTCGGTTAAAAGCCAAAGCTTGATATCATTCAAGAATACATGAAGATTTTGAGGAAAAGTACTTCCCCCTCAACTACCCTTTACATGGAAAATTGTTCGAACATTTTTTGTCAAAAATGACTAGCGATTTCGATTAAAATGCCACAAGTTTAAGATATCTTTATGGTAAATTAAATTTACATTTTGAATTTTCTGACTATAGCCCATGTAGTCCTGTATAGTCTCAAGGAGATAGACGAAATCTTACTATAGAAAAAATGTAGATCTCGTTAAAACACAGTTATGTTCAAATAAAGTTTTTGGTGTAGTGAACCATTTCGGAGATACTCCTTGTTATTTGTGTGAGTTTTCCAAGACTTAAACCTTTCACAAAGGCTGTAATTCACCTCTTTATGTCTTGGCTGCGCAAAGTGAATGGAATTATAAAGCCTTCATAAATCGACCAACTTTAAAGGATTTCACTATCACTCAAAGGCTACTGTATTCCCATATTTCCCTTGCACCTACAAGAAAATTAGCAATAAGATAATTTCTGGAAATCTTTATTTTGATCAGCATGAAGAAGCTATGAGTTTGTAGGAATAGTACTAGAGTAGGGAGTCATGTGAGTGCAACACATCAGATCTTTTATCACCGCTGACACCATTACCAAGTGGTATCGAGCCTATCTTGGATAAAAGACACCAGCTATAAGCTAATCATCGCTATTAAAATGATCAAAAACAAAGGATACAAATCCCTTTGTACTCTGCCGACGTAACCACTTCTTGAAAGCAGATACAAGATAAGGGAATACTACACATGCACACGACTTCATAAAACTTGTCTTCTCACACACACTGATAACTTTTGATTACTACACTCTGTCACATGAAACCTCTTAGTGATGACTTCAGATATTAGTGGTACCTCTTTTAACGTAGCCATCTACTTTTCATGGTGGCCAGGAACATATTCACACCAAAATATAACAGCTTTACAGCGATGTTAAAATTTTATAAAAGGGCAAATCAAGCTTCAAATTTTATAAAAGGGGTAATCAAATTTAGAGATACGCTTTTTATCGATATAGAGGAAGTCTTTGACAGAAGCAAATCGAGTCAAATTATGCGACACAGTGGAAAATCATAGCTACCCACAATCTTTTCCGCCTATATCCGTGCCCGGAAGGAAGGGTTGAGATGAGAGAATACTAAGGGGGGCCGTACTGAGGAGAGACAACAGCAGAGGGCTGGTTCATAGGAACTACAGACTTAAGCTCCCCGGTGGTGACTCGTATAATCGGCTTAGATCCCCTTGAGGGTCCCGGGGCTCGCAGACCTGCCCCGATCCAATGGATGACGATTTACAGAAAGCAAATTCCCCGCCACGTAAGTCGAAATCCCCGCCGAGAGTAAGAACCCTGAAATAGCCAACCAGAATGAAAGGTGAAATGAAATGGGAAGTGAGGTAAAATGGGGGGACCTGAAATTTTGGGAATTAAATTATCCTTCCCAGCATTTGTATAACGACCCAAGAAAACTCCCGGGAAAGAAAAGAAGAGAAAAAAAAAAAAAAAAAAAAAAAAACATGGGTCCGAGTTGGCCACGGGAATCGAACCCACGACCTTCCGGATGCGGACCACAGACGCTACCACCTGAGCCATCTCACTCGGTACTATTCCCTCTTCTACAAACAATCCATACATTTTTCCATACACTTGAAATATAAGTGCAACGTATAACATTCACATGGTTTTTCTTCTCATTTTTCTTTTACTAAACACAATCAAATTTCTTTCACTACTCCCGCTTCGACGAACAATTACGAACAGTTCATACAACTTTCTATATGATTGAAACAGAAATGTGTAGCACATTCATATGGCTTTATCAACCAGCTTTTCTTCCTGTAGCATTAATTATTGTTCATCAGTACTTTTGCCTAGTGTCACTCCGGTGTTTTAATAAAAAATAAAGAAATAGTTAACAAAGTAAAGTAATCACAATTGGTGTCAGGAGTGCGACGAAAAGCACGATATGGAACAGTTGATGAAACAAATTCTAGCCAAGATGGACATAATGGGAAATTAAATGAATTCCGGAATGCGGCAGAGAAAACAAATATGAAAACAGAATTGGAAAAATGTAAACTACGGAATAGAGAATATGGGAACAAAAGTGGACAAAATGGAAACAAAAATGGAAGTCAAATTGAAAATGTAAACTCCGAAACGGAAAAGATGAAGGCGGGAATGTCTAATACGAAGATACACCTATCGGAGAATACTAACGAGCGACTGGCCGGGGTTAAGGAAGCCATGGAAGAACTCGACGGAAAGATGAAGGACCTTGGCCAACGTGTTAGCGCCCTCGAGTCAATAGCAGCAGCAAAGAACTGAATTCCATAATGGAAGAAATGCTCGACGACAACCTCAAACTGGATGGATATCTATGGGGGAGGCCTGCGTTCAGCAGTAGACGTTTTACAGCTGAAATTATGGCGTTTATGAAATATTTGTATGTATTTTTATATCTCTTGCATCTCAAAAATGACTCTTAACAATTGCGACAAGCATTTTTATTTAGTTAACGTTTTGCCTTTCAGGTTTATCTAAATATCTTCTCCCACAAAAAACAGGATTTGACAAAAACAAAGGCGAAAGAAGCCGAGCGAAGCTCGGTCACCCAGGTACTGATCATTATTTGGGAAACAACTTACCTACTGATATGGTTTTCACTTACTCCAGTATAAGGTTCTTTAACGTTGTTTTTATCACTCCCATTCACTCCGGTATTCAAACGACCAGATTCTACGAAGAATAGGCAATGATTGTTGTTCCCACCCCAGCTGGGAATCGAACCCGGGGACTCTGGGAAGAGCAGCCAGAGCGCCGACAACTCGGCTAGAGTGACAGTCGCCTGAGCGGTGTTTCTGTAATATTACTGCGCTTTAAAGTTAACTTAACTCGAATATACGTAAGACGTGTTTCCATGTGTTTAGCATTGCTTACATTCCCCAAGTTAAGAATGTATTATGCAACGGTAAGCGACAGACAGAATGAGCTGTCTACCTGGGTAGAGATCTGACATGCTATTAAGCCTCTACCCCTAAGCATACCGTTATCTAGCACAAGTGCTGAGTATTACAAAATAAATGAACAATCATCTGAGTGGAAATGTGTCAGATTAAAAATTAAAGTGAAAGCACTGGCTTCCGGAAGAAGTGACTGCCGCAAGCAAATAACGCAGTTTAATAAGTGAGTGAGATTTCGGAACACAATAACTATTTTAGAAGTTCACTACACAATAATGCAATTATTATGTGCTGCATCTAAGGTAGTGGATGTGGAGATACTACTGCGAGGGGAGGTAATGCTATACAGAAAACTCTAATTTATTACTATCACAGAACTTCCTCAACTGATTATAATTTATTTTCATAAATACTCATAAAAACTTGGTATTCTATTTCCTCTTAAGGGGGTGCTACAATGAAATTTAGTGTAAATCTTGCCAAAATGTACAATCAAATACTTCCACAATATTGCCATATGAAAGGGCTAAAGAACGTAAAAATATGGTTCATTACTGAAGTACATGATAAGGTTTTCATTCTGCTTGCGCTTCCTCTGTTCGTTCTCCTCCTGTTTTTGTGCTACTGTGTTGTAAAATTTCACGTTATAGAAAATACATTTTAAAATTATTTAGCATTCATTGTTTGAATAATAATAAAATAAATCAACAGTTAATTCGTAGTAACTTATTAAACAAGTCTGCACCGCCATCCCTTAAATCATTTTGTGGAAAATGTATTATTGGTTATAATAAAAGCTAAATAAGTTGCATATTGGATTTGAGGGGGAAAGGCTGAAACGATATGATGTTTAGATGCTTATTTAAACTATTACTTAATACAAGTCTGGAGAATATTGCTTCATTGAATAGTAATTCTCTTATATATTTCTACATAAGAAATTTTGAAACTAATAAGAAATTAAGCCAAATGTTAAAAGTCTCATTCCTCTCTCTGTAGACTGTTGCAACTTTGCTCGACTGAGTGCGAGTACTCTCGCATGTATGTAGCAATTGTTCTCGGAGCCCGGCTGGAGGAGGAGCCTGATAGCCATTACTGCCACTTCATTATAGCCATGACGAGACGGCACCGTTGTGTCGAGATGTATTGCATGCTGTAGGCAGACACAATGCTGCTTTCTGACGCGCAACCAGCTCTAGGATTGCATCACATTCGCTGTTTAGGTTTACATTAACGCGAGATAATTGTATGACATTAATTGTAAGTATACAACTTAAATATACAGAAATTATAAACATACTAACAAAGTTCTCGGCCTGATTGATCTATTGTTTTTATATATCTACGGAAACCGAAAGATTTTTGTTAAAATATTGTAACTTTGTTAAACAAATAGTCCAAAACGTAGTTAAGATTTGTCGCATGTTTATTAGTTCATGTGTCTAACCCCTATTCATTACTAATTGTATTATTGCAAGGAAACTGTACAACACCTGAAATAGCCAAAGTTTTGTGTACACTTATGTGTACAGCAGAATGGTCAGAAATATGTCGTTGTAGAACTTCTGGGCATAAGCGCCTTGAGGGCAAGAGGGTTGCCGTTGCAAAGGCAACTGTGGGACTTCAAAATCGGTTATTCCAATCTCCTTTCATCAGTTTTATTCCTTTTATCTTCACTGGCTGGCTTACTCGACGTTGCACGGTTAACTTTTTAAACTCGAATGAAGAATTAATTTCGGTCACACCCGCCCATTATTTATGTAATGATTATTGAACTTTTATGGCGAATCCTCCTTTTACCTCTTATAATTGTAATTTGTTCTATCCAAGCTAATAACAGACGAAAATGTTCCCGATATTCACTCCAAGAAATGTGATACATAGGCAGAGCTTCTGATTTCCTTACCCTCCCCCCCACCCCCGACAGCATCTCACGTGCTGGAAATGCTGCATAACCTATGGCGGAGTTAGTAGGGTTTAAGGCCTAGGTCATTTGGGCCCAGCACAGCCTATGGTGGTGGAAGAATCATTGCTTGGAATGGTCGAGTAATTTTTAGACAATTTAAGTAGTTGCAATTTTAAAATTTTTAGCTTCTCTTTGGTCCTATGGTTATTTCGTAACACAAAAATTACAGAGTTTTCAATCACACATTCATTCCTAACATATAACACGAAATAGAGGTGAAATTAGTGAATATGAAAGTTCTGCACTCCCAGGACACGAAGTGACAAGGGTGTAGTCTGCGATCAGCGTGATAATAAAATTATTTGTTGTTGATTGTAAAATATCGCTTCACTGATTTCCAATGTTAGCAACTTTTTGACTTTGTACAATCTTAGTATGCCTACTATGAGACTTGATTATTACAAAGTATAAAGCAAATGAAACACAATTTCCGTATATGGGGGTTGACAGAAGGTTGTGTCATCCAGAAACTTCTGAGCATACACCTGAGTCATTCCACGTCAAATCGAACAAAATATGGCAAAAAATGACCTTGATCTCTCAGATTTTCTTGAATTTTTTTTTTTTTTTTTTTTTTTTTTTTTTTTTGGTGTTTTGGAGCAAAATACATTTGACCCGTGTTTCTTCGTTTTGTATAAAAAAATTATTTTCGCAGATATTAATTTCTGAAATGTCCCAAAAATCGCGCGCTCCTCACTCTTCGATAAATCATACCTCCGATTCTAATGAAGAAAATTACTTGATCTTTGGCTCAAATTAAAGATAAATCGGAGTATTTTGTGAGGTATTTATTAGAAAAATTTATTAATTATTATTAATATTATATTTTATACGATTAAAGTTTTAAAGTTAGATAATAACATAAACTCGACTATTTAAAAATATGGAAAAAAAACTAAAAATACAATGAAGTTTATTCAATATTCTCAGAAAAAATCAGAATGGAGTCTCTAATAGTTCAGTCGCGAGGCAGCGGTGACGGCTACAGTAACCTCACACAATTGCCACCTTCCATTGCGGCAACTGCATTTTAAACTAATGTCTCCATACAACACACAGCTTTACCTCCTTCTTCAGTTTTTGACAAAGGAATGAAGGAGTGTAATTTTAAAGCACAGCTGGATCCATCTTTCTTGGCCCCTGACCTTGACTGGAAGTCCTGTTGGCGAATCCATAGTTTTTGTCTGTTTCATCAGCTCATATTGTATAATTCTGCGAATAAAACCATGCACATGGGGAGGGAGGGGGAAGGTAGTGATGTCTGCATGTTTTGCTAATTCAAAGGTGCTTTTTAGTGCAGCGTGCAGTTGAAGACATAGACCTTTGCGATAAAGAGTGAATATAGTGAATTTGTGAGACATTGATCATAGCCTAAATCAATTACGCCACCTGTAAGTTCTAAATTAGGGACCAAAACATTACACAGTCAGAGTAGAGAAATTATTTCAAATGTATGGACGTACATGAAGGAAGAAGCTAAAAGCAAAAAACTATTTACATCACAAGATTTTTTCAAAAAAATTCAAAAGTTCAAAAGCACGTATCAGATGCCACAGGAGTATCAGAAAGAAGGTACATCGTGGAGACATTTTTCTGCATGGACTGTACTGCCTTAGTAAGAACAAGTTATCTGACTAGCATAGCTGACGCGGCAATTCGCAGGCTGTGTGCAGTCACCTGGCTTGTTACTCGCCCGTGTGCGCTTGCAGGCCTCCAGAAAAAAAATTGTAGCAAATGCACTAATGCAAGTTCCATAGTTTCAGCATCTTATTTTATAGATAAAATGTCAGGGAATAAGTGTGTATTTTTTTAGATTTTTAACACATCGATTTAAATTCTAGTTTTGGTTTTACAAACTATACCATAAAAAAAAAAACAGTCCAAAATTTATGTGTAATAATGATTGATCGAAAGTAGTTAAAAGTGTTATATTTAAGCTTTCCAGTGCGCCAAACCCCAACTCTCAACTCTATATGAACTTAGACTAAGAAGTGATTTTATATTACGGTGCGCGCAGAAATTGCTTAGTTTCTAATAGCCATAACTAAGCAAGTAATTTAAAAATACGGAAATAAAAAAATACAGGTCTCCTTATTTGATGCCTATTATTCATAAAAAATGTTTGAACCTCCTACGAAAAAGTCGTGTTTTACGGTTGTTCGATTTGACGTGGATTGACCCACCGGCAGAATTAGAAAAAAGGTTATTCAGAGGTTTTGACACTGTTTCATTACATACACATCTGCAGTATTTGACAAAAAGCAGTTAAAGAGATCAAGATAACATACTTATACATATCGTTATAAACAGGATTGATTGTCAATATTAAAAGTCTACCTTCTGTTTTCCTAAGTGTTACAGCTTAGTCCATATGTATACTGCCTGGAATAAAACACAGCCAGCGTTTGTTTTTATGTATTACACATTCTCTGTGGAGTAGAGCAACTAAACAGCTTCCTCTATTAGGTTCTTAAAGTAAGTAGAGGAAGTATTGGATTTCACCCAAAAGTTCCATACCAAGATGTCACCCAAAACACACGTTTTGAGACTTCCTGGAACCAGCAAAAGCCCTTTTGGAAAAAGGTGTGTGTGTCTGTCTGCCTGCCTGTCTCTCTCTCTCTGCCTGTCTCTCTTTGTGTGTGTGTGTGTGTGTGTGTGTGTGTGTGTGTGTGTGTGTGTGTGTGTGTGTGTGTGTCTGACTGCCTGTCTTTCTGTGTGTGCGTGTCTGTCTGGCTGTCTCTCTCTCTCTGTGTCTTTCTGTCTGTCTGTCTGTCTCTCTCTGTGTCAATCTGTCTGTCTCTCTCTGTGTGTGTCTATCTGTCTGTCTGTCTCTCTCTCTGTGTCTGTCTGTCTCTGTGTGTCTGTCTGTCTGTCTGCCTGTCTGTCTCTGTGTGTGTCTGTCTGTCTCTGTGTGTCTGTGTGTGTCTGTCTCTCTGTGTGTGCCTGTCTGTCTCTGTGTGTGTGTCTGTCTGTCTCTCTCTCTCTCTCTCTCTGTCTCTCTGTGTCTGTGTCCGTCTGTCTGTGAACAGCATAATTTAAAAAAATGTCGGTTACATAAAAAACTTAGTATATTTAAGTTCAGCTTCTACTAAGAATGCGCCACGAAGATTTTAAAAATAACCATTCATCCCAAAATGTATTTGTGTAAATCTTTTCGAAACTTAATTTCCTCAAAGATGGCTCTAACGATTTTGCTTAATATACTCACACCATATTTAAGATATTTTCGTGACAAATGAAATGTATCTTCAATTTTCTGGAAATAGTTGCTCAAGTACACTTCATTATGAATAGCCTTTGCATAATTGATAAACCGTAAGAGATAGACAAAATCTTACCAAACAGCGATCTACTTCTCATTTTAAGTACACGATCTGTGTGAAATACATTTTTATGTGGTTAATAAATTCCAAAAATATTCATTGTTACTGATTTGCATTTTAAAATGTTTTCTCAAGTAGGGGGCTATTTCTAGTCCCTTGGCCATGCAGAAAGAACGTAATTCCAAAACTACCGCTTAAAGTCTACTGTATTCTCCTAATCCAGATGTGCTTACAGGGAAATATTCATAAGGTAATTTCTGCAAATGTTTATCTCAATAAGCATGAATCAGACAGAACAATAAGCGTTGTGCGAAGAGTCTATACGAGAGTAGAGAACGTAATGTGAGTGCAACAAATAACATTTTTATACGCATTTAATACGGTTTTAGATGCTGCGATTACATTTCTACTTATATGAACAATTTTATTGTGGGTTAGAATATTTGAGAAAGTTGTAGAATAACAATCGTTATAATGGTTTCAATTTTATGAGATCGCATTGGCCTTCTACAAGGACATTATGAATGTAACATAGAAGATATGGAATGTCAACGTGAACTAAGGCTAACAAAGTTTAAGAAACTGGTTCAATTACTAATGGAAGGTGAAGTGATAGATCAAAATTAGTGGACAAACATATCATGGCCCTGCATCTCAAAGCTGTTCTGTCTCATCGTAACCATGACACAAAACGCTAATACTGCTCACTCACTAAAAACTGTTCAAACACTGTCGTCTAAACAGTTGCCAGCTCGTTTTTATGGCCAAGGCGAAGTGGCGGCAGATTTCTGGACATTTCTTGAAACTTCTGACATAAATAAGCACGTAAATAGCTTTCAGAACTGCACACAATCGGGCTTTTCTTCCGACCGCCCCATTGTCATTGGGCCTCGTGTTTACAAGCAGTGGTATGGGATAGCTCTTTTGATGTGCGGCCGGCGCCACAATTATGTAGTGCCAATAAAATTGTAAGGCATCTGAAAATGAGTTACTTTTATGGCGAATGCTCAGAACACATCTTCAACCCTATTCCTATAAATCTAAAATAGGTTTGCAGCTAAAAGAAATGAGAGGCCGATTCACGCCACTTTCGCTCTAAAATTAATATTAGCGGAGATCCAGAGCAACTTTGAACGTTTGAACAAATTTTTCTGGGCAGATAAGACACATTTGAATGAAACGGACGTGAAAACTTCCATGATCACAGAATATGGGTGAAAAATGATCCGAACACAGTAGTAGAGGAAGGGCTGCATTCCGAGGGTATAAATGTATGGTGCAGGTTTTGGCCACATTTTATAATACGGTCTTAATTGTGTGAACAAATAAAAAATTCACAATTGAAAGGCTGTAACGTTAAACGGAGAGAGATATACATGATCCTGTAAAACACCAATGTTTAAGTACTTCTGTAATTTGCAGGCATTTTTCAAATAATTGGCGGTATAAGTCACCAGACATAAATTTGGCTGACTACTGATTTTGGAGTTTTCTGAAGGAAATGGTCATTCTCAGCAAACCTACCAAAAGTATACAACTGAAGCATTCTATATCGGATGTTATTGCCAACATTCCGAGGTATGTACTATTCAATGATGCTTACAGTACAAAAGAAGGGTTAATTTCAGTTAAACAGCATTGTGGTGGTCATGTTTAGGCTTTCCTGTGTCTTAATGTCACAATATTTATTCAGAGCAAGCTTTTCTTTTATTTTTTATCTTTTACTTATTTTGATAGAATCTAGAAGGTGGTTAAATTGTGGCCAATCTATCCTACGAGCTGACTTTTGTACACCACTGTGCTATACATTTCACGTGCAACAAAATCAACGAACTACTGCTGTTTGACAGTAGCTGGTAGCTCACATGTGAGATTGCATGAACTTCTCTCATTAGTTACCTCGGCAACTTTCAGAAGTTGACACTCACACATTGCTCAAAAAAATAACCCCAAAGAAGCAGGTGGAAAATTATGGTTAATTCCTTTATTGTATTTAAAAAGTAAGTATAAGTGTGAATTCTTTTGTTCTGAACTAGGGAGAGATGCCAAGATAAATGTCTGACGCTGCAGGTTTCACAAAAAGCTGCTAACTCCGTCTAGATCATCGGTTTGTAAGGTTACCTTGTTAGACGATACCCAATGACTAAGTAGTTGAACGAAGTACATGCATTTGATCTCAATGACCCAAGTAAATTCTTCAGCATTGTTTGCACCCATTCGGGCATTCGCCCACAGATCTCGAAACTAACGCTAATCCGGGTCTGAAGACATGGAAATCCCGTAGTCGACAGTCATGTACTTCTTTTGCTGGAATCGTAACGCTCTGTTACGTAAAATCTGATTACACAAGTTAAACAATTATAACTTCTCAAAGGAGGAACGAGTAAGCATGTGTTAGTCATTACTCATCCAGTGCAGGCGTAATTAAGGCTGAGCCGCTATATCGCAGGTGCAAGATGACCAGCAATTCAGCAGTTTCGAAACCACACTCTCTCACTAGTGCACATATAATGACGATTAGGTTGCTTCCAAGCATAACATAGTTTGGGTAATATGGAATACAAGTACTCCTTTCCGCCATATTTGGGGTAAGAGTGCCTCTGCCTCTGCCTCTGCCGTCGTTGTTAAGTGCTCAGTGTTCCGAGCATTCCCGACTAGTTAGGCGGGTGAAAAATCCCAATGTTGGTACCGGGGATCGAACCAAGAATTGGCGGCGCCGTGGCCGAGCGGTTAGCGCACTCGCCTACCACCTAGGCGGCCCGGGTTCGATCCCAGGGACCCGCATGTGGTATTCGTGGTGGACGAAGCGGCGTCAGGGCGGGTTTTCTCCGGGTGCTCCGGTTTCCCCCGCCATCTCATTCCACCGGTGCTCCATCTTCATTCCATGTATCATCAGCGTCACCGCCTGCGGTGCCGTAGTAGTAAAAGCGGGCGTTAAACACTACAACAACAACGAACCCAGTTCCTCCTCGCCAGTGTGCAGCGCACTACCATCTCTGCTACGGAGGCGGTGCTTTGTGCTCCCTGCTGCTATATATTTAGCCTTGGGGTACGCTTGTTCTATCCATTTTCTCCATTTTAACCCGTTTCTGTTCTGCCATTAGTCTTCCCCATTTCTGTTCAATTCTTTCTATTTCAGTTTTATATTCCTCAGGGGTGATACAAATAATGACGTTGCCGTTAGGAAAGATACAAGAAAAAGAGAAATTAAAAAAAAAAAAAAAAAAAAAAAAAAAGAATATGTGGGATTCGAACTAATGTCAGGTTATTACGGTTGATTGGAACGATGACACGTTACCTAGTTCCGCTATTACTGACACACGTTCTTTGTCTGATGAAAGACATCTGTAAATCTAGCACCCATCACTGGAATAATTTTAGTTTTAGTTCTTAATCAAACACCATAAGGACATATTTTCAGCATCTGCACTTAAGTTACATTTACAAGTTTGCTCGTTAATGTAGAAGGATTGCTGATATATTGCTTTTCAAAGAAGCGAGTAGGGCTACGCGGTGACATGGCTGCCATGTTCCCTTAACAGCAAGGGAAGCATTTGACTAATTTAATTCTCATACCATCTATGCAAGTTCGCCTGAGAATTAGGTGACCCTATGCGCAGGTTTCATTGCAGTTAGGTAATTACGTTTGTAAAAGACAGTATGCCTCGCATATTCGAATACACAAAAACTCTTTTGTTGTTTAGTAGTCATTTTGTGAATGAACTACTTTCGTGCTGCCATCGGTGTAACGAACGCAAACTTGGTGAGCTGCCGGTTCTTTTCTTGAATCAACCATTGTTTTGGGTGTAGTATTTTGGCAAATATAGCGTTTTGAAAACGAATGAAGCATTTGTAGTAACCCTGTATGTTTATGCATTCCTAGCATTAAAACAGCTAATGGTGACGGTCATAATAAATAAGTACATCTGAATTCTCCAGTAACGCATACTGTAACCTAAACTCACAATCTAAGGATATTGTTTATCATTTCCTTCAACATCAAACTTAAATCGTTCCGTAGCGGATACTGCTGTAATTTAAGAAATCAAACCATCTCTCTGACTTATAAACACTAAGGCACTATCTTTCACAAAAGTAGATACCCACCTTCAGCTAAACCTGCGCAAAGGGTCACCTAAACCTCAGGCGTGCTTGCATAGATGGTATGAGAATTAAATTAGTCATATGCTTCCCTTGCTGCCCATATGACGTGGCAGACATGTATCCTCTCGGCTCACTCACCTCAAAGTTTTGAAGAGCAATATTTCAGGAATCCTGCGTTAACGGGCAAACATTGAGGCTCAACTTCAGTGCACTTGCAGAACATAGATTCTTAAGGTGTTTCCATTAAGTTGTGGACTGGGATTAAAAATGACTCCAGTGTTTGGCGCTAGACTTAGAGACCTGAGTATAATCACTAAAATAAGCTCCATGCATTCGTTATAGTGGGGCTTGCTAAGGCGGTTATTTTTAAATCCACGGTGTGGACTGGCATTGTTGCGAATCCCATTTAACATTCTTTTTATTTCACATTTTCGTTTTTCCTTGTTAACGGGAACATAATTATTTATATAACATGTGCGAAATATAAAATTATACAAACTAGTAGAATCTGGGGTATTTACTTTAGTGAAAGATAGTAGGTGCCTAACAAACTAGGAACGTATTTGCCATGCAATATAAGTAGGGTGTTTAGGTGTGCATAACATATTTTCTATTGAAGCATTGGGCCTCTTAGCTACGCCGTAATTTTACTGTCCATGATGGTTTGGCCGGAGTGTAATAATGATTGGTTTTATCAAAACTTTTATGGACTAAAACCTGATATTAAACAATTTTCGAAATTACAATCTTGTTTTTGAATCTTTGTTTGCAACTGAAAGTAAATCTGGTTTTTGTCTGAAAAACAGTTTAATTCGACAGTAGTAGTGCTCATCAAAGAGCAGCGGAAGGAAAAGTGATTCAAGTGGAACGTGGTTTTCATTTTAAACGGTTGAAACACATGGAGTTAGACTTGTATCAGTTACACTTAAAACTGGCAAGTTGCATAACACAATCTGGATGAATCTGGAGTCTAAGTAGTTCGTATTTCTGAATTTGAGTATGAGAAACCAAACGAAGAAATTAAAACATAAACTAAATAATTTATTCCAAAAACAGAATAAACAAATGAAAAAATACAAAATTAGCAAACGTGCTTAATTCTGTACAAATTTTTATCAGGAAAGGATAATCCGATGAAGGCACACTGCCGGAAATTGACATAACGGGAACATGGCAACATTGTGTAGTGCTTGGAAATAAACGAAATAGGAACCTTGCTAGATGCAAAGATTGCTTCCGCTGAGGTAGTCTGCATTCTATTCTGTTAAATCTTTCATTAGTCACATTCATGGCATCCACATCTTGTAAAAGTGCACTTTTATGACTGTTAAAACCGTAGTTTACACTGTTAAACGCTTATATATTTTAACCTGGTAATGTCTGCGAAATTTATAGAGATGCCTTTGAATGTGAATATTTAAAGGGAAATATTAATTTCGGTGGAGATGGTTGACAGTTAAGCTAGGCGTGTTCACTGCTCTATTTTCAGCAATTAAAACTAATATCCTATAAAGCATTCAATATTACAATTTCAATCGTACTGCACCATTTATAAGATGGCGGGAAAGGCTACAACGCTATGAGGAATAAAAATATCTGAAGAAACACATTTTGTTAGTTCTTATAATTGTATATTTCACACGGGTTGTATAAATAATGATGTTCCCGTTAAGAAAGAAACAACATAAAGGGAAAGAAAAAAAAAGAATGTTAAATTAGCCCAGCACTCTTGTTTTGAACAAGCACGCCTTAGGCAGTTCCGCTATAGCGAGCAATCTCACTGATTATACTCATGTTTGTTAGTCTAGCACCCATCACTGCAATAATTTTAGTTCTAGTCCACAACTCAATAAAACACCATAAGAACATATTTTCTGAAGGTACACTGAAGTTAAATTTGCAATGTTTGCCCGTTAATGTAGGATTGCTTTTCAAAGATGTGAGGTGAGGCACGTGGTGACATGGCTGCATGTTCTTTGAACAGCAAGGAAGCATATGACTAATTTAATTCTCATACCATCTATGGAGGAACGCCTGAGAATTAGGTGACCCTTCGCGCAGGTCTCGTTGAAGTTGGGTATTTACTTTTGTGAAAGATACAGATATATACTACAAGTGCCATCAAAGATTGTATGTATAATATACAGACTTTTAACGAGCACGAGTTGTTCATTTGTATTAATATGATCTTAATCATACATCAGATTTAATGCATGCTTCCTCCTTCGCTTCTCAAAATGGTTAGGGGCCACACACATCACAATGCAAATAGTGGCAGAGTCCACGGGAATTTCTGCACATACTCATATCTCTGTAATTTATTGACAAAGGTCCTCCTGCGATACACGGCACATTCAAGGTCTCCTAAATGTAAAAATCCAGAGCTGGTAAATCTCGCGAACGTGTTGGGAAATCAAATACACCTTTTCGTTCTATACACCGTTCTGACAAATTCTGGCACAGGAAAGGCCGCAAGTGGTAGTGAAAGGGTGCACCGTCTTGTTAGCAGAAAAACTTACTGTTTCTAATAAGCGACGCGTAGCTAGCCAAATTTCCGAAGCACTTCCGACAGTAACTGCAGTCGTAGCTTCAAAGAAGAAGGATCCTCTTGCACGTCTAGCTGACAGTCCACACCACATATTCATCCCCAGTAAATCAACTGTTTTATCAACATGACCGTCTGAATTTTCTGGTGCCCATTAAGAACAACTATTGCGGCCCGCTGTTGCATTAAATTTGAATTGTGTGTTATCAGACCACATATCTTTATTACAAACTCTTCACCCTCAGTTATCACATACTGAAATCACTCACAAGGTAATTCCATTCGGTGATTAGAGAGGGCGTTTTTTAATGTGTGCAATATATTTGTGTATACACTTACCTTCTACAGAAAATTCAAAATATCTAGTTTTATCCATTTACCACTGTCAAACTATATAACACTTTATTCAAAATCATTATTTTAGAAATAGTATAAAATAATGAGCCAGTTTTGATATGAAGTGTATTCTCAGGTTTGTGAAATTCCCTAAAAATGTTTGAATTTGTGCTTTCACCTTATTGCAGATATGGCGAATAACTGGATCCCAAAGGAGTAGGTAAATATAGATACTTAAAATATTTTAAATTTAGTTATATTTAGGGGGTTAGGGGAGTTGGAACTTGTTTCATGTCATATTTTTCTCCTACTTTACTGAAGTTTTATCAAGTAATATTTTTGGAGTGATTTTGTCAAAATGGGTGGGTACATTCAAATTTTAGAAAGTGACAAAATGGTAAGCTACCTTTACATTCCCAACCTCTAAGAAACCATTCTTTGGCCGATATACATGAAACTCTGCGCACTTATACCATAGGATCCAACAAAAATTACGTTTCAGCTCTAAAAATCTACCCCTATCATGCTTCCAGTCTCTTTTGTACAAATCTACACTGCTTAAACAGCGTGGTCACTATATTGTACAATTACGCAATAGGAGTTGGCAAAAAGCATAGGTTATGCTATGACTTCCAAAAGATACCTAGTCCTTATTTTGAATTATACTCGTATAGTACGCGGAATTATTAAAAGCTATCCCTGCTTTACTTTGAACCATTTATAGACAAAAATATACTGCTTTGTTAACCAGGGCACAGTTTTTGTATTTGTACTATACGACTTCGCAAAAATTATAGATACCATGCAACATCAAAAATTTAGTCATAATCATCCCTTACATAAGAACTGTCACCACCTTGACTAACATGAACAAAATGTGAGACACCTATGCTTTAGATATAAGTACAAATTACAAATTGTTTACATTCAAAGGACATTTCCATACTTTTTCTCAACTCTGTGCTTAAATTGTATAAAGAGAGTACATTGTGCACAGCTAACAAAGAAAACTTTTCAAGTGACATTCTATGAGCAGGGCCCGGATTCTAATGACTAAAGTCACAATTTTTAGTACCGCATCGTGTGTAGGAGTGTCAGTTATGCCGTGAGTGTGTTCGCCCAGACCGAGAGGCCAGCCATCAGTACTGAACGAAACAGCCCCATGCACACGGTAAGGTGACTGAGAATTGTGGCTTTACTAATGACATGTCATTTTTTAACTGCTACATCATGAACTTTCCCACTAGTGCAGATATTCAGATCACGACTTCTAGTTCATCTAATTTTTATGGCCATTTTTTGCTCATTTTTCACTAATGTTTGTTTCTATGTCATGTTTAAGATTTAACTTAATTATTTGGTCATTTTTCCTCTATGACCATTTTGCCACAATTAGTTTTTAGGCAATGTTTTGAACATAAATTCACTACTTTCTCTCTCTTTTTTTTTAGTTCTTGCATTATAACGAGCTTCTTCTGATTTGCTTACACTGAATGTTATAGGAACTCTAACGAAGCACAAATATATAAAATAAACCAGACTATTCACAGTTTCACTGAGAACTAACTTTGTCCACCCTTTCCCATTTTTAACCATATTCCATAATAAACACAAGGGTTATAATTGTCACTGTTGTAAATTTATATTAAATATCAAACCTGAATCCTTTTTATTTATTTTCAAACTCAAAATCTTATTAAATAGCTCAATAATTATGATGATGGAATAACGAGAACATTCACACTTCAACTTTCTATAACAAATGGTAACTAAGCATGCACCATTGCTAATTAGAATTCTAACAGTTCCTGAAGTAATTTACGCTGCATTGTGAAAACGGACCACTACCTTCCTTAATAAAAGGATTAGCAAGAGACGTTGTGCCCGTGTTTGTAGAATTGAACCGATACGTTCACACAAGCGACGTCACTGACCAGCCAAGTGGTAGACTGCTCACTACAGTTACAAGTTTTTTTTGTCTTTAGATGTGAATATATGTAAATTTGTGTTATACTTGGGTGATTCTACTTACTAATTTTCGTTTTGAGCGTATTTAGGATGCCTAAGTCGAAGCCACCTGCACCTGTTCATCTTAAACAAATGGTTTCTGAATTTGGTGAGGATATTTTCTCTACTGATGGTCAAATTCTTTTCTGCATAATGTGTGAGGGGAAGGTGGCAGCAGATAAAGAATTTACCGTACAGCAAAATATCGGCCGTACGCACAGCTCAAAACTATAGTAAGAAGAAAACATCCCAACTCTTACTCACACAAAAACATCAAGCGAAGAGATGGACAAATCCCAGGCATTTTGTGTATACTTATGCGAACGTCTTGTTTCTGGGAACAATTCTGTGTGGAATCTGATAAATCCTAAGCTAAGAGATTCCTTGGAAAAACATAGAGGCCGTAATATTCCAGAGGAGTTTACTCTGAGAAAAACTATATACCCAACTGCTAAAACAACATAATAAGAAGAATACGAGAACGACTCTGTGTAAAGCAAACAAGCATCTCCATCGATGAAGCTAGTGTTGTGGAGGGTCATTGCCAATGTAATTGTGGGTCCACTTTGGATTGACAAACCTGGTGAAATATCCCTACTCACAACAGAAGTCCTGGAATCCGTTAATCATTCGGCAATATGTCGCGTCTTCGGAAAACAACTGACGCTTCTGTGGCCTAAGAGGATAAGACACATTGATGTATTGCTCTTCAAGATTGACGCAGAGCCTTACATAGTAGAAGCTACCAATTAAATAAAAGCCTTATATTAAAAAATGACACATGTGACTTGTTCAGCTCACGCTTTTCATATAGCGGCCGAAGTCAGAGGAAATTCCCTGAAGTTGACAAACCGGTGTCACGTACACAACTTTTCATATCCCAAGCTCCTGGCATGTCGTTTCCGCCGTAGCTCATCATTACCCGGTGGGGTACATGGATAGACTACTGTGACCATGCAGTGAAGCATGTAGTCTCTCGAGCCACAAGAATACAAGGCTGTTCAAATTGCGCAAGAAGCATTTTCATAGAGAGAAATGATGGGGAAATGAACTTATAGTAATGCAAACTTCGGCTCGTTGTCTAAAACTATTGCGCGTCTTCAGGAAAATGGTATGGCACCTAAAACATGTTTGATGTAGTCAGAATAAGTGCAGACACATTAACAAATGTTCACGGTGATATTTGGTTGTCCACATCATACAAATTGAAGTGCCTTATTGACAAACACTCGAGCTACAACTTTTGTGCTGATCTCTCGTGTCTCTCGGGTCTTGCCTGGTAATGAAGAGAAACTTACATCCAGTGATTTTGTGCATTTAAGTATGCTCCCTCCGGTCTCTAGGCGTTAAAAGCAATTTTTCAAGACACAAGAGCATATTGACGCACAAAGACGTTCGTTTTCCTTGGAGAATATGTGGATGGTCTCCGTAATTTACTGTAATGCAGAATGCGGCAAAACCTGCAAATCGTAATACGTAAGTAGATAAGCACATAATTTGTCATCAATGTTTCCATCCGATAGTGTATTTAGTTAAGTAACGGTAACGTTTTGCCCCTTTCAGGAGTTCCCTTCTTACTATTTTGATACATTGTAATGAATCAAAGGAGTGAAGTTAACAATTATTGTCTTCATCTCTAAATAAAATTGTCTCATTCTTGTTATAAGTTTATTTTAAATATAGAAAGACGGTGTTTGAATTTAATTGTATGTAATTCCAAGCCTATTATTGGGCCAACAACATATGTAGAAGAGGCACAAATCTGATAAATATTTTCATGCAACATTTTAGGGTATCCATTTTAGCTTTTGGGACATTTTTTTACTTTATTCAGTCATTTTATAGCTCATGTCAAAAGCAGGTCCATCAAAATTCGGGCCCTGTTTATGAGAAATAACCAGACCTCGGTTTTGAATCACAGAGGCAGCAGACTGGAGTTGGGTACGCATTTAAACGTTTAATTGTGTTATAAAGTACTAACTCAGGTAGCAATCTGCTTCTGCAAAACTAACTTGAGTTTTTGGCCCTGGGACCTAGAAATGAAGCAATAATTTCGATGTTCAGTAAGCTTTTGTTGTTTTGAAGGGAAAAGTAAATTTCTTAGCTTTAATGAAACACAAGCAAGCTGCTGTTCTTTTAGAATTTCAACCTGAAACCTTGGTCAGTCGGAGCTGAGTTGATGAGATTTGAAAAATTGTGCTTTGTGTATATCATGAGGTCCCTCAAGAACTCAGCATGTTTCTTAGTAAACATCAGCTAAATATAGCCTTAGTAAATTTTGGGACCTTTTAAAATAATCTTTGGAGTCCTAAATGCGTAATTTAAACCACCTTGTTAAATATCCTAAATCAAAGGTCTAATCCACGAAAGTTTGAACTTTTGAGGAACATATTATAATTCACAGAAGGAAAGGGTATTTGTATTCACTCAAGTTAGACAAGTTTTGAAGAATGTAAATATACTCTTAGCGTTTTTGCCATGTAAACGTTTGGAAGAAGGGAATGGATGTGAGCAAGAAATCCAAATGGACATAATCATATTATAATCTGTTATTTCCTACTACAAGCTTTCAAAGCGTAGTAGGCGCAGTTAAAGTTGGCGAATAGACGTTATTAGAGATGGTGGAAGACTCCATCACGTATTTCCTTGACAGATTATTTGTTTTATATTTTCTGTTTTTAGGTATTACCTCGTATATTACGGTTCAAGGAAGTTAAACTTGCACGAACGTTTTCAGGTATTTCCATTTACTATGGGATAACGAGGTTGTAAAACAAAAGGAGGAAGTAGAACAACTGATTCTTGTTACAATAACTCATTAAATTATGGATTTCATTCCCAATAAAGGCATAAACTTTGAAGTTGCACTCTTGGAGAAGAAAAAAGATTGATAGTGAACTTCAATTTACTTATACAAACAGTTTTTTAAAATATATGACTACATAATACAGCCCTAAATTTTGGGAAGCTGTTTTAATGTCATATAAATGTATGGTACATGACAAAACTGTGTTATGTAGATATGTGAGCCCGTGCAGAGCATTTGAACCCTAAGAGCCATAAAACTACTTTGACAAACTGAGTAACGGGAATTTATAGTAAAATTATTGAACTTTGAGTGTTTAAAGTAGAACAGAGCTGACATTGGATTTGATTTGTACAAGAAAATGCAGTTTTATGGTTCAGCAAACATAGAGAGACCATACAAAGAAGTATAACCTCATAGAACATTACAAATGTCAAATTTAAATGTAAAACGGATCTGATATAACAGACACACACGTTTCTCTATCCATTATCATTTGTTTTCACATCTGTTCTACAAATTGTACATAAATGAGGAATAGTTTAATTACGCATCCTGTTTTAAATATACAGCGCATGGAAAGTTGAGGTGATTGTCAGATGTTTAAAAAGTAGGTCACTATTGAGCTTTATAAATTGTAAATTACAAACCTTGGGTCACTATATGCTTTGAGGTTACAATACTAACTTTTCTTAGTATGGTATAACAAATAAAACAGACTTAAAATGTATGGTTTCAATACTCCAAAATTCAAATTTCCGTAAGCGAATATCTCAAAAAGTATTAATGCCACAAAACGCTTTGTTTGATACAGTGTACATTTTATTGCCATCTACGTTTTATATGTAATAATCTTTTGCCTATTTATTCTGGATTCTCAGTTAAATATACAAAGGTCAATCAAAATGAAGAGAAATAAAGGTTACTTAAACCCGGGACATAAAGTACTTACTATTGTAAGTCGCCATTGGGGTATTTATATCCGATGTCAGATTCCCTTGTAGTCTAACCGGGAAAGTACCAATCGGCTGGGGAATTTAATGTCATAGTGGCAATTTTCACATGGTGCCTTAGTGATTAGAGCAGCCATTCGAGAAGCGGAAGATCCGTGGTTCAAACCCCGGCTACGGCATTTAATTTTTCATTCCTGATTCCTCCTCTTAAAATAAAAAGGAGTTTCAGGTTGTACACAGTACATTCAGAATAAACATGTCAGTATTTATATCTTTAACGAAATTTAGTAACTTTTCAACTAAAATAATTGTGTACTTGAGCTAAACAATAGGGAATATTTTTGAGATAAAAGTGGACAAACGTTTCGTGAAAATCAACGTATTACATCCTTAAAATATGTGTACTTGTCTAAATACAAAATTAGTAACTAAACCGAAATATTGCTTCGGTTATGCTCTTCATAGAAGGATAACTGGTGCATGAAAAGATACATAGCATCTCATAACGTAGATTTCTGATGAAATCTCGATATGGAATGTTTAGAGGAACACAAGATACGTTATTTAGGAGGAATGTGGTTATCTTAGCTGCTAATATTTAGAAGGTGCTCTAAAATAATTTTAATTAGGAGTTTTATTTTCACAGTAACCCCTGAGACACAAAATTCTTATTCACCTACTTGCTATGTGCAGCGTGTGTAACAATTACCCACAAAAAACAAAAACAACAGGGAACAAACAATAGTAAACTGAAGTTCAAAGAGAATAAAGGACTATTAGAAACAGATCAAAAGAAAATAGTTAAAACAATTGCAATAGATCACTAGAAAATAAATGGAAATTCGATGCAATTAGTAGGACAAAAAGCAGGAGAAGAATAAGACTAACGAGATAGCCTTGGATATGTGGGAGGTGATGAAGGAAGAGAAACAAATTAGAAACTATCCTTAATATTGGTGACAATAAGGATGATGTAAACAGTTAATTTCAACTCGATGTGCTTGAGCTATTTGAATTTCAAAACCCGTGTGCCTAGTTTTGCTTTAGACACATTTATATTTGTTACGTGAAAGATTTACACGTTTGTGTAACAGTTGTGGCATTTCTGTACTTTCAATAAATGTGCTGTGTAGAAATTGAACGCGTGTCAGTGTTAATTGACAGGGCTTGTAAGAATAACGTTTGGTCGAAGGCCACTTTTCCAGTCACAATGTTCTAAACATTCTTAAGATTTAAAGGGTGCTATGAGATATAAATTCATCTATATAATAGCAGTCGTGTTGCTCATTATCTAGACATGTTGTGCTCCTTCAGGAACAAAAGGATAGCATCCAACTGAAGATATAAACTCTCTTGTTTATGCACCAGAGTGAAGGTAAAGAATTTATAGGATAATAAAATCTTAAGGACATTTTGTTTCCTTTAAGAAGTAGCGTTGGCGTAGGAATCGATTGTTGAAAGTAAGTAATGGCCACTGAACATGAATGTTGGTTCTATACGAAAAGAAAGAAACAAAAAAACAAAACATTTATTGAACTATGCAAGTCTGTACACGTGATGGAGGAAGTACCAGACCTTATTATCGACTAAAGTACATACGTGTATTTAACTCTCATAATTATTTAGAACTAATTACAGTTGATTACAGTGCTAGAATTTTTAAATCCGTCAAGACCAGACAAGAAGACGTTAAAGTGTGACGACATGGGTGTCGTTCCTCAGCCTTGTATACACTAAGACATCTTTATGGTCCGCAAGCAAGCAACCGAAGAACAAATTACTCTTGACTACTTAACTTATGTGATGTCATCAAGTGTATCAATGAGATGAAAGAAAATAATGAATTTTGACCAACTGCAAGCGCATATCACAGTGAAGTTACCAAATCACCTTATGGCCGTGATATGATCTTATATTTTAGTTCAGATTAATCTACATTCCTCTATTGTAAGTTGTATTGGAACTTAAATATTTATTATACAATTATTACTATTGACAACAACAACGATGATAATAATAATAGTAATAATAATAATAATAGTAATAGTGACAGTGACAGTGACAGTGACAGTGACAGTGACAGTGACAGTGACAGTGACAGTGATGATGATGATGATGATGATGATAATGATGATGACAAAACGGCAAAACTACGAATTCCACTTCTGACACCAGTGTGACAAAAACGACAAAATCCAATCCGGTTACTTTTCTATAAATGTATTGTCTTCTAAAATGTTACCACAAATACGCAGTTTTCTTCTCGTTGTTAACGTAGTCTACAGTCTTTCGGGCTGTCAAAACTGACTGACTACCTTTACCTCTCGTAACCTTGCTCAGATCCCTCAGTACATCTTTGCAGCTTATCTGTCTGTCATGCACTCACTACGACGATGCAATCACCGGACGCTCGTTAGAACCTTCTTCACGACGACCAAGGTATCTTTCGCTGCTACGCACACACGCACAGCTGTCTCGCACTCACTGAGACACTGACCAACTCATGTCTGTAACCGTAAACCTTAACTGTTGTTCCTCATCTGCTAATATTGAGCAGATGACGTCATACGGATCTCTCTCGACTTCTAGACACACACACACACACACACACACACACACACACACACACACACACACACACACACACATCGGCGATCACGTGCCCAGATCTTTCTCAAAGACATTGGAGAAAGCCCCCTTTGTATAGCCACTTCCATTGTTGTTAGTCAGGTACAGACAAACAGACCCGCGAGGCAGTTTGACTTTGAACGCCTTTGGCCACTCGCGCACTCGGCATGTGGTGTGAAGCAGCCCTGTCCCAACAGTCCTTTGTTTTGCGCCGAGCCCGGTGCACAATAATAATTTGTAACCTGAAAGTGAGAGTCCATATTTCATTATTTAACTAAATTTACCACGTTTGTGAATGTATTGGAAATCTCGAGCTCTTTTTTTTTTTATTATTATTACTATTATTAACGTCCTCCAACGTAATGTCATATAGGACGGTAAGAGCTCATCTGTGATATTACTTGTGATTTATTTAACTCAAATATTTCTCAGTCAATGAAGCAATAAAATTTAGAAACTAAACTGACCAACAAGAATAGGACTGTATCCATAAACATGGTGCCCATAAACTATGGCACCATTTTTTCCGATGAGGTTTTGTTTCATGGTTAGGAAAATTTCATTTGCATGATCCCCACATTGGAGTCACTTATTTTGCTGAACTCAAAAATGTTCCTACCACTTACAAAAATACGATTTTTTAATTCTATCATCATTGGTGTGAATTAGCTTGTTTTTCCTCCTAATAATAGGCGCTTGTTTTGAAGCAAATATGGATCAATCTGGAAGTGAGAATGTTAATGAAATGAAGAAGCCATTTGAAAATTCAGCGCCTCCAAACACCAAGGAACAATGCTTTGGAATCATTTTACGGAATAATCACACTAATGTGTATAAAAAGTGGCCAATTCCGTAAAGTTTCCATCTTCAACCTTTCACTCCATCCAAGTGGAATCAGTCCTAAATTTGACTGTGCTAATAACGATCGAGAGACACAAAAGTCGAGCCAATAAACGATCTTATAATCAATATAAAATGAGGGGATGGTTCACATACGAACTCTATTAGATACCTTCGTTACTATTCGTACAAAAGGACATAATTTGGTCATGTATATCTCACATTTACCCCAGACCTAACCACATCCATGCGTTCACTGAGTGCATGTGCCTCGTGTTATTTGAAGTACATACAAGTCTAATATAGCACATGCTTAGACTTTCACGGCTGGCGTTAATCCCATAGAATGTAATTTTGGGCTTGTAGACCTTGGTCCAGTGTGTGATATCTCATTGACTGGGCCTTGGGCTACAAGCCCGGATATTGCATTCTGCTGGATACTGCCTACAGGTGGCGTGACCACATCGTTCAATGCCTGGATTAGAGTTCATTGCTATCTCGCTTCCATCCAGTAGGAATCGATTCATATCCAACTTTAGGCAGTCAGAGACATCAGAATATCTTCCCCACATAGAGTAAATCACATTATAGGTGTTGGTTGTTCTTTACTGCTATGAATATCTTAGTTGCTATATCAGCCCAATTATAAAATGAACCACACACATATAGAGGTGATCTTCGCAGACTTCTCATGGACAAGGAACATACATTTTAAAAGCGCTAAGGCAGAAATTTAACATCCAAAGATTATACACGAATGGTGATAATTTGAATAAAAAAAAAACGTTACACTGTACAAGTTGTTTTCCTAAGTAATCATAAATTACCTTAAGCATATGTAAAAGAAAAGCAACTGGCGGTGCTCCGAAATATAAATTTAATTTTGAAAATTCGTGACTCACATTAAAAAAAACTTACCGTTTAATTTCCAGCCTCCTCTAACACAAGATACTTTGATATGGATACTGACGTACCCAAGAATGTACGGGGTGGAAGGTACTTGATGTACCATACATTAGGAGAATATTCTACATGATAAATGTAACAATCACTAGTCAACAAATTTAAACTTTTTTTTTCTGCATCTGGTTTGTAAATTGGTGGATTTACCTAATTTTTGGGTGCTGAATACACTGGTAAAATCAGTTTTTCTTCATCACGTCGCCTTTCCCAGGTACGCAGCAGAATTAAAAACAGTAACGAGGAACATTGACGTAATTAAGACATACAAAAGTACAGATTCAAAACTCTTGAAATCAATACTGTTTGGTATAAAAAAATAAATAAATAAAAAATAAATAAATAAAATCTGCATAACTATTATCCTGGCTTCTAGAATCTATACCAGGACATAGTATCCGCCCATTTTATTCCTTTCCACTTTATTAATATAAAACATTCTACAAACAATTTGTACACAATGTGCAGATATAAATCCTACACCTGTTACTACATCTACTAACTAAACCTACTAGTTACTGGAAACCAGTAACTTTATATATACACAAATATCTAAACTAATTCAGCAATTTATCTTTTATAAACTATTTCAACAATTTATTAACTATTTACATTACAATTTCTACTATTAGTTATTTAAGATAAACTGCTGATCCTACTACTACTTCCACTAAACAAAAACTGGTATCCATTCCTCTTCTCAACAGGAATTCAAGATTTTCACCTTTACATCGGGAGAAGAGGTTGGTTCTTCAGCTTATGTTTCCTACTTCTACTCTACAAAAACTATTACTACTTATCTTCTTTTGGGATTCTCATCTATTCGGGATTTCTTCTCTCTTCATCTGGATCTTCTTCTACTCCGGATTGACCTTCATCTGATAATTCTTCTTCTATCTCTGCCAAACGCCGCAATTCCCTTCTTCTTCTTGGCGCTTCAATTCTTCCCGTGGAAATTCACAACTCTCTTCTTCTATTTATCCTTATTGGTAGCCTTATCTCTTCATCATTGATCACATCTTCTTATTCTTCCAAACTCTCATCATTTCCTTCATCTCTCATATTCTGTATTCTTTGCGATCTTCTTGGCGTAATATTTACCACTGGACGTTCTTCTTCTACCTGATCTATCCTTTGTCTATATAATTCCATTTCTACTAACGATACCAACCGCACAATTTCTTCTAATTGATCAAAATCATCCTTATTCCGAGATATATTCCATATTATTTTTCCCACTAAATTTCTTCTTCCATCTTTTAACATTTCACTAAATCTTATGCATTCAAACAGGACATGTTCCGGGTTATCAATCTTGCTACATATTTCACAATTGTCATTTATTCTACGTCCGATTTTCTTAAAATAGGGTTTAAAAGGTCCATGTCCGGTTAGAAATTGCACACCCTCCTTTTTTGGCTGTATATTCTTCAAGCCTAATCTTTCCCTAATATTTGGATAAATTTCATAAGCCCTTCTTCCTTCTTTTATTCGTTGCCATTCTTCTTGCCATTGATTCACTAATTCATTTCTTATATCGCTTTTCGTAGCGCATTGTTTTCCAATAATTTCTATTACTTTATCTAACCGATCCTTCTTTAGTCAATAGATTGCTCCTTTCTGTCTAATTATACAAATCAATTGGCCACACGCCCAAGATTACTAATATCGCCATTGTTGGGGCTCTAATGACCTAGCTGTCGACGGGCCCTTAAACCCTAATCACTCACTCACTCACTCGCCATTGTTGGTGTCGTAGTTACTAATACCCATCTTAATAGGGTTTGTCGTTGTACTCTTCTTAATACCTTAACATTCTTCCCTAATTTTGCCTTATGCGGCCATATACCTGCTCCATAGCCCATAATTCCATATAGGATCGCCGTCATATACTTCTTAACTGCCTCTAATTTAATTTTAAAACCTCTCTGCGTCATGGTTGCCAATTTCATCATAACATTTCCTCCCTTATTCCTTATTTTAGCAATATATCCGTCGAAATTTTGTTTTTCATCCAAATAAATCCCGAGACATTTAATAATCTTTTCCCTTTTAATATTAACATTATTTATTTTTACCGTCGGATTTCTTTTCAGACCTCCTTTAAGAACCATATATGCCGATTTCTGTGGGGCTATTTCCAATTTAACCTTCTGACACCATAAATTCAGGGCATCGATGATAATTTTTACTGTTTCTTCTATCTCATTTCTACCATTTCGTTCTACTAAAATCATTACATCATCCGCATAGGCTATAACTTCCATGGTTTCAATTAAATCCATTAATTTTTCCAATATAGGTTCCGTTAAAATATCCCAAAAAAGTGGACCTAAAATACTTCCTTGTGGGCATCCTTTGGTTATTTCCCTTCTTATGACTGAATTTTCCCCTTGCAAATATACCCTCCTATCTTTACAATAGTCTTTTAGATTATTGTACAGGCTCATTGGATATTCCTTTTCTCTTAGGATTCGAAAGAGTTCTGGCCACCACAAATTATCAAACGCCCCAGCGATATCAAAAAAATACTCCTATTACATATTTCTTCTCACTCATTCCTATTTCATTTAGGGTTTTATTAATAGCATCCTCCGTAGACTTGCCTTTTCTAAATCCAAACTGCTTTTCTGTCATACCCATCATAACCCTATATTCATTTACTCTTTTATATAATAATTTTTCCTGTATTTTCCCCAATGTATTTAACAAACAAATTGGTATATAGGATTTTGGGTTTCCTGGATCTTTCTCTTTAGCTTTCTTTAATATTACCACATTCGCTTCCTTCCAGCAATATGGTATTTTACCAACTATCAAGCATTCATTAAATATATCTCTCAAAAACGGCGTTATTTTAGATTCCAAACACTGCAAAACTTCTACTGGAATTTCATCTGGACCTGGTGCTTTTTTCTTTTTCATTTCCCTTATTGCTAATTTTACCTCGATGTCATTATATGGATAAACTACGCGATTATTCCAATACAAATTTCTAAATTCTTCTCTTTGCCGTTTATGGTCCTCTTCATCGTCTAGATATTTATCAGAAGGTAATAATTTCTCCAACAAATAATTCGCCGATTCCTGCCAGGTTTTAGTAAACTCTCCATTTTCTTTACATAGTGTGGATAATACCTCCGGTGTTTTAATTTTCTCCATAACTATTTTATAAGGAACTCCCCAAACATTATCCTCCAATTTCTCTGTTACATAATTTTCTCACGACATCCTTCTTACATCTTCCAATTTTTCTTTAAATCTACTTTTTAAATTTCTATACTTTCCTAAATTTGCATTCTTTTCGCTGGCTATTAAACTCTTTTGATATATTCTTCTCGCTTTCCTCACTTTCCTTCTTAAATTATTTAATTCATCATTCCACACAACTTGACCGCTAAACATACTCCTATTCTTCTTTAATCCTTTTTCCATAGCTTCCTGTATTGTTTTTGTTAGCTTGTACGCTTTTCCATTAACATCTTCAGCATAAAAGCTTTCCGACATTTCAAAATTCCTATATACCTTTACCCAATTTGCATTCTTTATAATATATTTATTTGTTTTCATATTATCCCTATTATCCATATCCACATTTGCAACCACATCAAAATAAATCAGATTATGATCGCTCGTGGCTAACTGTTGAGCCACCTTCCAGTTCCTAACCTTCTTCGCTATATGTCCTCTTGCAAGTGTTAAATCAATATTTTCTGTTGCATCTATTCTATTTTCAAACGTAAATGGATTATTAGGTTCATTTAGAATATCAATTTGATAACTCACTATTACCTCTTCTAATTTTTCACCTCTTTTATCCGGACATTTGCTGAACCACCACTTTGATTTCGCATTTGAATCCATGGTATATAAGATTGCTTTGTCTAAATACATATCTAAAATCTTTGTCATTTTATTTACATGTATTTCCACATCATCCTTATATTGGAAGTAATGATTTGTTAAGATAAATTCTATTCCCCTAAATTGAATTTGAGCACAATTAACATATTCATCGCTAATTTGAGCAACCTTTAATACTTGAACTTCTTTATTTGCAATAACTATGGTTGCTTTGGGATTTTCTCCATCACAAATTACACGATGTGTTATTTGCAAATATGCTGGTTTTCCTTTCACAACATAAGGTTATTGTATGCACAAAATATCAAATTTCATTTCATCAATCAATTTCCAAATCTCCATCATGAGCATTTTGGATCTCTGTGCGTTTATTTGCCCAATTCTTAAATTATAAATCTCTCTACAATCTTCTTCTGCAATTACTTCTTAAGAATGTTAATATCTTTCCCTTCCTTTCTTGTTATCCATTCCCTTAATTTTTTCATTCGCTTTCCCACTATCCTTTCTCTTTACTTTACCTGATGGTTTCAATTTTGCATTCATAACCAAACCCTTTCTTTTAACACTCGGTGTCATTAATTTCCCCTTTCTCTTATTTTGCTGTTTTGTCTCTTCAACCGATCGTTGTATAAATTTAGTATCCATTGCCAAATTAACATTACTTGCTATTGCCACTCGTTTGGATTGTACACTTGGAGTACTTTTGTTACTAATTATTGGTCCGTTATATCTTACATGTACATAACAATTTGGCCAACGTTATGTAGAGTCAAAAGCAACTCTCCCATAACTCTGGACGAAATGTTCATATATTTCATCTATATCAAACTTCTCATTTCTTCTTTCAAATGCCTTCTTCACTAAATCCAATAATTCCTTTGACTCAGTTGGTAAATTAACCACTCTTAAATCCATCCGATCTATGGCATCTGGAACTGGAAAGGTTATGCTATTTCCGCTGTCATGTTCTAATCTAACTATATGCCGCAAAGCTGCTATTAAAATATTTGTTTCTTCTAATCTGTTTGGTTTTAAAGTTAATTCAAATTCATCATATATATTCAAGGGATCCTTTTCTACTCCTATTTACTGTCTATTTTCTTCCACCTTTATACACTCTTCTTTTACCTTTTCTTCCTCAATTTCTTCTGCTTCTTTCATAATCTCTATCTCTGGCTCTTTCATTTTACTTTCTTTCTTCTTTTTCCTCTTTCTCATAAAATTAAAAAAACTTTAATTTCTCCTTGGCTTCCTTTTCTTTAATTTCCTCTTCTTCTGTTGACGTCGTGAAATATCCTACCTTCAATTTATCATAATCAACTAAAATTTTCCTTTTCTGTACTTTAACTACATTATACTCTCGCTCTTCATCTGTATCTGGTGTCAAATATCCACACAAACTTAAATATATAGTAATTTTATTGGTTTGCATTGCTGCATCAACCATCTCTTTTCTTAAAATATTCTCCCTATATCTTCTTGCCCTATCAGCATTACGTCGTTTCCTACTTGGGGTATTTTTTCTTTTCCTCTTTTTAATTTCACTAAATATTTTACTGTCCATAATCAATCCTAGAAATTAACCTATCAAAATGCATCTTATACAATGGGCAATTCTTTCCTCCTGCACATAATGACTCTTTCCTAACTATTCTATTTCCATCTTTAGCCAACATACTTCGTTTCTTATTTTCACAGGGTATACAGAAAGAAGATCGATCCTTCTTTTTACAGTCCTGCTTCATGTGTCCCTGCTCCCCACAATGGAAGCATACTGCTTCCGCTAATGTGCATTTCTTGGCTATAAATCATAAATTTTGACATTTCAGACATCTTTTTAGCACCACATAATCTCTGACATTTATCGCTTGAAAGCCGACGTAGACCTAACCTCCTAACTTTAGGGGTTACCTCTAATACATGATGTACCACTGGCCTATTTCTTGGACCTGTCTTAAATTGAAATTTTACCTCACTATCAAAGTCCTTCCAATTTATTTCGCGATCAAAGTTCTGTTGAAATATATTGCGCTTTATATCCTCCTCCTTTTCATTTACCAAGACATCATACATAATAACTAATGGATTCCATTTCTTTGGCAATTCAATTTTTAACTGCTTTCCTTTTAGGCTCTCACTATTCACAATTTTCTCTAAATCTTCTTTGGTATCAATAAAATTCCTCTCGGTTACTCTCACATTCGATATTTTAATTATCTCTTGAACCGGTTTCAAATTCCTGGTAACTATCCCTTGCACCTCTTTAATATTTTTACCTGCCTCAGATGTTATAAGCAAGGTATGCTTTTTCTTAACTAGGGCTTTATTCATCCTTTCTATTAAAATACCCTCCCTCGGCTTAGCTGCTATGGACGCATATGACATTATAGGCTCCTTTTTCTCCTCTTTCAACTTCAACTCTGTTCTTAACTGGGCATTCTCAAGCCTAAGCTTATCATGTGCCTCAGTAATTTTACCTAACATGGTAAAAATGTTGGTCTTCTTTTCAGCCGACATTTTATCTATTGCAACTATTGAATTTATTTCCATAATAAATTCAGTTATTTTACTCTCCTCTACACTGGGCAAATTACTTCCCATTTCCTCCTTCTCGTTTTCTTTATCCATCAACCCAGAATCCGTACCAGCGCGATCCGGAGACCTTGCCAGTGACGTCCTGGGTTTAAACACCTCCTCTTCTCTTCTAAACATCCCTCTATGCTTTGTATATTTTTCTATTTCGCTCCTCTCCGCCAATAGCGCTGTAAAACAACACTATTGCCCAGGGTCGGGGGACGAGGACCCGGGAGCAGTCTGGCACTTTATATAGGGCCGTGTACACACAACTGACGCCCTATATACTGCACTTTAAGCACTCTCTAATCGCTTAGGGCAGGGGGTTAACTGACTGTTTGGTATGTATATATGGGCATGATACCAATAGAAGGACTAAATTATTTCACAACATATTTTTAACTTTTATGTTCTTTAGTTTTCGAAAATGCGACAATGATGCTCTTGTTTTGTTTGTTGTTTCATTGCTATCCCTAACAAGACCCCAGCTGTAGTCGCCCATAGACGAAGGGTTCCAGTGACCTCAGCAATGGTGTTCCATCATAAGAATATCTTGGTGAAAGCATTTGCCCTGCTCATCGCTAACGGCTCCGAAATTTTCCAGGAAGAAATCGAGGTGTGAGTGTAAAAAGTAAATTTTAAGCGACATTTTACATCCCATGTTCTCATAGCTGTCCAACAGATCATTCACAATGGAAACATAGTTGTTGTCTTTTCTGTTACCCAAAAAGCCTTTCACAATTGATTTAAAGGAGTACCAGACAGCTAATTGGATATTTGAGTTCGGTATCAAAAGTTGGACCTTTAAACAATTTTCTTAGTTGTGGTCTAACAAATATACCCTCTTTCAGCTTTGCCTCACTCAATTTTGAAACCTCTCTTTCAAATGATTGAAGGCGTGAACAGAGCCTTTCTCCAGGGCTTTTACAAAGTTCTTCGTAAGGCCCAACTTGACATGAAGGGAAGGCAAAATGATTTTATCACGGTCAACCGATGGAGTATTTTTCACATTTTCTTTTCCAGGAACATATAATTTCCTTACAGGCCATTCCTCGACTGTATAGTGGTTCTTGGTACCACGGCTGTCCCATAGGTACAAAAAGCAGCAGTAGTTCGTGAATCCAGCCTGCAAACCTGTAAGGAGTGCAACAACTTTTAAATCACAGTAAAGGTACCATTTTATTGCCTCTAACAGAAAATCCATGCTTTTATAAGTGTCCATGTCTACTGCGTAAGCCAAAAGTACTGATAAGAATACATTGCCATTATGCAGTATTACTGCTTTTAAACTGGTTTACTACAGCCTATAGAGAGTCCTCACTCCTGTGGGTTATGTTGCACACCTAGATGCACCATCAGACCATTGACATCTCTACATACACACATTGCATTCTGCATAACTAAATATTGAGCGAAGGAAGTACCTCTTGATCTAAAGCAGGGAATTGTCCCTGAAGCTAGAAGGTTCCGTTGCTGCAGTCTCAAGACCAAGAGTTCAGTTTGCTCTTTTGAAGTCTTAGATTGTGAACCAAATCCTTCATTTCCTTTTTAAGAGCTCAAGCGATGTGTTATGATATTGAGGGTAGCACTCTTCTGCTATATGTTCAGTACCTTCTGATTCACTTGATATGAGCCTGATTCCGTGGCTTTTACGCTACAGACAGGAACAGGCAACCCTTTATCATGGGGCACAGGCAAATGCATTGAAGATACACCTAGGTATTTTATGTCTAGTTTTCTTTGAATGCCCCGCAAAATTTGTAAGGCAGAATTAACAGTCTGAGAAATGGTCTTTAGACTCACACCACACCGTAGGAACAGAATTGGGATATGTTTTTCACCACTCTGTCCTCTGTCATCTGCAAGAGCAAGTGGACCAAGACCACCTTCAAGTATGTCTGGCCACGTCTAGCGCTCCATCCATCAGTGAAAAATGTTGGAGAGCAAGAAGATTAATGGCTTCATTGTCAGAAATCCAGCATTAGTCAATAACAACAATACCATAGGAACAGCAAATGGCATGACTCGGCGTTTTCCTTTCAACCACTCGGTTGGTACAGATTATGCAGGCAATATGGGGTGCACAATTTTTATCTTGATCACCAAGAGGACAATCAAAACATTGTCCATATGCCTTCTTAACTAAATCAGTGATTGGTTTTCTTTGGGCTTTTGGAGTGAATTTCCCACACGCATACGGAAAGTGATTTAGACAACCACGGTGTTTATCAGTTGACATTTTTCCTAAATGTAAGTTTCAAACACAAAAACGTTCCACTATCTTGCACAGGAAACACTGAGGATCTCTTTCGCACTACTGGATTATCTTGCCGTCTAGTGATTAAAGTTGATATTTGTATCACACCAACAATTTAGTGACGATTTGTAGATCTAGCTCTCCTGTACCAAAAAAAAATGAATAAAAAAAAAAATAAAATAAAAATAAATAAATAAATAAATAAATTAATTAATTAATTAAAAAAAAGTAAATCAAAAAATAAAATAAACAGCAAAACAGAAGACCAAAAAAAATCCAAATACTGAAAACAACCTAAAAGAAACTTAAAAACTGAAAAGTGATACCACAGCCAACTCGCTTACCACGGTGCATGCGCTGGGCTACAAGCACCGTGCTACCTCAGTTCATGCTTCGCAGTGGTAGCGGTGTCTTCCTTAGCAGTGGCGGTCCGCACTTCAGTGTCAGTTTGATATGAAAGGGCACTCATTAAAGCGAAATGCACCCGCGCCGACACATTATTTCAATCCCGAATGGGAAACTGAGTACTTCTTCATGGAATGTAGCGGTGGTGCTATTTGTTTAATTTGCTAGAAAAAATTGCAAGTGCTGAAACGATTTAATCTTCAGCGACAATTTTAATACATTGCATGCTCATGCTTATTCGGCCCTAGAAAAAGAAGAACGCACTGTAGAGATACAAAAGTTCAGAGAAAAGATCACATCGCAGGAAGAGGAACAGGAAGAAGGGAATGGCGGAATGGCAAAAACCTCAGTTTATGTGAGTTACGAAATAGTACTAGAAATTGCCAGATCATCTAATAGTTTTTCTGATGGTTCACTTATTAAACGATGTATGCTTATAGCTGCCAGTAAATTCACCCATGTCAGTGTTCACCAGTTCGAGAGTGTCAATCTGTCACCTCATACTCTTTCACGCAGAATTCAAGATCTGGTGGACAACATTTACACACAACTTGTTGAAAGAGCAAGAGAATTCGTTGCATTCTCTATTGCTATTGATGAGAACACTGACTTATGAAGTATGGCTCAATTATATATTTTTATTCGTGGAGTAAATGAAGGTTTGGAAGTTGTGGAAGAAATGCTAGATCTGGTGCCAATAAAAGACACAACAGGATGAGACATTCTGAATTGTGTAGTAGAAGTTGTGGAGAATGTAGGGGTTCCATGGGATACACTCATATCGGTAGCCAGCGATGGTGCCCCAGCTATGGTTTGTTCGCACAACGGATTTGTGACCCTCCTCAAAAATAAACTAGCAAAAGAAATAACAGCAGTTCATTGCATAGTTCATCAGGAAAACTTATGTCCCAAAACACTGAATGTAAACAATGTAATGAGTCTGGTTGTGAAGATTCTAAACAAACTGAGGCCCTACGGTCTAAAACACAGACAATTTAAAAGCTTCTTAGAGGATCTGGAGCATGAGTGTGGTGATAAACCGTATCATACAGCAGTTAGGTGGCTCAGTCGAGGCAAGGTTTTAAGCAGGTTCTTTGAATTATTGGATGAGATGCGCATGTTCATGGAAATGTGCAGAGAAACTATTGAAGAGCTCACGAATGTCAAGTGAAAATGTGATCTTGCATTTATGGCTGATATAAGTGAACATTTGAATACTTTGAATGTTTCACTTCAAGGGACAAACAAGTTAATCACAGATATGTTCTGTAGCATTGAAGCTTTTAAAAATATGCTCTCATTATGGGAACGTCAACTGTCAAATGGAGATCCTTGTCATCTTCCCAGGTTGGAAAGTGTGATCCGTGATTGTGATTCCCTAGAAGTGGGATGTTATGTTGAAAATCTGCACATGGTTTCCCGTGCGTTTGATGAAAGATTTCACGATCTCAAGGAGTAAAAAATGGATTTTGATTTATTCGCTACACCGTTTAGCATGAATATTGATGATACTCCCAAAGATGTTTAACTGGAGCATATCACCTTGAAATGTGACATTGATTCCCCCAATTCCCTTGATTACATAGGCGTGCGGCATCTATGATTGCAATGTTTGGTTTGACCTATGTATGTGCATCCTTATTTTCAGCTATGAAACGCATTAAAAACCCTCAGAGAGCCAACATCAGTGATCATAACTTGAAGTGTGCATTGAGGGTCCAGAGTTGTGTTTCATTGTCTCCAAATTTGGCGAATATTGTGAAAACCAAAAGATGTCAGAAGGCAAGAGTGTCTACCGAAAACTGAATGTATAAAATTCTTAATTGAAACGTGTATATTCGTTTAATATGAAGTATTCTGTGTAATATTAGCACTGTATAGTAAATATTATTTTGTTATTTTATATTTTTCAATTGTTTCAGGATAAAAATTGTGCTATTTTCCACAAAGAACTGTTTCGTTCTGATGCTTAAAAATATTGGTTTTATATGCGATCGTTTGGTTGTATGTATAGGATTGAAGGCTATAATAATCTTACTGGTATTGGGTTGTTTTATCATCATTTAATAGCAAGTATCAGAGACATATGAAACCACGTATTATACAGTTTCTGAATTGTTCCTTCACTACTACCCTGTCCTTAATTATTTAATGGTAACGCAAGTGCAGATTACGCACGCCACTGGCATATCTCCCTAGCACTCGCCAGCAACGACCAGGCACGCCGGCACCGTGCGAACTGTATAGGCACACCGTGCATGTCAGTTGGCGGTCCCTGTACTAGTACATTTTGGAAGGTAGGTTACGATTCTACACACCAAAAGACATACTATTTGATATATCACATCCCAGATGCAAAATGGCTGTTGACTAGTGATAATTATATTGCAATTATACTGGCTAAGACTTGGATTAAGAGAAAGAAAGAATATTTCAACTACAGATTTTGAACAGCGTAGCGTGCCAATGTCTAAAAATCTGATGTGTTGCACTCACATGACTTTCTCTGCTCTTGTACTAACCACTCTTACAAACTTGTATTCCTATCTATGTATATCATCTTGTTAGCTAAGATGAACATTCGTACAAATTATCTTATTGCTTATTTCCTTGTAGATGCAAAGGGAACATTAGAATACAGTAGGCTTTGTGCGATAGTTACATCTTTTAAAGCTTTGAGATTCCGTTCTCTTTGCATAAAAAAAAATGAACAACGATATTCTATTTCACGAAAGTTTTAAGTTTTCCGAAACTGACACACAAGAAATATCTCCGAAATGGTTCACTCTACAAGAAAATTTGTTCAGACCTGAATTGTGTATTTAACGAGATCTACACTTTTTATATAGTATGATTTGGTGTATCTCTAACGGTTTACCAGTTATGCAAAAGTCGTCCAGAGTAAATACGACTACAGGCTACAGCCAGAAAATTCAAGATATACGTTTCATTTGTCATACAAATATCTCAAACATATGATATTTTAATCAAAATCGTTAGCCATTTTCAAGAAAATCAAAATTTTCGAAAAATGTTCCATGTAAATGGTAGTTTAGGGTGGGACTATTTTCTTCAAAATCTTCGTGTCGCATCCTTGAAAGACATAAAACTTAAATACCAACTTTGCTTTTCAATCGACTTTTCGTTTTTAAGTTATGCTGTCCACAGTCACACAGACCACATGGAACTTTTTCTAAAAATGCTTCTTTTTTTTTTTTTTTTTTTTTTTTTTTTTGATTCAGGAGTCCTCAAAACATATATTTCCGGTGAAATCTCCACATGGAATTTTTGGGTGGAATACAATAAGTAGCAGAAATGAAAGCGTATCAGTTCCAGAACAAATTTCCCTCTGTCTTTTCCTCGTGTTTCTAGTTTAGCCAGAAATTAAGGTTTGTCACGTTAAACAGTGTTTTTAACTCGGCTACACAGCAAGCCCATGATAGAAAGGGAGTAGAACATGACATGACATCACTGCAACCAAGTGAAGGTAGGCAAACGACAGAAGAGATCTTTGAACTGGTAGTGAAGTTACAGAGTGTCATAGTTGAAATTTATGATTTGCATTTAGTTGATTACATCGTATACATTTAGATTGTCTGACATTCAATTATTAAGCTAATGTTAAATTAAGTGTTAACAATTCATTGTTTGAGAAACAAATTTCAAATTCCTTTCCTAGGATGTTAATATGAAAGTGAGCTGAACGATGGCGGAGATTCCTATATTATCACCGGTAGCAGAAGGTAGAATTGAAAGGTGGTCAAAGAATGAAACGAAAAGAAAAATTTTGAAATTATGACCAAATGTGGCGCGACATTGCAAAGCTGCAAACCTCTTTTGTCAAATGAGCAGAGGCGAAACTTGTAAGGATGTAAGGCTGAGACTATCCTTAAAGATCAACAACACTTTGGCTTTTCTTTCATTTTAATACGCAATGAATATCGCATTTTTCTCCAAATGTAATTTGTTATTAAAGGCTGAGTTCCTTGCAATTTACACGAAGGCGTTGTCAGAGGCCGCTTATCAGACAGATGTTGGCAAAATATTGTTTGCTATATTCACGAATGCATCCCTGCTCAAAGTTTTGTTGGTAGAAGAGAAGTGAGAGGTTCGCAGCTGCTCCTGCCCAAAACAGTAGCATTCTGCTTGAACTTCAGCAGTTAGCGGAAGAATGGTAAACTGCGCTTTTACTTCCTGTAATTGTGCATTCGATAAACTTACACGGCAAAAGCTATGGGATACGAACACTGAAGACGGGTATCCTCAGCATTTAATTTTAACGTAATACATCGGTGAAAAATGCATAAAAATGTCATTGTTCATTTTTGGCCTCTTATGCCATAAATAAGTGTAAACCTTTTGGCTTTCATTTTCATGCTTTTGTTTATTCGTTCGCACCCTGTAAATGATGCCACCGAGAAATTTAAATGGACATGTGCTTGGGGGTGTGCTTCCAATATTTTTCCGACTCAATATCCCTTCAGTTTAAGCTTGAATTACGCGGTTTGTTGTGTGAAATTTGCTGAAACATGTTTGCTACCAAGAGAAACATCTATATAAGAGATATCTGTTGAGGAAATTCCAAAGCTCTTTGGTAAACGTGGAGAGAAATGTGCAAGCAAATATGCTTACCACGTGGTGGCTAGTAATGAAATCGTGTTAATTTTCTTTGTTCACGAACTGTATCAGAGGATTTATTGCATAGAAAGGGTTATAAAATAATAATAGTAGTAATTAATAATAATAATAATAATAGTAATAGTAATAGTAATAGTAATAGTAGTAGTAGTAGTGGTGGTGGTGGTGGTGGCGGCGGTGGTGGTGGTGGTGGTGGTGGTGGTGGTGGTGGTGGTGGTGGTGGTGGTGGTGGTGGTGGTGGTGGTGGTGGTGGTGGTGGTGGTGGTGGTGGTGGTGGTGGTGGTGGTGGTGGTGGTGGTGGTGGTGGTGGTGGTGGTGGTGGTGGTGGTGGTGGTGGTGGTGGTGGTGGTGGTGGTAATAAGTGGTGGTGGTGGTGGTGGTGGTGGTGGTGGTGGTGGTGGTGGTGGTGGTGGTGGTGGTGGTGGTGGTGGTGGTGGTGGTGGTGGTGGTGGTGGTGGTGGTGGTGGTGGTGGTGGTGGTGGTGGTGGTGGTGGTGGTGGTGGTGGTGGTGGTGGTGGTGGTGGTGGTGGTGGTGGTGGTGGTGGTGGTGGTGGTGGTGGTGGTGGTGGTGGTGGTGGTGGTGGTGGTGGTGGTGGTGGTGGTGGTGGTGGTGGTGGTGGTGGTGGTGGTGGTGGTGGTGGTGGTGGTGGTGGTGGTGGTGGTGGTGGTGGTGGTGGTGGTGGTGGTGGTGGTGGTGGTGGTGGTGGTGGTGGTGGTGGTGGTGGTGGTGGTGGTGGTGGTGGTGGTGGTGGTGGTGGTGGTGGTGGTGGTGGTGGTGGTGGTGGTGGTGGTGGTGGTAATAAGTGGTGGTGGTGGTGGTAATAAGTGGTGGTGGTGGTGGTAATAAGTGGTGGTGGTGGTGGTGGTGGTAATAAGTGGTGGTGGTGGTGGTAATAAGTGGTGGTGGTGGTGGTAATAAGTGGTGGTGGTGGTAATAAGTGGTGGTGGTGGTGGTAATAAGTGGTGGTGGTGGTGGTAATAAGTGGTGGTGGTGGTGGTGGTGGTAATAAGTGGTGGTGGTGGTGGTAATAAGTGGTGGTGGTGGTGGTAATAAGTGGTGGTGGTGGTGGTAATAAGTGGTGGTGGTGGTGGTAATAAGTGGTGGTGGTGGTAGTAATAAGTGGTGGTGGTAGTAATAAGTGGTGGTGGTGGTGGTAATAAGTGGTGGTGGTAGTAATAAGTGGTGGTGGTGGTAGTAATAAGTGGTGGTGGTGGTGGTAATAAGTGGTGGTGGTGGTGGTAATAAGTGGTGGTGGTAGTAATAAGTGGTGGTGGTGGTGGTAATAAGTGGTGGTGGTGGTGGTAATAAGTGGTGGTGGTAGTAATAAGTGGTGGTGGTGGTGGTAATAAGTGGTGGTGGTGGTGGTAATAAGTGGTGGTGGTGGTGGTAATAAGTGGTGGTGGTGGTGGTAATAAGTGGTGGTGGTGGTAGTAATAAGTGGTGGTGGTGGTGGTAATAAGTGGTGGTGGTAGTAATAAGTGGTGGTGGTGGTAGTAATAAGTGGTGGTGGTGGTGGTAATAAGTGGTGGTGGTAGTAATAAGTGGTGGTGGTGGTAGTAATAAGTGGTGGTGGTAGTAATAAGTGGTGGTGGTGGTAGTAATAAGTGGTGGTGGTGGTGGTAATAAGTGGTGGTGGTAGTAATAAGTGGTGGTGGTGGTAGTAATAAGTGGTGGTGGTGGTAGTAATAAGTGGTGGTGGTGGTAGTAATAAGTGGTGGTGGTAGTAATAAGTGGTGGTGGTGGTAGTAATAAGTGGTGGTGGTGGTAGTAATAAGTGGTGGTGGTGGTAGTAATAAGTGGTGGTGGTGGTAGTAATAAGTGGTGGTGGTGGTAGTAATAAGTGGTGGTGGTAGTAATAAGTGGTGGTGGTAGTAATAAGTGGTGGTGGTGGTAGTAATAAGTGGTGGTGGTGGTGGTAATAAGTGGTGGTGGTGGTAGTAATAAGTGGTGGTGGTAGTAATAAGTGGTGGTGGTAGTAATAAGTGGTGGTGGTGGTAGTAATAAGTGGTGGTGGTAGTAATAAGTGGTGGTGGTGGTAGTAATAAGTGGTGGTGGTGGTGGTAATAAGTGGTGGTGGTAGTAATAAGTGGTGGTGGTGGTAGTAATAAGTGGTGGTGGTGGTAGTAATAAGTGGTGGTGGTAGTAATAAGTGGTGGTGGTAGTAATAAGTGGTGGTGGTAGTAATAAGTGGTGGTGGTAGTAATAAGTGGTGGTGGTGGTGGTAATAAGTGGTGGTGGTGGTAGTAATAAGTGGTGGTGGTAGTAATAAGTGGTGGTGGTAGTAATAAGTGGTGGTGGTGGTAGTAATAAGTGGTGGTGGTAGTAATAAGTGGTGGTGGTGGTAGTAATAAGTGGTGGTGGTGGTGGTAATAAGTGGTGGTGGTAGTAATAAGTGGTGGTGGTGGTAGTAATAAGTGGTGGTGGTGGTAGTAATAAGTGGTGGTGGTGGTAGTAATAAGTGGTGGTGGTAGTAATAAGTGGTGGTGGTAGTAATAAGTGGTGGTGGTGGTAGTAATAAGTGGTGGTGGTGGTGGTAATAAGTGGTGGTGGTAGTAATAAGTGGTGGTGGTGGTAGTAATAAGTGGTGGTGGTGGTAGTAATAAGTGGTGGTGGTGGTAGTAATAAGTGGTGGTGGTAGTAATAAGTGGTGGTGGTAGTAGTAATAAGTGGTGGTGGTGGTAGTAATAAGTGGTGGTGGTGGTAGTAATAAGTGGTGGTGGTGGTAGTAATAAGTGGTGGTGGTGGTAGTAATAAGTGGTGGTGGTGGTAGTAATAAGTGGTGGTGGTGGTAGTAATAAGTGGTGGTGGTGGTAGTAATAAGTGGTGGTGGTAGTAATAATTAATAGTAGTAATAATTAATAGTAGTAATAATTAATAGTAGTAATAATTAATAGTAGTAATAATTAATAGTAGTAATAATTAATAGTAGTAATAATTAATAGTAGTAATAATTAATAGTAGTAATAATTAATAGTAGTAATAATAATAAAATGAAAGTGTAGGCTTTAGTTGCGTCTTAGGTAAATATATTAAATTATTTGGAAGTTTTAGAGTTTAATAGATAGTAGCCGGCAAATAACTAGTTTCTGTTATATTTTCACAATGTACAGAATAAAGGGTAAAACAGTTAATAAAGGCATTCTAAGAGAGTTTTAGCTAATAGAGCAAATACTTTGAAGGAAAAGGTAAGTGTTGCAGAGCATGACTAATTTGATGATGGTGGTGGCGGTGGCGGTGGCGGTGGCGCTGGTGAAGGAAAAGGCCAAACTGGTGGTACCAGCAAGGGAAATGGTGGTGAAGAGATGGGTGAGAATGATAAACTAGCTGCTAGTAGTAGCAAGCTATCATTGTTTGCTGTGAACAATGAACCAGGTAAAAAGTAGGACAATTCAGATTATTTGCCTGCCCATTAAGATACTTGGAGTTATTCTTTTAACGCATTCAGATGCAGTGAATGTGATACCAGAGATCTGAGTACTAGTGTGTCTGGGGTGAATGGGATTTGTGTCCAAATTAAAGGTGAAATGCTTTTCTTGTGGTAAGGTTTTAGTCAATCGGTATACCAGCCGTAGGGTGAGTTCAGATTCTAGTCATTCACCATTTGCAGCAAATCGACACATGATAGAAGCCTTTCTACCAATGGGGAAAGGTCATGCCGGTATGCAGCAGTTTTGTATGAAATGCACAAGGCATCCACTTACAATGCTCATCTCTTAGATAGCCATGCAAATAGTCAAGCTTTTTAAGTATGGCAGATAAAGTGGTATACGTCAAGCACTTATAAAAACTAATTCAGAACTTAATGAGGACGATGTTATTGATATGTCCACTTCATATGATGGGAATTGGCATAACAGGGACCATACTTCTAATTGTGGGTTTGAAATTGTAATATATGCAGTCACAGGACTAGTTATATATTTTCGTATTTTATCAAAATACTGTTGAGCATGCACTGGTAAAGACAGTTCTGAATTTTTTGAGTGATTTCAGAACCAGAAAGAAAGTGGTAGATGTGAAGCTGGATATACTGGATCTTCCAACGCAATGGAAACGTGGAGAGTATCAACTGCGTTGTGTGAGATGCAATACACTACCATAATTTCTGGTGGTGATTCAAAAACCCATTTGGCATTGCAAAAATTAGCTATTTATGGTCCAGACATCCAGGTGACTAAGAATGAACTTCTAAATCACGTGTAAAAACGTTTAGTAACTACTTTGGGAAATAAAGTCAAAGAATTGAAAGCAAAAGTTGAAGTTCTTGGTGGTAAACGTCCATGTAGCCTTACACAAAATATTATCAAACTGGGAAATCTTTACTGGAGTGGGGAGAAAAATATCAAATGAAGTCTACGATTTATACTATCAAACTTGATCACCCATGTTTTGAGGTCCCCTAAATAAAAAAGTATTTTAGAAAAAGGTCGTGTGTGTGTCCCTTTCTCTAACGCGCGCGTGTGTGTCTGTGTGTGTGTGGTGTCTGTCAGTCTATGAGCAGCGAAAAGTCGTTTAAAAACCAAAGTTGGTATCAAAGTTTAATGTCTTTCAAGGATGCGACACGAATTCCTCCACACTAAACCATGCATAACAGCCTTTGCCATTTAAGGAATAATATGAAAACGCCCAGCAAATTATTAAAATTGTTTTAAGAGACTAAATCAAGCACGAAAACTCGCGAGGCGGCAATGGCATAGCTCCTGGCATACAAGTTGTACTATTGAACGTGGAACGTACTTTCAGTCAAGTCTCGAAATAGCTGAATAGGATTATGACGTCTCCTATGCCCTAACCTCCAATGCCATAGGTCCGAGTCTCAGCATTATAAGTATTTTATTTTTTATGTTCATCAAAACTTGGAAACCGAATTCACAATAATCTAATCATAAAGTCCCTGAGGGTTTAGGACATAATTTAAATCGTTTTTGGTTGTCTGCATTTTGTAATAGAACAGGTATGATGACTTCTGCGCCATTGGACTGGCATTATGTAGTGTGTTATTATGAATGCCGACCCCTTCGTTCTCCCCACGTACGCTGTCGCACGATATTTTGTGTCAGTCTTCCATTAAGTACTCGACAGGCGAGTACATTGATATGCTTTTGATCTATGGAGAAGCAAGCACAAATACACCAGCAGCTCAGCATGTATATCGGGAGAGATATACGAATAGACGACAATCAACAGCAAATATCTTCCGGAATGTTGAAACGCGTTTGCGTATAAGAGCGTCACTTGCCAGAATTCCTCCTGATAGACACGCACCAGCAACGTCGGGTGTTAATGCAGAAGCAGTTTTGAACACCATCCAGAACAATCCGCATACTAGAACAGGGACAGTTGCTCAGGAGGTAAACATCAGCCAGTCTTTTGTAGTGCGAATATTGAACACTAATAAGTTTCATCCTTATCGTTTACACCTACACCAAGCACGATTGACCTTTTGTGAATGTTTGCTGGAGCGAGTAGCAAATGATGTGGGATTCGCATCCAGGATACTGTTTTCTGACGAATCAAGGTTCCACAGCAATGGAATTGTAAATGGCCAAAAATATGCACCATTGCAGTGTTGATAATCCTCATTGGGTAATGGAGGCAGCATTCCAAGGGCAGGGGGTGTAAATGTCTGGTATGGTATGGAATCTTAGGAGACCACCTTGTTGGGCCATTATTCTTGGAGGGGCATCTAACAGGAGCACGCTACCTAGAATTCCTCCGTAATGAGCTCCCCTTATTGTTAGAGCATGTGCCGCTACAGGAGCGAATGACGATGTGGTTCCAACACAATGGCGCTCCTCCGCATCGGTCGAGGATCGTCTGCAATCATTTGAGTGCTGCATATCCTGGTTATTGGATAGGAAGACGAGGACCAGTCTGCTGGCCTGCCAGATTACCTGATCTGACATACCTTGACTTCTTCCTTTGGGGTTATTTAAAAGAACGCATTTATGCAGAGGAGCTGTACAAGCTAGAATCTCTTCGCCAGCGTATTACAGTGGCGTGTAGATCTGTTCAACCCGCCATACTGCACCGAGTCAGGGGCTCGATTCAACAGCGTGCCCAGGCATGCCTTACCCAAGAAGGTCATAGTTCAAGCACTTGCTTCGTTAGAGGAGTCGTACTCCAGGAATAGAAAAAGGACCATTCCAGCGCCACTAAAAATACCGATATGAAACGATATTTTTAATAGCACAATAATTCCGTGTTTAAAAATTGTGCTTAACTTCCATGTTAAACTCTGATAATGTAATTTCCTTGTTTTCTGTGTTTTAATGTGTATAAATGATCCTTATTTCAATTGCACCTACCTATAGCTGTGTTTAAACAACTATCTATTTGGAGTTCACCAATAAAGAAACATCAAATAGTACCATAAAGCATAAGTAAAACAATTAAAAATTAAAAATAATATCAGTTTTCAGAATAATAATTGTAAATTTTGAGTATTACACGGTAAAGAAAGATTAGTACATGCAGGTGATTCGAACCACCTTCACAGCAGACAGATTACTTCGGAGTCTTGCGCTCGTTCCAACTGAGCTACCTAGTAACGTGTAAGTTTAACATTCCGTTTAAGATGTAATATTCGCTGGTTCCAGTGAACATTTACAGAAGTGCAAACGTCAGCTGTCTGATTACGAATATATTAAAAGGCGATGTGATAACATCTATATTAGTACTAATTTCATCGAGTGTTTAACATCCATGTTAAATACGCGGGTAGAACCTTGTAATGGGGTCGATGTTTTCTTGTTGGAGTATAAAATGCGGATTGCTTAAAACTCGAGAACATGGGGCAACTGACTCACCTGGTATATTTTTAGCCTTAAAAATGCTAATGTTAAAAAAAACTAAATCTGTAAAATATATAAATATAACAAAATATAAATAAAATTAAAATAAAATTGAACATTTTCTAATTTTTCCGAAATATCACCGACGCATTTGCTTAGCATATGTTGTTCACTACTGAAACATTTTGCTATCTCTATCCCCTTGGTATCTGTGGCAAAACGTGTAATGTAGCTAGGTTTATATAGATTTAAATAAAGTAGGAAGAAAAATAAGCTTTCTTAAGAATGGTATATATCCACTACTAGACGACAGAGGCTAGAGAAAGCCATATGAATGTAATACATTAGATGGTTTTATTTAATGTTGCACTTTTACCGAATAACTGTATATTACCTCAATATGTGTAACGGAATCCTTTCGGAGTCATTTTAAAACATCCTTACCCTAAGCTAGAGTAACAGGTTTCTTATAATTGCCACCACTGCTCTTCATTCGCTCTTCGTTTCCATTTTCCAACGTGTAGCTTGCTTCTATGAGCCACTGAGGTCTCGAAGTAGTTTCAAGACTTTCCGCAGAAGCAGCACCTCACAGTAACAGTCTAGCTTGTAGTTCACAGCCTTGCCGATAGAGGCCGGCGTTAACTGAAAGGCTGCAGAATCAACCAACAGCAGATTGCCGAATTACAGGGATGCCCTATGAACTTTTTTCTGAACCTATAACACTGTTAAATAATAGCTTTAAGGAAACATGTTTGCGTATGCAGTAACGAACACAGTGAGCGCAAGAAATATAACTTTTAATATATCTAGTATCCCGATAAGGAAAAAGAAAGGAAATTACAAACGCTAAGATTTAAAAAAACTTCTACGTTTGTTAATTGGTTTGTTAGTTAAAGAATAACATTTAAACAAACATGAAATAAAAATGTCAAATCATTCACCAGCGTTAAACCGTGCTTGGCAGGATGAAGTAAAGGAGTAAAACCGAATAAACATTAAAGCAATATTCATGAATTTGCCGTACTAAAAATTTATAAGTGGCGTTAAAATTATAAGATAAATCAAAACACCAGACCAAAAAAGAATAACAATTCGTAGCCTTAATCTTTATTGCTTTTGTTGAACTTAAGGACAACTCTAACTTGAGACAATTAGATAATGTAAGGTATGATACATGCACCGTTTATCCGCGGCCCGAGTTCGATCCCAAGGAAGCTCATGTGGTATTTGCGGTGGACGAAGCTGCGCATGGGGAAGGAGAGATTTCTCCGGGTTCTCCGGTTTCTCCTGCCACTCTTCCACCAACTGCTCCATCATCACCTTACCAATCATCTATTTCGTCTATATTTCAAATCATCCTCTTCCTCACTCTCATACTTGGTGCTGGGCAGGTCCATAGGCAGAGGCTTGTAATTCCCACGTACGGGGATGGTAATCAGACCATACATTCCAGTTTCTTGGAAGCTTATGAAGACGTGCATACCAAGATGAATTAACTGAATGTCAACTTTGACTGTGAGTTGAAATTTGATTATGCTTTCTTTTATTAGACGCTAGCAAACCCGCAGCTCTACTAGCGTTATTGCTTTATGTGGGGAGATTTTTATTCTGCTTCTCAATCTCTCTTACGCTTCACTGCCTCTTCCTCATTCGTTCTCTCGCTCTCCACCTCTCCCTTCGTATATCTCTTTCCCTCTGCCATTGAAATCTAGGCTTTTGTATAATAAGGTACAGGGATGACCTGCCTGTTTAAATAAAGAACAAGATATATTTTAATATAAGCATCATCAACATCAGAGTTAGTTTAATGATTGTAATTCCTATCTCAGTTCTAATTAATTATAATTAAGCATGTGTCAATGACTTAATTACGATGTTTATATCGAGAGTGATTAGGTTAATTAATGTTTAGGATAATGAAATGTTTGTTTTTTTAATCATATTTTCCTACATTCCTTTAAGTTGAGTGTACTCAAATGAGTTTGTTTCTGTTGAGCGGGTATAAGAAATCATAAAAGGTAGCTAGAATACGAGCAATTCTGAAACAAATATCCTTGCTAAGCAATAGCTGTTCAAAAACAGATTACCGCGCCAAAAAACAATGAATAAAATGTAACATAACACAAACAGGAATAGAATACTAGATATAAAAATCTGATGTGCTACATTCACATGACTTTCTCTACCCACTATTCAACAATCATTTCTTTAAACACTTATTCTTATGTATACTTCATGTTAAGCAAGATAAACATTTGTATAGATGCCTTTATTACATGTTTCCTTCCAGGTGTAATGGGAACAAACAATGCCTACAGTAGGCTCAAGTAATAGTCAAAAGTCCTCAAGAGCCGGTCGCTATGTGATGGCTCCGTAATTCCGTCCTCCTTGTCTTTGCATGTCCAGGAGCGGGGGGAGGAGGGTGTGGAATAACCACTTCCCATTTGAGAATTCACAGATTTGTGTTAATTAAGCATGCGATACACATACGGCTGCAGCTGCATTGTCTGTTTCAGGTACTCGTCCAAAAATGCTGAGCTATCAAGAATCATGTACTTTAAAACTGATGACCACTATTAAGCCCAATTTCTTTTTGTGTATACAAAGTATAACGACTGTTACTTTTCAACAGAGGAACTCATGTCATGAATTTAACGTGCTTGCTTGAACACCAGACGTTTTCTTAGAATGAACAAGCAGAAATATATTGCTGGTATTTTCAGTTTACTGTACAAAACCATCTAGAACCGGAAGATAACGCTCTCTCACAAATACAAGGCAGGGAGGGTGCTTTTTGCCCAAACTCTGGTCGTTACAGATGCAGACTTCATGAGACATTTCCTGGAAGAAGCAGAGGAAGGAGCTGAAGAAGGAATAAAAGCTTGTCTTTGTTTCTGCGCCAGTACTCAGCTTTTCAGCTAGACATGGGAATAAGTACTCTTGCAAATGATGAACATGATTGCATCACGCCTGTATGGACCCAGGATTTCTTCCATTCCATTTAGATTAATAGGGTTTTGTAACGAAGTTTGTAAGAAGTTACTTGGTAAGCTTCTCTCAACTGCTAAGGTGCTCTGATCCATTCCTCTTTCTGAAGTTATAGATATACAATCAACCTTATTTGCCCACGAGGTAGAGTCTACAGAATATGAAACCAAGTATCTAATGTTGTATACTCAAACTGCTTTACAGATTCTCATTGTTCTTCATATATTGTACGATTTTTGTCCATATTCTATTATATCTCTTTATATACAAATATTCTATGAGCATGAAGAGGTCTTTACAGAAATTTCATTATATATATATATAAAATCAGACTATCTCCCCTCAGCCGAGCACCGTATTTCCAGATGAAATATAAAGAACATATCCTATCTATATAAACATTACAAGAAATAAATACAATAAAATATACCTATCAAAATAATTTATAATCGAACTGCTTTCTTATACTGTTACTATTTCTATTCTTTGTTGTTTGTTCGTGCTCTTTTGGTGAAGCAAACTTTTAACACCTATGCGGAAAATAAATAACGATCCCATAGCAAATTAACAAATGCTAGGAGAATAATTAGAACAGACAAATGCTACGGAGGCAATACAAACGGATAAATGCTAGAAAGATGATAAAAATGTGGAATAAGTAGCCATAATTGGTCGAAACATGTCGTTGCTCAAAAGTAGCATGACATAGAGAGAGATAGACACTATACAATAAGGTGCTTTTACTAAGCGATATTCTATGAGTCAAATATTTAAGGCATTTACAAATAAGGGGTACTCAAATTTGATGAAGCTCGAGACAGTCGACATCGAGGATTACATTTCCTATTAATATGTTAACCCCAAACCCTCTGCAGTTTTAAGTGACATATTTCACCCATAAAGTGGCAATAGTGCAATATAAACATAAAATTGTATTTTCTGCATTCGTCAGGACCACAAACGCAAGTCAACTCAGCGTTCATTTTTAAGAAAGCAGAGGAGAAAATAACATCATAAGTGTCGTTTAAAATGTTCTAATTCAGTGTACCTATACTATTGCATCTGTGGAATTGAGATTGCTTCTTTGCTTGAATGATTTCACGCAGTTTAAATTGCACTTAAAAACTAGAAAGAAGCTCTAATATTACATATTTCCTTTTTACATGCCAAGAAAACGGTACGTGGTACGAAAAAATGAAAAGGAGATTTGAATTTTGCATACCAAAATTAGGTTTCGAGAGCTGATTAACCCCGTGCCGCAGAAAAAAGTTTAAATTTGCGGGCTGGTGTAATGAATGCTTACGTAGAATGCGACGAAACTTCCTCTATAAGTAGAGAAAGCAGAAATGTGTCAGGAAGTTTAGGAAAATTACGAGATCTTCGGTTTCGCTTAAGCTACTCTAGTCCATGTGTAGTAATATAGTTGTATCAGTTTGATGTCTATGAGACAAAATAATTGCTTTGTTCCCAGAATAAGCACTAATGCTGCCTGTTGCTAGTGGTTAGGGATTCAAGCTCACCGTGCATTGATTTCATCCCGCAGGGAAGCAACGCGAGTTTTAGGAAGAGACATTAGCATACATTGGAAGCCATTACAATGTGCAGTACGTGAGTCCAGAAGAGTTTAATGGTTGGCATATAGTAATGATCGTTGCCTGGAGCAGAATACTAAATGCGGCCTAGATTTGCTCTTCCCATTTCATATGCAAGTGAGAACAAGCAACGGCAACTAATTACAGTGTTATCTGGAATCGTCTTTGAAAAGTAATCTGTATGCACGACGGTCAGTCAAATGGAAGTGAGGCCACAAAAAGTCTAGGAAGTTAGGCGTTATTAATGATCAAATGCAAAAGTTTCTTTGTATTTCATACGTGATATGAGGATGTGAATTGTGTCTGTAGCTTCCGTAGTTTCTTCACGCTGCTACTACCAAGAGGCCAAAGGCTTGTTCGAGTCTACTAACCCAAAACATTGTGGTGAAACAGTCACACATTTACTACTTATTACCATTTCGCCAGACAGTGTTATTTTCATATTTTGTACATTAAATACGACAAAAAGTCTACCTAAAAGCTATTTCAAATTAAAAATTGGCTTCATACCATATTGCAGAAAGAATAATTAAATCGTGAACTCACAGCAAGAAAAGTAACATTCTCACAGCTTTCTCAACTCACTATACACTGTGTTATATTTTCATACCTCTTCTACAAATTATACTTAGATTATATCCATTTCTGCTGGTTGAGATACACGTTTTCAGAAAAGGTAAGGAAAAATCTTACTGAAAAATCCTGTTGGACTCTCATCTACTGAGTGAAAATTGAGTTAAACGTATTTTCAAAATGAAGTCCCATCAGCCACTGGCGGCATTCCAGCCATTACTCAAACTTCCTTTGCTGAAATAAGAAAACTTGAAACAAAATCACATCAGACTATGTGTGTGTGTAACTGAGGCGCACACTTCGACCAACTGAGACCCCGACATGGATTTATTACAGGCTACCACCCCCGCAGGGGGAAGGAATGAGGCAAAATTAGACCGGAGGCTTGTCAGAGAGCGGAGTCAGCAAATCCCCTAGAGGTGTATGGAAGTCCCTAACAGTTCCAGATATTGTGACTTGGAGCATAACCAAAGCATGTCCTCCAACCAGGGAGAGGGCGACGAGGCGACCTTTGCGGCCAGGACAGCAACTTCCAAGTAGAGCCAGGAAAGAGTGCCAATGCGCAAGCAACAATGCCATCTGCCTGCTAATTGCGGAACGAACCACTCTACTAACAAACCTGAAAGATGGCAACGAAGGAAATGAGAAATGAAGTGAAAGGAATCCGTGGAGAAGAGATGAATGCACCCCAGCATTCGCCTAAGTGAGATGGGGAAACCACGGAAAAACCCATGTCAGAGTATGTGACCACGGGGATCGAACCCGTACTCTCCCGAATGCGGGCCACCTGAGCCACCCTGCTTGGTAACATGAGTGGTATTCAACCTTTTATCTCTGTTTACCCCCGAAGACAATTTTCCATCCCACTCTGTGCCCCTTAAACCAAGCCCTAGCCCTAGAGTTTTGTAAGATTTTAATCCTTTCCCGTTGTATGTTCCGGTAATTGTTTACATCCTAGAATTTCATACGCATTGTCTACCTTTTTAACGTTAAAATACAGAACACATAAGCAGCTCAGCAACATCAAACACACTCATCGATTCCCGATCTGAATCGCAAATTTTATGTCCAGTATAGTGTTTTCTATAATTTAGTCAACAATATTTGTGCCATATTATAAATTCTACGCCCTACCACTGTGTCAGAATCGGAACCCGTTTCTAAGCGGAATTGAGTAACACATTTTTGTCTCCTATAATCAAAGAGCTAGGAATAAAAAGAGATTCAACTGCTATATAAGGTGTTTCATTTTTAACAACTACCAAGGCTAACTCATGCGGTGTCTCCAGTGCCACCTTTGTTAATTTTGTAAAATTTTCCATTGCGTTTGAACCTTTCTGAGTACTCGACAATCACAAATTAGTCAGTAACGTACATTCGCAGATGTCATCGGCATTTGAAACAAAGAATGCAAAATGTAATCAGCGAGCGCAGCTGTAAGGTATCATTGTTGTGTAGACCGGTAGAGTAAGCAAAATATATTCTTGGACATAGCCCAATTCAAATGCTTTGCTGAAGCATGTTTCGTTATTTGTGATCTCACAGGAAGCATATTATACATACTGTATACGTATTTTAAAATTTACATTGCTCCTAAGGAGTCTTTGCTTACCCCTTCACTTCTTTAAGGTTTTTACATTTAACTAACCAATATTTGTTTCCATCGAGTCCTTATCACATGTGCGTATGACAGATTGGAACAAGTTCCAAGAAGCATAGATGGACCAGTGACTGATGAAACAGTGAAAGAACAATGGGTCAAAAATAATCTCTCCAAGTGAACTTGTACTATGATTAGTGACTCAGCTTAGCATTCATCTTGTACTATAGATGGAAATGGGATTTAAAAGTATTATATCATCCAATTATTGCCACCAATAGAATATTATTTCAATGTTTTTCTGTCAATTTCTGTAATTACTTTTTTCATAAATATCTTTATGGACGATGAAGATGATAGCAGTAGTAATAGTATTATTTAAAATAATATATACATAATCAAAACGTCGTTTATCAGGATCAGATTTATAGATTTTGTTTTTAATTTAAGATAATTTAGGGATATCTTGACACTCTGAGGTGAAATAATTAATTTTTTAAACAACCGTTACCATTTTTTCTCCAGTTTTAGTCACCATTGTTTACAGACATGTTCTTCATACATTGCATATATCCAGAGTAACTTTGTGACATTTATATAACTGTATTTAACCAAAAACTAAATCGATGTTCAAGTGTCCACTTCTCCCATATTGAGATAGATGTCGGCATCGGCAGCGAAAAAACTTTGAAAATTATACATTTAGAACACAGCTGTTGATCTACAAACCACATTTTATGTTACACTCATTGGCGTTGGTCACGCGTGAATCCCTCATCATCACCATACAGCACACGTACCACATGAAACCACGTTTTACGTTACACACACTGAACCCAAGAATCTCCTGCATTATCATCGTAGTACTACCCTCTACACCGTGCACAATAGTTATTTGGGTTGTTCAGGTGATCTGAGGAACTACCTTCCCCCACAACTTGACGCCGAGCATTAACACGTTTGTTTGTGCGAAGAGTCCCAGCTTTTTGCACCTTGTCTACCCTGAGCTTGTTTCGATAATTTTCGGATGTTATAACGGCTATTTCCTGTCGCTTTCTTCCTTTGTTAACTCTACATGGAGGTGGTAACAATGGAGATGGTGCCAATTCTGTAAATGAACAATCAGCAGAAGAGGAATCAGGTGAGCTAAATTGTCCCTGAGTTGATGATCGCCGTGTTGGTTGTGTTCCTGAAGGGGTGGTCACATCTTCTCCAACACTAATTTCGTATCCATTTTCTAATGGGGCAAGATCGTACTCAAAGACATCATCCTGCAACATGTCGGGATTGAAAGGGAAGATTCCGCACTTGCTAAACCCACTAGTGAAGTTTCCTGCTGTTGCTGACCTGCCCCAAGCAAGTTTGAAAAATTCCTCAAAATCTTCTTTGGTGGTTCTTCTTCCTGGATGCAGGCGAACGTAATTTCTAGTGGCCTCGTTGTAACAGTGTTTGAGGCTCTTAAAGCTGGAAACATCCATAGGCTACAACTTGTGTGTGCTATGTGGTGGAAGGCACAACATTTCAATTCCAAACGCAGATGCTTTATCGAGAACATCTGGATCCTTCAATGGGATGCATGTCCGTCCAAGATCAATAGATCCCTTGTGGCTTGTATCCATTGATATGATCTAAGAACAAAGAAAAAATCCCGATTGCCATGTAATCTGAGTCAGACATATGGACAGCTGACTCATTAGACATTTCTTTTGGAATACGCACACCTTTGATGAATGCCTTTCATTATAATGAATGGTGGTATAGCCCGACCTGCTGCATTCGCACAAATCAAAGCAGTCACTGTGGATCCCTTCTCTCCTGTGGTACTATGGAACACATATTTCTTTCCTTTTTACTTATGACTTTACCAGGCTTAAAAATCAGCTGAACACCAGACTCGTCTGCATTAAACATTTTACCTGGATATTTAATGTGTCATACATGTCACTCAAAAGAGTTTTTGTACTTCCTGCTTGTTTAGGCCCTTTGATCGTACATAAGACCGTCCTTGGGCTTTACATATGCTCAGATTTGGGAGTCTTTCCTGAAAGGAATCAACTCAGTCATGACCCGCTATTGATTTGCCCTTATTAAATTTGTGTTTCAAGCCATTCCTGATTGCGAAATCCCTAAGTGTTAGCCCGAAATCTTTCAAATCCAGTAGTTGAAGATGACAGATTAACTGTTCCTCCACATTTTTTGCCAAATGTACTGGCCCTTGCAAATTTACCTCTTGTTAGAACTGCCTGTAATCGTAGGGTGTTTCTCGACACGGAAAACTGCTTAGCTGCTCTTGCAAGTGGAACATTTTCTTCCCGCACAGTTTGGTTGCTGTAGTCATATCCTCTTCTTTCCATCTTCCAAGAATTCCCTTATTCCTGTATTTTTTTGGCATAATTGACAGCTGAAAATTAACAAAACAAGAATAATCCGATTATATAGCGTTGGATATAAATATTGTCTGTATTCTAACATTTATATATGCCATTGTGACAAAACTGCCCAATTTAGGCAGATGTGGACACATGTCCCATTCTCCCACAATTACTATGTCGGGATCATACCGAGTTACACCCATGCTCAACAGATGTCAGATAGTCTGCAATACGTTTCATTTTCTAGTGCACCAAGTTTCCCGCCTTTTGTAATCTACAAAGGTTACACACAAAAATGAAGAACGTACCACATTACGACAGTGTATGCAGAATATTATAGTTTACCTAATACTGCTGGTATGTTACATACATCTCCATGTGTGTATTTCGCAAATGTCCTTTCAAATAAGAAATGCAAATCACAATACGCAACCATGCATCGCTAACAAACATATTTTGCACACTCTCCACTTAGTTCTACCTCTCCATGTTAGGGTGTCTTGTCAATTGTCAGGCCCTAATGACCTAGTTGTTGAACGGCCCTTAAACCCAACTCACTCACTCACTCACTCATTCACTCATTCACTCACTCATTCACTCACTCACTCATTCACTCACTCACTCACTCACTCACTCACTCACTCACTCACTCACTCACTCACTCACTCACTCACTCACTCACTCACTCACTCACTCACTCACTCACTCACTCACTCACTCACTTGTCAGCGGTTAATTATGTTAAATGTGTCGAGATCTCCCGCAGCTCGAAATCACCCTGAACCACCTTAATGTTGACATTAGATAACAAATTTAACTGTGATAGCCAGAACGCAACTATAGGTATGTACGTGAAATACTCGCTTATCAGTTTGATTCAATGTACGATCCCTTCATAAATTATGCAATAAATTATGGTAATAGGTACTGTACTACACTGTACTGTACCGTACTGTACTGTGAAATGCTACCTGTTGAGTTTAAGAAAGATTTAATATTGTAGCACACGGTGCTGACGCATTATATCTCACTAGCTACAAATAGCACCGAAAAAAAAGAAAAAAAAAAAAGCATTGGACTTGATCCCTATCCGCCACTATTCCTCCCTCAAACTTCTCACCTTTCCTACTATTTTCAATAAGTTTATCGTGTGTTTTTCAAACGAACCTTTCCTGTCTTATCAAATTGTTTGGGAGTGCAATTCAGTATACCAGTTTAAAATGTCAAATCGAAATAAGCTAGTGGTTTCAATGGATAAAATGATGGACGTTGTTAATCGACTTGATAAAGGAGAAGCGTTGAAGAAAATAGCTGCTGAATTGGGAGTTGCTGCGCAGCAGCTGATAAACATTATGACATACTTGGGGCATCAACTCACTCCAGCTGAACTACTAATGATAAAGCGTTTGCGTGACCGCATTGCATTCAAAAGCCACACCTGTTTGAAACATAAGACCGTGGATCAATTCTTTAAGAAATGATGTGATTTTATGTCATTAAGATTTTTATAATTTGTAATCTCTTGTAAACAATGAACACTATGTTTGTACTGTACAGAATTTTGTTACAAGACATAGCTTCGCATCGTCATAAATGGCAAGCCTGTTTATTTACGCATTTTGTTTTGCATATTATTATTATTATTATTATTATTATTATTATTATTATTATTATTATTATTATTATTATTATTATTATTATTATTATTATTATTATTATTATTATTATTATTATTATTATTATTATTATTATTATTATTATTATTATTATTATTATTATTATTATTATTATTATTATTATTATTGTTGTTGTTGTTGTTGTTGTTGTTGTTGTTGTTGTTGTTAGTGTTGTTGTTGTTAGTGTTGTTGTTGTTAGTGTTGTTGTTGTTAGTGTTGTTGTTAGTATTATTGTTATTATTGTTGTTATTATTATTATTATTATTATTATTATTATTATTATTATTATTATTATTATTATTATTATTATTATTATTATTATTATTATTATTATTATTATTATTATTATTATTATTATTATTATTATTATTATTATTATTATTATTATTATTATTATTATTATTATTTACATGAGTTCATTGGAAAAAGGATCACAAAAGGTTTCCCGTGGATGTTCAAATTCTGGCAGCGATACGTAGATGACATATTTGCAATAGTTCCAAAAAGACACATCAGTGACCCATTAAAACTTCTGAACATACAGGACAAAAGTATAAATTTCACAGTGGAAGTAGAAAAAGATAATAAATTACCATTTTTAGATCTAAAATTAATCAAAAACAAGGATAGAATAAATTTCGGTATTCACAGAAAACCAACGAAGACAGACAACTACATAAAAGCTAATAGTTACAATCCAAGAAACCACAAACAAGCAATTTTCAATAGTTTAACACATAGATTGGTGAACATCCCTCTTTCAGCAGAAGAATATAAAACAGAATATTACAAAATAATTGAAATAGCACAAAAAAACGGCTTCTCCAAAGAATGAGTAGAAAAAAAGGTAAAATGAGCAGAAAAGAAAAAATTATTAAAAGAAACTACAACTCTCACAGCAGCAAAAACAAAAATGATATTCAAAAAATTCACATATCATCCATGGGCCTTTGATAAATTTAAAAAAGTGTTCAAGGAATACAACGTTCAGCTAGCACCAGTAAACTATTACTCCATAAAAAACCTACTACTTTGTGCTGATCGCACTTACTTTGTTTTATTATGGCACCTCCTTTTGTTTCGCGACTCTTCTTTTCCCCGCTGGGATACGCTAGTTTTTTTTCTTTGGGTTTCCTCTCGGTCTCACGGTTGTAGGGACAGTCGGTCGGAGTGCTCCTTTCTCGGCGTACAGGGTAAGTGGTCCCGTTGTTTGGTTTTAACTAAGGCTCAGGCCGTGAATTACAGATTGGTTTTCAGACCGTTACTTGCCTGGGAGGTGCTTATAATGCGGACGAATTAAATGTAATCTTGTAACAAGTAATTCTTGTAACCCGTAGGATTTCCACGCGAATCATTTAGGCATTTTCAGATAGGCTTGAAGACTGCCCAACTCCTCGCTTTGGGGGGGAGTTGAATGGGGTTATGTAAATTGGTTTGGTTTTCAGCTGTATTTCTATTGTATGTTTCGGCTTCCATTTCTGTTTAAAGGTTTGCTATACCGATTAATCATTCCTGTTAACAAATGTATAATTTATTGATCCATAAATGTTATACTTCTTGAAATTTTTAGTGGTCTCTTCTCTTCAATTCCTTCCCCCCCCCCCTTTCACGATTGTACCTACGCCCCTATGGTGCAATAAATGGTAGCAGAGCGTGGTTATCTTGTGGTCGACTGGGGCAGTTAAATTGAGCATTGTGTTATTGTTTTGATTAACCATGTCGAGTGACTTTCAGCTGTTGCGTAAGAACGAAATACTATTTGAGTTGGGGATTCGTGGACGTAATGATTTGTCGTCGGCAGACGTTCCGGCCCTATTAGACGCACTTCGTAGCGTGAAGGATAACGATTATGCCGTGTTGCCGGACAAACATTTATTGGTAACTGAATCACCGTCATTATGTGAGGCCGCACGGCTGGAATTTGAAGAGTTGTTCTCCGAGTCGAGTATTGGCTCGGGGTTCTCGAAAGCGCAGGTGAGGCGTTTGACAGCCAGGATCTTGCATTATGTGCAGCGGATTGAATATTTCCAAAAATATTGTCCTAAGGTTAAGTTCGGGGTTGACTTAGCCGAGCTGAAGGGGCAGTTTAGGAGATATTTAGAAGTGCTTGCTCAGAAAGTGGATCGGGGCGAGTCGGCTACTGTCACACCAACGTTGACGTCTCAAATGACGGCCTTTAAACCGCTAAAGTTACTTCATCCCTTACAACAGTTGGTTGAACCTTCTCAAGTCTTTAAGATTGTTGATGTTCTTACAGCTCTTGAATTTCTGAAGTTCCTGGTAAGAGCTAAGGATTGCGCTGAGTTATGCGAAGTTCCCGGTTTGCAGCTGCTTGAAGTAGTGATGTCAAAAGGGGGTGACGCGGTGCGCAGTATAATTGGGCGTATTAAGGGATGTGTTGATCCAGTCTCTGAATTGCATGACAGTGTATTGAAATGTTTCATTCCTCGTCGGGAGCTACATGCATTAATTCAAGATCATTATTTGAAACCCCAGGGGTTAGGAGAGTCTTTCTTCGAGTACATTAGCAGGGTTAAGTTGTTTGCGCGTATACTACGGTTGCCGGATAGCGAACGGCAGATCTGTGACGTCATTATTACGGGGTTGACCCCGGAGGTACGTTCTCTTTTGGTATTTAGCTCTTGTCCTGCTACGTTTAAAGATTTAGAGGGGTTATTGCCGATCTTGGCAGAGTATGAGGCGTCAAATGCGGCACGAAACCGCGAATCATTGCAAGTGCCTCTGCATGGTGTTCGATTTGAGCCGCGGCAGACTAACCGAGGAGATTTAGCTCGAGATAGTTTTCGCTCGCCAGGGTCTTGCTTTAGATGTGGTTCTCCTGAGCATTTGGTTAGACAATGCACGGTAGCCAGCAAGCGTGATGGCGTTTTACTACCCGTGGGTGTAGACGGTCAAAGGCGCCAAGATTGACAACGAGCCCCTTGCGGAATTTCTGCCTGTTGTCGGATATTCCGTTGGATAATAGCCAAGCCCTTTGATTTGAAGCCGACAGTACAGGTGACTGTTGGGAAACGACAGTTAATCTCTCTCTTGGACTCGGGAAGTTCCTGCTCTTTGGTACACGAGGAGTTTTATTATAGCTATCTTACTAAATTCTCGGCCAAATCGCGGCAGTGTAGCGTTGGATGCGTGTCTGTAAATGGTCATAAATTTCAGGTGAATGCCAAGGTTCTGTTGACCATACGTATTTCGCGTTTTACGTGGAAACACTCTTTCTATCTTCTGCCGAACCTGCCATTTCAACTGATTTTAGGCTCGGACTTTATGACTAGAGTCGGCCTAAGGCTTGATTTTCGGGATGGGGAAATCACCTTTGCATTTGCCCCTTCCGAACGAGTTGCATTTCAGTGCGGTCAAGTCATCAACAAACCACCTTTGGAGGAGAGTGGCGGGCTACGTCACCATATATGCGACGTCAGCAATGCTTTCCCCCATTTGACAGAAGAGCAGGGCCGTTCGCTGGAACAACTCTGTGCGAACCATGGGTCATTGTTTGCTGACCGTTTAGGAGTAACAAATTTGGTGGAGTATGACATACAACTAACAGACGACACCCCTGTGAAGTTACCACCATATCGTGTCAACCCACCTAAAATGGCTATTCTTCGTAAAAAGATCGACGTCCGTCTTCGGCGGAAGGGAACTCCGTTTAAGTGGGGAGAGGAACAGCAGCAGGCCTTTGAAGACCTTAAACAGGCCATAATGAATCCCCCGGTGTTGGCTTTCCCTGATTTTTCACGTAGATTTATCCTTCAGACCGATGCAAGCAGGGGATCGGTGGCTGCTGTTTTACTCCAGGATTTTCCTATGGGGCGTAGGGTTATTGGATATAGTTCACGTACCCTTACTCCAGCCGAGCGGAAGTATTCAGTTTACGAACTTGAAACTTTGGCTGTGGTATTTGGTTTAGAAAAATACCGCGAATATCTGGAGCATGTTGAGTTTACTCTTGAGTGCGATAACCAGGCGCTAACGTGGTCGTTGGCCTCACCGCGATCTGCAGGCAGGTTAGCGCGTTGGGGGGTACGCATTTCAGCTTTTAAGTTTGTCCCGATACATATACGTAGTTCAGAAAATTGTGTGGCTGATGCCTTAACAAGAGTATTTGAAGAACCGAGAGAATGTAAATGCGGAAAGGAAAATGTTTTAGCCGTCTGTGAATTTCCGGAGTTGTTCGAGGGTTTGCACACACATCAGAGGAAAGATCCGGATCTGCAGGCCCTTATTGGTCGGCTTGAGGCTGGTGAGGTTGTTACCCCTTATTGTTTGAAGGAGGGTGTTTTGATGACCCAGGCTACCTTCGACGGCAAGAACAAGGTTGTTTTGCCAAGGGCCTTAATTTCCATGGTATTTGAATATTTCCATTCATCTCCTGTAGGCGGGCATTTGGGAATAGCCAAGACCAAAGACAAGATTCGGGAATATTTTGTGTGGCCGGGCATGAATAAAGAAATTGCTTCCCGAGTTAGGCAGTGTCAAATTTGTGCAATAGCGAAACCGGCGCAATGTACAGTATGGAAGGGTTTAGCATCGGAGGTGGCAAGTAGACCCCTGGAAAAATTATTTGTGGATTTTATCGGCCCTTTTCCTCGTTCAGCCCAGGGGAATACGTATGCGTTAGTCGTAGTAGATTCGTTTAGTAAGTTTGTATGGATGTCGGCCTTACCGAAAGCGAATACACGAGGGGTAGTCAAGGTTCTCTCTTCAGTATTTGCGGCTTTTGGAGCCCCTCGTTATCTGGTGACAGACAACGCCACTCAATTTACTTCTTTCGCCTTTAGAAATTTCTGTTTTAGTTGGGGCATTAAAACCATAACTACCACCCCTTATTACCCCCGTCCTTCCCATGCCGAAAGATTTAACAGGAACCTCAAATCAGCATTAATAGCCTTTCATCATGATAATCATACTAAGTGGGACACTAATTTGTCTCGGTTGCAATTGGCGTTTAATTCGGCTCGACACGAATCACATGGCGTTACCCCTCATCAGCTTATGTTAGCCTATATACCTAACTCTCCGCTGTCTAACCTTTGGCGTTTGGACGATTTGCTTCCCCAGAATATTACTCGCGAGGAAATATGTAGAGTATGGAAGGCCGCTTTTCGGAATTTGAAGAAGTCACTTGCCCAGGTAAAGAAGCGGTATGATGAAAATAAACGGCCTTCACCTTATGCCGTTGGCCAGAAAGTACTGTGTAAGCTGTTCACTCAATGTTCTAAGCAAAATGCTTAGAGTTGGCTCCTAGATACGTAGGGCCGTACGAGATTATAAGTATCTTCAAAAATGTTTCTGTGCGCTTAAGGGACCTCCGCACGGGCCAAGAAAGGAGAGCTCACGTCTCACAATTGAAACCCTTCCAGTAGTTTGGTATCTATTTTCCGTATGTGTATGGGTTTCCTTTGTTTACTCCTGTATGTTTATGTTGTGAATAAAGTGTTTTGTTTTGAATGTGGGTGT
>JAUKNM010000088.1:760000-950000 GCA_030765045.1 Tenodera sinensis
ACCTTTTGTAGTTTATCTTAATTTTAACGTGATCATAGTTTATCTAGCTGTCTATATTACGTGATGGACTTATTTTACGGCACTAATTATTTAAATTACTTAATAGAAGGGTTGACAATTTAATGGCCGCGAAAATGTAGGTGAAGAGCGATAGTGAACGAATTAAATAGGTTAAATTCGTTACGTATTGAAGATAAAATCATTAACTCTTTTGTTCCCTCTTTAATATTTATGTCATTCTTTAAAATCACGTTATATATTAGTGGTTTCTCAAAACGTATATCATAGGTCAAGGTCACGGGTTCAAAACTGGCTCAGGTTTTTAAGTGTGGTTAAATGCGACAGCCCTATGCCAGTAGTTATATATTGGCATGTAAAAGAACTCCTGCGGGACGAAATAATAGCACACTAGCGGCACTGATTTTATTCGGGCAATTGACAGCGCCGTTAACCAAATTAATATTCTTATAGGGCACGCCCTAATAAACGAAAACAGGATTGAAGAGACAAGGAAAGAATAAAATGTATATTCTCTTAATTTCAGCTTTTTACAGAACAGGAAAAGTTGGAGAAAATAGTATATTACCGAAACTTTGTAACGGGAGCTTCTCCCAAAAACCATATGCTCGAAGATAAACAGCCAGGATTCTCGGAGTGGGCGTTTCGAAAACATATTTGTCCCCTTAGGTCATTAGTTTTAACGGGGGTGGATGTTTTCGAAACTAAAAGGTCAGAAATCTGTGTGGTCCAGATGGGAAGGTGCTAGAGGAGGCACCAGAGCTAGAATTAGGGGATTTCAGCGGTGTGACTTGGACGAGGCAGACGTGAAAAAATATGTGATAAGAAGACTTCGCGAATAGGCAGTGCGGAAATTAGCTACCACGGGGATTAGAATTTCATCAGGGAAATACCGGTTACAAGGGACAAGAAATTATATACCGGCACGGAAATTGTTCTCCGAGAATTCTGGTACATTTTGGGCAGTTGTCACGACATTCACAATAAATTAGAAGTGCGGTACAGAAGATACTGTCGTCTTCCTTGTTGGACACACGAAGGTCCTCCGTGACCTTTATTACACCCTGAGATCGAACCAATGTTTCCCCACATCCCTACATTGACCATTAGTATGTGATAAGTACGATATGCCGACTCGAGCAGCCGAGGAAAGACGACGACGTCCGGTGCCCGGCGCCCGGCGCCGCCACCACAACTTGCTTACACCCGCTACCATCTTAAAGGAAGAAATATCAGAGGTCCTACGAAGAGATGGTATAAGCACGTACTATTTGTCAATGAAGATAAACTTGTTTTCAGTTTATATGAAGTTGACAACGCCAGTAGGATTATTTGTTATCGAGTAAAATACAGGTTCCTGAGGACCATATCTTTCAGAGATAATCTGGAAGTCTCAGATAGAAATTAAGTATTTATTTGTATATAAAACTCATTCTAGTGGGTGGTTTCAGAAGTTTAAAATTGAGCTATCAAAGAAAATTCCTTTAGGGATTCATATTCAAAAAAAGTAACCGATTATGTGCAATATGTCCATATTCTACGTCATTAAAGTACAGCGCAAATAATGCGCACCACAATTTGCTTTTGATTTATCATTTCTTAGGATTGTACAAAAGTATATATTCATCTACTCTTTAGCAGCCAAAGTAGCGCAGAAGAATACCACGTATGGTTGTGCTTTTGTGAGCGTGGAGCGCGAGAAAGATTATCCCAAATACGAAAACCTCGATTGGTATCATTTGTTTAGTGTATTTCGCGAACTAATTAATACTCAGTATATTTAATCTATTTAATATTAAGTGATTTAAAAGTAAACAACTTACAATGATATTCATACATTTTAATTAAGATTTATTTTCATCGTTGGCACTATAACTAATCTAGCAGGCTGTGAGAACAACAAAAACAATAATGTTGGTGTTTAATCCAGGGAAATGAGGAACTACACATATGATGAAAATAAACATAAAAAATTACTACTAGCAGGCTATTCATTAACAGTAGGTCTGCTATATTTAAACTTACGCCTGTTTGACTTCGCCTCTTTAATTAAACTATCAATATTCTCGCTAGAATATTCGCCAAATCTTTTGTCTGCCATTTTTGAATGGCCCATTATTTGTTTTACTGCACATGAACACTTCAGATGTTCAGAAACGCAAGAAAAGGAGGAGGTGATATAGCCAAAGCGATAATACCACGATCAAGAGGTGATGATGATCCAGCATGAGTCTGAAACTGGAACAGAACACACCACTTAGTCCGAAGTGACCCTTTGTGCTTCGAACGTGACTCCTGGGAGGGAGCTATGAGGAAGAGACCTGAAGGGCGACCAGATTCGTGAGACGACGTGTGCAAGCGTGGACGGGATCCCAAACACTTCCAAATTGAACGCATCCGACGCCGGTTAAGCCCGCCCGCAAGGCCTGAACCCCCTGAGTTATTGTCTGTAGTACTTGGCAATGTTACTAAAATATGCTCCATATAAACTCACATAGAAATTAATTTGTGAACTTGTATATACTGAAGAGTTAATGACGATGGTCAGTAAAAACCTTAATGACTCTTCTCTCTAATGCTTTCAGTCAGAACGAAGTCCCTATGCACAACAATTTCAGGTATTATACACACAAGTTTGTTATACTTCATGCATTTGAAATAATTTTTGTAAACACATAAAGGAAAATAGCTTTAAAAATCTTTCAACTAACAAAAGGCGATATAGAACAAATAGAGTGAAAAATATTAAGTGCCAGAACATGCAAACTTTATTGTCATTTATTCTTTCTACCTATAAAAAGAATAATATTCTGAATATTAAACTCACTGCTGAAACTTTTAAAATGGTGGCATATACTTTATGGAGACATTGTAAGGGTATTTGTACAGTCACATTCCACCTGAATACTTTTTATAGACTATAAACAACATGAACGCAGATTTAGACCTTGTGAACATAAATTCAATACATTTCAACGTGATGATCCTTCAAATCCTAGTACAAGTCTCATCGTTCCTCTGGAGCCCGAAACACCCTTGTTAACATGTTTGTCGTTTTGTGTTCCGCAGCGGAGAAGTTTAGTTTTTCAATTGTTCAAGGCCATTGATTTTCACCTAATAAATCCTCAGGCGAAAAAGTCCACCGGGGTCAAATCGGGCGAACGGGTGCCCAAAGTTTTGGCATATATGTATATAATCTAAAGCAATGTACACATTAGAAGAAAGAACACTGCAATTCAAATTGCACAAACATGCTTACCACATTCAAATTGTTCATAAACTTGAAGATGGGGACTATGCCTATATGCATATACAGGTGTAAATGAATAACACCGCACAAATTTTACTGGTGATAGACGGTCCATAGGCAATCGATTAGTGACAGGAAACCTATGGTCTAGGACTACAAATTACAGAACCGTGCCTTAAAATTGTTTCAGGGTATGCACGTCACTGATCATGACCACTACGGCTATAACGCATGATGAGGAAACATGGAAAGGAATTTGGTAGCCCCTCAATTTAGCGCAATAGTCATGGTGCTCGGACGCGAAAACACACACGTATTAAAACCGCAGGTTCAAATATTCATAACCCCATATTTTTTATGCTCTTTTTTCTTTCATTCATCATAAGCGCATGCTTAATCTAGCATTTTTGTGTCGCTGTAGTTTTTCGTTTAAACAAGCTTTAAACTTTTTGTTTCAAGTTTGTTTGACTATTATTTACACTTGCATGACCTAAATAGTAGGTACACACTGAGAATTTCGCTTTCACTTAAATGAGATGGTTCAAGCCTAACGCAATGTTATTGTGTGCTGAAGGAAATAGGAAATGAGACGTGGGTGACTCGAGTGGGAAACAGTCACCACATGGTGGTGTTAGTGTCTTCCAGGGTTACTAAGGTCACCTTTTGTCAGTATTAGACATTTGTCATGCTAAAACATAGGTATTCAGGGTTTCTTTGGGCAGTTGTAGTACTTTGTGCTATTACTGGTTCAACGTTTTGTGAACTGTTTACAGCAGGGCAACTGTTGGAAGGAACATTACTGTTATTGACATGGACAAATAGCCTACAGTCAACTTCACACAAATGACAATACATAACCCTCCAGCTTAAGACATGTGTAAGAAGAAGTAAGAGTAAACAATACTCTGTACATTGCATATCATGGTCGTATTTTGCTATTTTAAACCAAAAATACATTTCTCGCAAAATAAGAATGGGAAAAAATACTTATAACCTCTTCGAGTTTGACCTCGATTTCTCGGCTTCACAGGTCCACAGTCAGTGCGCTTAACCGCGTGGCCAAAGCACACGTTTTAGAAGTGCCCTATATTTCTGTAGCCGTTTGACAAAACCGATTATCCATTGCAGTGACGTGCAGACACACGTTAAGCGTCCAATTTAAGCGCCTTTCGTAGTGCTACAATTTAAAACTGCTTCTTCAGAGAGACAGCAGACAGACTTCACCAAGTTCCTAATAACGACTATTTTGATTCCAGTGGATAATATTCATCGATTTTACTTCTCGTTATGTTTTATTGGTCACAATCTCGAATTACTTTGAATACGTATAACTTATTAACTTGACGTCGTAGTCCATTGGTTTCCTGTATCAAATTGATTGTCTATGAATCCTCTATTACCAGAAAAATTCGTGTTATGTTATTCATATACATTCTGTGTATGCAATTTGAATCGCAGTGTTCTTCCTTCTACTGTGAACATTGCTTTAGACTATCTGCAGAAAAATAAAAGATTTTAGTGCTAAAACAGAAATGGTAAGTGCTTTACAAACACCTGTATATAGTTGCCCAATTCATCGCTCAGGCATGCCAAGATCGAATACCGCCACGGATCACAGAATGCAAACGTGAAGGTTCAGGGCAGTTCACGTAACAGCAGCACGTTGAGCAAGCATAGAACTTAGTTATGTTACGTAGGTAAAGCGTAAAACCGTTGCCTTCTAATAGTTTTTAACCATTCGTTTTGATACACGTTAGCAAAGGGCATAATCATCATCATCACCATCATCATCATGAACAAGTTCGTTTTAGGCCATGTGACCTGTAACAATAAACCTAGCGAAGATGGCCTTGGTCTTTCCACTGCTGTTTTAATCTTCCTTGGTTCCTCTGATCAGTTGGATCATATTGGAATGGCAATTTTGGGAGTCTAGTTCTCTAAATTCTCATCAAATGATTCTTCCATTCTCGTTGGCATTCTATCTCCTCAGTCAAACTTGATACTCCAAGGTTTTCTCTGATGTTTGGATTATTTTATTTCTTGTTAACGGAATTCCACTATTTACTGTTTGTTTCCATTCTTGAACTGCTCTACTAATATGCCCTAATTACCTCGTCGATGGGCCCTTATATACCACCGCCGCCGCTGCCACCGCCACGACCACCGCCGCCGCCACCACCACCACCACCACCACCACCACCACCACCGCCACCAAATCATCAATGAATGGCAATCGAGATGGGATACAACAACACTGGTAGGACAATGGACCAAAAGATTAATCCCGGATGTGAGACCATGGCTAAGGTGCTCACATCGACAAGTGGACTACTTCCTAACACAAGTTTTAACCGGACATGGAAGGTTTAAGACAGGCATGTCAAACGTCACTCCGAGGGTGTGAAGAGAGGGGTCTACCCCTCCTTAACTGCAGTAGTACGTACTAGTAGAACCGGTTTTCGCTTTGTTTTTCCCGTTTTCCGATTTGATCATCACGGAGGGAGGGAAAATAGGGGAAAATTTTTCACGCCTGGTGAGTGCTGTTTGACACCCCTGGTTTAAGAGTTACGCTCTTAGAATGGGAAAGACTGATACCAATAATTGTATATATTGCAACGATGAGGACTCAGTAGAACATACTTTCTTTCACTGCCCACGTTGGGAGGGAAAAAGAAGGGAAATAAATGCAAAACTGGATATGCACTTGTCAGTAGATAACCTCTGTACTGTTATGATCGAGAAAAAAGATGCATGGAAACAACTAGCAAGGTACATCCTTGAAACCAAAGAGAGTGATAAAAGGAAGTTTGTAGAGCAAATACGCTAGAGCTATTTTAAACAGATAAGTCCCGGTTAATTGCGGCATCTTTTAAGGCTACCATCCTGAAGTTATGCACTTTTGTGGTTCCAGGTGGCATGCCATGTGATTAGGGTTATTTAGTTGATAAGAATCCAACTCGCAGTGGCGTCTAAGAAGATTTTCCCCTTACTATTAAAAAAAAAAAAAAAAAAAAAAAAAAAAAAAGAAAGAAAGAAAAAGAAAACACCAACCCCACCACCGCCGCCACCACCGCCGCCGCCACCACCACCACCACCACCATCTACTAATATATATAGAATATATTGAATAAGAGTGGAGACAATCCCCAGCGTTGTCGGACATGGGCATAGGTAACCTACAATAAACTAAAGTGCTGGTTGCACTTATTTAGGCATGTAATAATGCAGGGGTTTAAGCAGCTTTACTTGCGTCTTCAAAGTAAACCTTATATTTTCTATATGGTGTATCTACATCTGTTTTACCAGCTTTAGGTATCTTGTATGGTCTAGTATTATGCATCCTGTTTGAACAATGTAACAGTTTGGACCTGTATTGCATTTAATCTAGGGTATACAAAAGTAAATGCATGTGCGTGTTTGTTTGGTGTGTATGTGTGTATGTGTGTGTGTGTGTGTGTGTGTGTGTGTGTGTGTGTGTGTGTGTGTGTGTGTGTGTGTGTGTGTGTGTGTGTGTGTGTGTTGCGTGTGTGTTCCGGATAGATTTCTACACAGTTGCAACAATTTGAGCCAAACTAAGCACAGATGACCTATGACACAGGGTAAAAACTACTGTCTAGCTTAGAATTTGTATTTCCATTCCATTTCACACCATTAATTATTTTCTGTAATACCTATAAAAGCTCACAAGACCGTATATATAGTTGTCTACAATAATAGTAGTATCCAGCACATTGCCAACATAAGAATAGTAGTTTGCGTTTTCATGTCCTCGTAAAATAACAAAAGAACAGCGAGGCCAGATAATATTCGTTGATCTGCTCTCTGACATGGATCATGGAGTAATAACACAATTTGATCTTTCTTTTGTTAGGGCTTTTTTGTGTTTTCTTAGTAGCATTGTGTATGTTGGTTACTGAGAATAAACAAGGTTATCTTGGGTTTTTTTGAACTGATATTATTTCTTCCCAATGTTCTTTATAAATAGCGACAAAGTGGCCGGAATCCAACAATGTGAAAGTCACCCAGCTACATTAACGAGAAATCATTACAAATTGTGATATTTCAACATTGCGCTTACATATTATTCTCTCGGAATACTCATCATGTATATTTTTTGTCTTTATAGTGTCCTGAGATATTTAATTTACTCTGTAAGTGTCTTGAGTAATATTTTTTTTAAATGCCTCCAAATAAGCACAAGACTATTGGGCAAGGTGAGGCGCAGTAGTAATTACAGTAAACTTATAAATGTAGACTTCTAAAGAACACCAGATAAAGCATATGTTTGAAGAGTCCGAGGGTTGCCATTAGGAAGTTAAGTAAAGTATCACATGACAGTACTATAAATTTTGGTTACACAATAAGTGTTGAATGAGCGGTAACCAAACTTGTGTTGGTTAGACTTGTATTTCCCCAAATAATGATATCAAATAATAAGTTAACGCTTGCTTAAATTTGTGCAGAGGTGACATACGTGGCACTCTGCTTCGCAATTCTAAACGTAATTCATATTTCATTTGCATTTGCTTCCTATGGTATTTGTGGTTTGCTCAAGCAGTGGCTTCGCATAGTGTTTACTTGGTGTCTTTATTTTGTTTATTTCTGTTCTTATAGTGCATCCTGAGAGTTTTAGTGAAATCTTGGTTTAAGTGCGATAAGTAATATTTTGTAAAGGTCTCTAACGAAACACAAGGTTCTTGGGCAAGTGTGTGGCACAAAAGCTTGGTATAAAAGCTATAGCGATAAATCGTCAAACCATGAACCACGCTAGATGCTTCAGCTAGGTTGTTAATGGATTATACAGATATATTTTCAGAGGATATGAGATGTATTAAACTAATAAATTGAGGCATTATACTTATGACCTGTTCCTTCAAATTTCAAAGTTACAGTTATAAGTGACTAAAGTGTCAGTACGCCACTGACTAATGTCATCAACCATTCGAGAGCGCAACACACAGTAAGGAAGATCGATATTAGTAGCGTACTGGCACTTTAGACAGTTATAGCTGTAACTTTGAAATTTGAACGAACAGGTAATGTCTCCTATCTCGTATTACTTGTTTAATATACTCTTACTCGCTCTCAGACCAAGTATTCTTAAAAAGCCTCATAATTTTATTTCTTACTAAGCCAGACAAATTTTGCACCTTTTGCTGTATGATACAGTAGATAAAGGGATAATCACTTTTTCAAGAAAGTGTTGCTGTGTGATAGCTTTGAAATTCCATGCTCTGTGCATGATCATGAAAATAAAAAAGGAGTATCGCGAAAACAATTGACTGTAAAAAAAAAAAAAAAAAAAAAAAAAAAAAAAAAAAAAAAAAGAAAAAGAAAGAAAGAAAGGGGAGAGAGAGAGAGAGAGAGAGAGAGAGAGAGAGAGAGAGAGAGAGAAACTCATGAATTGTGAGATCAGCATATATTTATTGTGTAGTAAGACCGTTTCTACCTCTTGCGGTTTACCAACTATGCAAAAGCAATTCAGAATAAAGAGGACTTAATAGGTTATTCGTACAAAATTCACCATATAGTTTTAATTTGTCAAGCAAACATTTTAAACACGTGCTAATTCAATCAAAATCTTTTTGTCCATCCTTGAACGATGCTGAATTTAAATGCCATTTGGTATTTAACCAACTATTCGTTTTTAATTATGCTGTTCACAAACATACGGTCACACACACGCGCCTCCACACACACAGACACATACACACACGGACACACACCACACGCACATAGACATTCTCACAAACTTTAAAAATATGATATGCTATGCTTTAAGATTTATTGTCATTCACGTTAGTATCAATCACTCATCTAAACTGGAAGAAAGGAAAGAAAAAAGAAAAAAAAAAGGAAATTACCACAATATTTACAGTTACAAACGTATTATATGGGATCATTCGATGAAACTATATCTTATAACTGTGTAACAAACAGTAAAGTTTGCATACATTATCAAATAATCATGCGAGAATAATTTGAATACTGCACTGCTTTATCCACAACGGACAAATGATTCATTTGTTGAAAATTATGTCCCAGATATGGTTTCAATTACTGCGACAAGTTGACAGTCTACAATGCACATCATCAAATGACGTTTCAGAACACTTAAACTGGAATAGAAACAATGTCTCCAATACCAGTAAGATGGTGCCACAGCACAGATAGGTACAATTTAGAATAACGTCGGTTGTTTGGGAATCTAGTTATCTGAAAATGGAGCAGAGATTTTAAGACCTCCAAAGTTCCCATACTTCTCTGTATGTGACGTCCTTCACTGGCGGTGATCACAACAAAGGAATACAAATATATTTTGGGCCAAAATGATCCGTCAGTCCTTCTAGTGTTAAGGGTTAAATTCTATTCTAAACTAGCAGTTTGAAGCAGAGAGTTGCATAAGAAAGGAATGAAGGGATAAGTGTTTGTTTCAGGTATAAATTGTATAAAAAGTTCAAGTTTAGAATAATATACACTTTTTATTTCTAACTTATACACAAACACTACATGTATATAATATACCTAGACGAATACAAAGCATTCTGCATTTACAACAGCTGGCTTGATACAACCATTCATTCTCATATATTAAAGTTTTCACAACATTCGAGGACTCTTGTAGTAGCTTTGAAGTTATTTTAGAGAACAATATAGAAATATGCATTTACAGAAAGGTCTTAAGTTTTGTTATTTCCTAAGGAATGGAGATCATTACACAATTTGTCTCATTGTCGTAGTCATAAGCTACATTTATACCCGTAAACTCATACATACATACATCTGTACACAGTAAATCGTAACGTCCAGAAAACGAAGCTAGGTCCGTTCGTAGCCATTAGAGGAGTCGAGAGTTCTTTATTAGTAAAGTGTTACTTCCCGAAAGGAGGAAGGTAGGCGTTTGATGGACCGCTACCACCATAACCACCGCCTCCGGCACCACCGCCAAATCCGCCTCCAGCACCACCGCCAAAGCCGCCTCCGGCACCACCGCCGAAACCTCCTCCGAAGCCACCACCTCCAAATCCGCCGCCGCCACCTCCCTGTTAAATGAAATAGTCTATTTCATTTGGAACTTGACGATACAATATGTTCTCAGAAGAATTAGAGTGATGTAGGCGCCTTATGTAATATCCTTTGCTAATCAGACATTAAAGCACTCCATTAAGGATATACAGTTACCAAGTAGGTGGTGTGCCTAGTTTCGGCGCACTTCATTACCCTGAATGACATGAAAAGAGAGTGCCAATAATGCTGTGGCAATAATTATATTTAACTTTCATTGAACTACGGTAAAATTATGTTTCTACTCAGTTCTACAAAACTATTTGTCAATGCTAATAACAGGTAAATAATACAAATGAAGTATAAATACAAATAATATATTTACGATGACGTTTGTAAACGGAAATCATATTTCATTTACTTATGACTTAAGGGCAGAATTACTGACCCTAACACTTGGAAATGCACAGTAGGTAAAATTACGAATGCAACTATATTTTGTGGACTTTCCAAAATGTGATATCTTCATTCCTTGCTGTTTTGATTCGAAAACGATGGTTAAATATAGCTAGATAATTGCAGAAATTCTTAATATCTTACAGTTTTATATGTAGCTAAATTAGTACTAATTTATATATCGTTTAACATTGAGATTTTGAAAGTCTATAGGACTAAGTATCCTTCAGGACTATACACATTTGTACAGCAATTTATCGTGATTAATTATGTAATGTTAATTTTACTGCCCCTTTAAACCATCAACCTAGCTGCGAAGGCGTTTGTTCACCACTGACTTACACAGCAAAAGGAAATATTAGTAATCCGTAAAACAGTGATGGTATGAGAATATTGGAAACACCGGTTTCTTTAAAGTGTGCTATGCATACTTCAGGGAAAGTTCAGAGTAAACCATTACAAGTGTTTCTAGGATAAACATATCATGTTTCCAATGTGCTTTTAAAATATATCATACAAATTCAAGAAGCATTTAGCTGTGAAGTGAAATATTTACGGTAGTGACTTTTAAAAATGATATTGCTCCCAAACCTCGTTAGAAATTGAGTCCTTGCCAAAAGCTATTACATTAAGGAGTATACAAAGATGTATCTGTATAATTAAACCATTTGAATCTTGCATAAATGGATGTTCATTTATTGTTTAAAAGTTGAAAATCCAGAAGCTTGGTATACGAAAAAGATCTGTTTATATTCACTTATTCAGTCTTAAGAAGAAATAACTTCATTATTCAACCAATATCGAATCGCTGATATGCTAACACTGAAAAATTACTTAAGGAAACAGTGTGACATACCTGAGGGAAGACTGCTTGTCCTTCATACTGAACATCGGCAACATAGCCCGTAGCATCATCTGCCCTATATTTCACTATTTGGTTGCGACCGTCAGGGAGACGAACTCTGTACTCTCCACTTACACGGCTTCCGTCACTACTCTCGATCTGCTTATAGTCGTTGCCACTGGCTGCGTCTCTCACAGCGTATTGAAAGTTGTAGGGCGTTGGCTGTAACATCATCATTTCACTTTCAATATGTATGGGATTCTTGGTAAAGTATTGCAGTAAATGTTTAACATTTAAAGATAGGTACAGATAAATAGCTGCCAGACTTTCTGTTTTATCCACATTTGCTTGCTTGCTTTCTATCTCTCTGTATCTTTTCCACTTTCTATCTAAGGTTTTGCCATAGAGCTTAGTTTTAAAATGTATAGGTCATGCAACTAATGGGGACACCTCACACGCTGAGATCCACTGCTCCAATGTTGATGCTACCACCCCCTGGAAGTATGAATGAAGTGAAAAACTACACAAGACTACAGACAGCATGCAAACGTGCCACAGAAACGCGCCTCTGGTGTTCACGAAAATCTTGTTTCTTTGGAGCTGCATCCGTGCCATCTGTCTAGTACCGTCACAAATCACGAAACCTGTAAATAACCTGAAATGTGAGAAGGAAATCCAATGGAAGGGAAATTAAGGAAAGGTAATAGTCATAAGGGAGGAACTACTCCAGTATGCTCCTTCGACACAAGAGAAACTTTAAAAAGCTATGTCAGAGTGAGCGGTCGACGGTAATCGAACCCGCGACCTCCCGAATCCGAGACTCATACACCACTGCCCGGTGGATTTTATTATATAGGAAGAGTTAACAAATACACATTATGCCGCTGATGGTGTATGTACTGAGCCATAAAGCATTGACTGCGGAGAGGTTCGGGCTGTCTCTCAAAATGGTAGTACACAGTAGCGATATCATCATTGTTGATCAAGAACCGCTACCGGGACAACAATCAATCCAGTGGCAAGCACTAAGTACTACAAGGAACTTTTTATGCTGACAAAAACCTTAAATACCATTGATCAATTGATCACAAGGGAAAGCCGTGGATATGACGTTAATTGTTAGAGGCGGTATACAAATCGGGAAAAAAAAAAAAAAAAAAAAAAAAAAAAAAAAAAAAAAAAAAAAAAAAAAAAAAAAAAAAACGAAGTCCCATAGAAAACTGGCTGCTATGTTGTTGTTAGTAATACTTTGTAAGTTCTTCATCTTTTGATTATTCTACCTTTTTCTAGGCAAATATCATTGTTTATGTAAAATAACTGAACAAATGAAGATATATCTTTAGCAAAAGAATCTCACAGTGATTATGGACCACTTAATAACGTATGTTAAAATAGAGTATGCAATATCTGCATATGGAGAACGCACATTTTGTAGTATTGTGTACGGATGGCCTTGAAACTTTCCCTTGAAGTTTAGATCAGACAAATGCAATCTCATAATGCACTACAAGTGCAAAGATAGTTATACAGCTCCCCTTGGAAAATAGAGGATGAAACTTAGGATTCACTGACTCAAAGAACGCTTTGCTTCTCACACTCTCGGATTTCCCACAGTATGTGCCTTTCACTGAAAGTAAAAGTTGTTCCAGGCATTAATTGTTACTGTATCAAAAATGTTAGCTCGTTAATATTATGGGAAATATTGCTGGCATGTAACTTTCCTTCGCTGTGCTTTCTCACATTTTGTCTGTGACATTAAATATAAACATCTGAGGTTTGCTTCGGTAACACTTCGAACGAAGCATGGAATTAGATGATTCTCTGTTAAGGGCATTCGTAATACAGTTTGTGGGATTATATTTCTATAAGCTTATATTAAACACAATCTTATAGAAACAACAGACCCTCACAATATACTAAGAGCATTTGCATAATAAATTGATACGTATAGAAGATACAACTGAAAGAAGCATAAGAGGCAACGAATTAATTTATGAAAATATTTGATAGGTCGAAAGTAATGCGAAAGGGAAATGTATAATAAATATAGAAATTCGGACGGTTTTAATGATAGTGGGATGAAAAAATAACACTGTTCTTATCTTACTTGATTTGCTGAGTGCTCTACAAATGTTATGAGTCCTTTTTAATCTAGAGAACTGAATATCACTTTCATACTTTAGCTGAAAGAGTTTTAAAATAGCTTTAATTTGGATCTTTGGTGAGATCTTTCTTGAAATGTTCGTGAATTGGCCACCGTTACCATTACGAAAGCAAAGTACTATATTGGGAATCAATACTTCTTGTTATCCTATTTTTATAATGCTTGTAAGGTGCAGTCCCCCAATGTTATCCTACCTATTCTTATTTTCACAATAAAGCCTTTCTGTGTTCTCTCTTGTCCCTCTCAAATTCTGGATTTCTTTTTCCTATTGTGCTTATTGCAAATATAGAAAAAACAATTTTTGTGATTTTAGGTTTAATTTCATTTCATTGATGGGTGTTAATAATTCAATTTAGCTTATCAAGCGACTAAGTTAGATCTCCAACCACAGAGAAAACAAAACTGTCAAATGCACTGCGAGAGTTTAATACTCGCAGCAACCAGCAAATGTAGTTTTAATGCCTCTTTAAGGGACATTAAGCTAAAAATCGTTCAAGAATATTAATAGTACCATTTAAGGTACGTGGTAATCAAAGATAATTTTCAAAGGACACTTTCCCCACAGTGCAATAATTGGGAAAGAAAGGTCAGTATATATACTTTGTTGTACTTCAGGATCCATCTAGAACTTAAAACAGGCGTGACGAGGTTATATTCGAGCTGTCATTCTGAGCATAGCTTAGTCTGCTTTCGGCTGTGTTTTAAACCTTCTAGATGATGTTAAGCAGATTGTGCATTCTTCTGATTCAGGAAAGCAGGACTTTTTTTGTCAATCCTGCCATAAGGCACCACTGATAGGGAAAAGGAACTTGGCTAGGATCCGTGAGCTGCTTCCTGTGCATGAGCAACCACCATATTACAGCCTGTAAACAGCTGTAACGCTTTGGTCTGTGAATTTTTATTTGTAAATATTCAGCATGAAAGGAAAGGTCAGCTTGCTAAAGGTGAATGCTAGACTAATTAATGATTTCAACTTTGCACCTCTTTTAAATATACTAAGCATATTATCGACGAAAAAAGTAAACATTTTTGCATCTGAGCAAAAATATTATACTTAAAGTATGCATTTTATTCACTTTAGTATTAAAATAAACCAGTGTAAATATGTTTAAAAATAGAACATAAAGATTTATTTGGAGGATTAGAACCTGTATTGACTTTCTTTGGCTTCTGAGTTACACCTACATCATATTTATTCACTTGGCTACAGCATTGCTTGAGAACCGGACTGAAGTTTAGCTCGTGCACAGCGCATTTTCATGGCATTCGCTTCTTGGAATACTTCTTATTTTCCGCATTAGTCATTTTAATAATATATTACTTTCTAAAATTTAATTTAAACCCTTATTAATATTCATTCTATACTCTAGAGCATCAGTCCATACTACAGTGCTAGTATTTTTAATGCCAACTCGGACTAATATTTGCATGTTTTCTATAAACTGTGAATTGCATCAAATAAAATTTTGGATGCTGGTGAGCCGCTAATTACAGAAATATGTTGTAAAAGACCTTGCAAGGGATGTATTTCATTTTAAAATTACGATTGATACGAGTTCTTCCTTTTGTGCTTTATTACAAACGTATAATTATAGGAGTTTGTTTAACCTTTTACAGTAAATTCCGTGAACTAGGTACCAAAATTATTGGTAGGCATTTCAATAAATGTAGAAAATGAAAAATATTAATGAATCTGTTGTTATAAATGGGGTATGCCTTGAAGTTATCAGCAAAAACATGGTCAAAAAATAACTAAGATGCATTTTGATAAAGCAGCCAGTATTCATAGCAGATGCAGCGTCTAACAACCTGTCCAGCAATTAGTTACAGAATATAAGTGGTATTCAAATGCGAACAGTCGTTAGTTACTTTCTTACAGAAGGTCACTGCTAATTTGAGGATGCGTAACAAAAACGGGCAACTTATGAATATTTTAGAATAGATGAGACACAGACAACAAAATTCTTGTTCGTTAACTATTGTTTCTGATGTCTGCTATTCATGTTCATTACATTATCAGATATAATTCATTGTTTTGGGATGAACCTTCACAATACGCAATGAAAAAAAAAGTTTAACATGAATGACAGCGAAGGAGAATCAGTAATGAAGAAATGGATGGCTGGTAGAGGCAAGGTCAGGCAGTGAAGTCTAGCGGATAGCTGAATGGTGCCCTCATTAGAAGTGTTGCAAGGACTTCCTTGATATTTCTCAGAATATCTTACATCCTCAATTTCCGGTCATAACATCCGGTTCTTCTACTTCAGACCATTAATGACATGTGAGTAAATTAGATAGTTCGTTACCGGTCCTCCATCTCCACCAAAGCCGCCTCCAAAACTGCCACCACCAAAACCACCGCCGCCAAAGCCGCCACCGCCGAATCCTGGGGCTCCGTAGGATCCAGATGGTCTTCCACTGCCGTAGCCGCCTCCTCCACCCAAAAGACCACCATTGACACTAGCTACTAGGACTGCTAGTGCGAACGTTACATAAATCGTCTGAAACAAAGAAATAGGGGAAAATGTGTTAAAAGGTCTCATACAGCTCTATCCTCTTAGACTTAAGAGTTAGGGGCAGTCAGGATGAGGACCTCAAGTAACTGGAGCATAGCATTACACTAGGCCATACTGGGCCCTTTGCAAGGACTGGCAAGAAGATTCCAACATAACACCCCTCTGGATGCCGGCTAGCCGTTTCTTAGCCAGTCACAACCTGAAGGTCCCGGGAACAAACGAGACAACTCCCAGAAAGGAAGTGGACCCCAGTAGTTCCGGCAACCGTCAGGGGGAAATCTTTCCTGGTGCATTTTTCATCGTCCTGCTGCAACAAATCAACCGCCGCCACCTATTCTCTAATAACCTACTACGTGATTAGCATGACGCTGCAGTAGCTCTTTTTCTAATTGTTTGTAGTCATGATATAGTAGAAGAGCAGGTGCATGTAGTATCGGCATCGAAAACTGAAGCTACTGTTCTATATAACACTTTATAGTGTTAAAGTATAACATAACTAGTCACTGCAAGTCACATATTACGAATGGCTTACCATTTAAATAGATGCTGAATGAGTTTAGCCGTACCAAATTAAGAACAAGTATTACCATCAATGCTATTAACTAGGAGGTTTTAGCGGATGACTGTGAGGTCAACTAAAAGACTTTCAGTTATCTATTACATAGAAATACTTTCTCTGAGTTACTAGTTGTAGTGCAATATCTGTAACCCCTACAGCAGAACTGCTTGCAGGGAACTGCTTCGGGCACACTTGATGCCTACATACATACGAGCAGACTGATTACTTCTTGGCTATCGCCAACGTGGGATTGAACTAGCTATAGAGGAAAAGAGTACTACTAAAATCAGTTTTTGGGGAGAAAGAACCGGCTACTTCAACATTCTGTTGAATCATCGGAGGAGTCTGTTTCGGCATCATCCAGACCTACATGGCTGTTTGAGATATAATGCTGCTTTTGAATTTCTAACTGACAGTTTGAAGTTTGCAAACGATTGTGAGCTTCATTAGCAGGTGTATCCAAGTTATTCGTTTTATTCAAAGTTGGGTTACAATGCAATGGCGTTGTGTTTGGTTTGTTGTCAATATCAGTCCGTTAAGTGTTTCTATGGCGTCCTTAAATGTTAGTCACCGTCCGCTAAAACAGCACGACAATTCAAGCAGCAGGTACAAATAATAATAACAACAACAATAATAATAACAACAACAACGTTATGCTTTACTGTTGTTGAGTTGAGTCGAATTACTGTATAGGTTTTAAACAATAATAATGAAAGGAGCACGAATATGGAACGTACCATGGACAAATAAACATAAGAACGCGATAGCAAAATGATGCGACTAGAACTGACTTACGGAGCTGATATCAACAGAATGAATCAACTCCTACTCACTGCAGAAATGAACATATTAGGGTAGTCACTGGAAAAATTAGACTATAAAAATAAAAAGAATATAGTAGTACAAAGTAAATTGCATTGTTAAAAAGTAATAGGATGAACGCATCATAATACCCTATGATAATAGTTCAATTGAGATTGCAGACTTACGTGAAGAAGGTACACAGGGATTGAAAGCTGGTGCCCAACATACATAATTTAGGAGTCGGGATGAAAAAAGAGAGAGGAAAAAACACAGTTCGAAGCATAATACAAGGGGAGAAAAAAGACAGAAGCAAGGGGAAAAGGAAGCTTGTATAACTCGCTTAGTTGTTCTGTAACACACTCACGTGCGACAGTAAGTAAGGATTCTTGTTGGCAAGGTCCTGGGTATGTTCATATCCTGCCAGCATTTCTGTAGTGTGTATTACGTAAAAATACAATTCCTTTTTGTGGACTAAAGCAGAGCTTTCCCTATCCCTATCCCTCTCTCAACCTTCATCACTGTCAAATTCTGTTCATTTCATACTGCGCATCGCTTATAAATACTGAGGAGTTACATTTTAGACATGAAGATTCGTATATTTCTTCTGAAATTGTAGTTATTGTTGTTGTTATTATTATTATTGTTGTTGTTATGATTATCATCATCGTCGCCTACTTGATGTACTTTTCTTTCCCTCTTATCACACAGAACTAACTTTTTTGAATTGTAAAGGATTTAAAATAATAAAACAAACCGCAAACATCCACTGCTATGTTTGATTTTATAAAGCAAATGCAACTTGCTTGCCTAGCAGCTAACTAACCGAAATTTAGCTTCGAATTTGTCGTTTTGTTGCAGATTAAGTGAGATTAGGAGTTCATGTTTTTGTTATCTTGAAAGGATGGCAGAAACTAGGTAATATTAGGGCAATAACTGGTTATTCTGCGTTAGGTATTCATATTTTGTGAAGTGATCAACATATTTTGTTATCACAAGCCTCTATAACACCTACATACCTACGGCCATAAATTGCGAGATAAATTAATTAACGAGAAAAGAAAAGGCTCGTAGCTCAATCGTTAGAGAACCTGCTTACTGAGCAAGGGGTCCGCGGTTCGATTCCCGGCTGGAGGGTGAGAATTTCTCTTTAACCAGGAATATTAGCTATCCTCCCCAGAGTCTGAAAGTGTGAATGTGAGTGTGAATGTGTGTTTGAATAAACTCAAAGACCTCAATGTACGTACCTATACACATACATGCAGATTTGAGTTTCGTTTCAATCTTTGTGAATGAAGTTCTTGGTGAAAAGCGTGGTTCAAATATATTTTTTTAAATCTCCGTTGTTATTAGTATTACTTTATTTTCTTGTGAATAATCTGTCATCCAGTATACCCTGATGCAATCTAGCGACGTTGCAATAACTTACTTTGAATTAGACTAGATATTGAACATGTCAATAATGAAATTCTGAATGTTGTTTTCTATTTATTGTCTATGCTGTGTGTGAAAACAGCACCTAAAGTATTTATAGTCGTCCAGTTTTACTGGGTTATATTAAGGTGCCACCATCATAAGGAATATTTTGATCCTTCATTTCATAGGTAACATATTATATGCATTTTATACTCTTCTATAATGTTGCATACCTAAACAAACTCGCCATTTACTCAATACATCAACGTACCACTCCATCTCCAAAATAAGCCTTGAAAATTGGAAGAGGTCCAGTGCTTTGTTTAGGCTTCTTACTGGACGTACTTGCTAAATAAACTCGAGCAGAGCCATATTTAGTTAGAGACTAAGGAGCAGTTGCAAAATATCTACTCTATAACTAGCTTTAAAATGTACATATTATTTTTACATCTCTAAAAGTAAGCCGAGATGATATAATAAGAATAGAAGGAACAACCCCAAGACTAATAGATATCCGATATGCATATTCTTCAAAGGAGTAAGATTGTACGCCAAGCTGATGTAAGAAAAGGTGAAAGAGAAGGAAATACAGTCGATGAATAATGCAACAGGGTTGCTGAAATGGGTTTTCTAGGGCAGAATACCCCAGAATTTTCAAGAGTATTCTTGAAGTTAGAAGAGATGGCAGAGGGCGACAAAGTTTATGAGTTGGTGCCGTGCGAAATTAACGCTTTGACGAACAAGAAAGACAGTCGACTGTGCGGAAGTAAAGGGATAGATCCTATCTATCTTCTATCATCTCAGCAGACGATAGCGTTCATGAGTTCATCAAACGTGCTATCAAAGTGCTTCCAAGTCAAGTCCTGGAGACTAGATTTTCCCACCAGTTTTCGTTTAGAACAGCACCCACACATTTGGGAATTTTGTAATGAAAATGACAATAGATTTAACAATAACTCTGTGAGACCTTCGGAGTCTTTACTAGTCTCTAGCAATTGCACTTCTTGTTATGATTGACTTTAAACCTTTTTTATTACTTAACTGAGCCACATCATCTGAGGCCTATGGTTGAAAACATAATGTGTTCACGTTATTGGTGTGCCTGTATTTGCGATAAAATCTGTGTTTGTTTACACACATTTAAACTCCAATGAACTAAACAGTTTTGGTGAGAATATTTGGAATACGGTATTAAAGTGTGAATGTAAGGGTAAATGAAACACAGCCCAATTTCTTACAATTCTTATCAGCTTCGTGATTATGGAGTAAAATGGTTCGTAAAGTGTAATTGTATATTTACGTTTTAAATATTTGGCTTACTATTAATAGTCCAATGCACGCATGGCAAATATCTATGAATTCATGAAGTTATTCTGCTATATCGAGTTAGATTTCACTTTTAAGTTATACAACTGCTCAAGCAAAGTTGTCTTTCCTGGAGAAATTAAAGATAAAACAGACACTTTCTACAAAATTGGTGACAAATAGGAGACCTACACTACCAACGATGATCACGGAATGTTCTTAAAAGCATAGTAAATACGCTATTCAAATCATTAATTTCTTTTCGTGATTTTAAAATGTGTTGATACTACTAATTATTAAAAGCAGGTAAACCACAAAGTCATCACTACATAATCTATTGGAATTATTTTGCTGGCTAAATGCCTTTTAGATTTCCTCTGTTCTGAAAAGGTAGAGTGCAACTCTGATAATTCTAACGTTTATAATTCGAAATCGTCGTTAACTCGGAGACTTAGTCCCTTGAATTTTGTATTAAAACAACGTAAGAAAATCAAACGTAATTTCAATTTCATTTTTCTTAAGTCGCAGTTTTGTTCAGAAATGTCAGTTGAAAACTAATATAAAGTGGAAATTTAATATGATAACTTCGTTCACGTGTTTCTGCAGATGAGTTCATCACATCGGGGTTGTTTGTTTTGTCGGAATGCAGTTGGAATACAGTTTGGGGGTGGAATAGCTTTCCTTGCTGCCGGCCTTGAGCTTCTATACCTGCTCCCAAGTCCCCTTGTTTAAAACACATGCGCCTATAGTTGTCGCTTGAGCTTCCTACTGTTCAGTGTGTTGCAAATCAGTGCCACTATGTCTCTTAGTAAACAGCGTGTGCAGTATAAGACTTTAACTTTTGATATTTCAAACTACTTTTCAAAATTGTAATTCGGCCTACAGTAGAGTAATTTACTGCAGTATAGACTATAGGGCAAAAGGTGCGACCACTGTAGGCTACGGTATATTATTTCGAGTTGTACTAGGTACTTTAAAGTATTATCCTTGGTGTATAAGTACATACAATTTCGTTTCAATATAGTTTCTTTACTTTGTAGGCTTAATTAGGAATGGGTATGTGTACGTGCCTTGTAAAATGTCAATTTTAGACCTAACTATTGTGATTGGAATTTTTGGATATTTGGATTTTTTTCTAGTCCCTTCAATTTCGAATCATCCAAGTTGCATTGTAGTTTATCAAAATAATAAAGACTTAAATAATTTAAACGTTTATATTTTGCCCCAAAAATCACATTCTCTTCTTTTTCAAATTAAAGAACAGAAACACTGGTTAAAGGCACGTTGTGTCTTTCAATATTTATAGCCATAAGAACAACTACTCAGTGAAAAATAAGTTAAGGGGTGCACATATGTTCGTTTCCAGTTTCTTGCGGTTCTTATTACAAGTCAGATTTTGTCTCAGTTCCCCACTCATTTAGCCGGAAATGGAGGAACGAAGCAAGTCGCTTTAGAGTACAACTCTGCGAAGTTCACACTTGTTATCTGCGGATCTTTTCCCCCGACTGTCTTTTGTTCCGGGAGAGTAACAAATTATCGTTATCAGCTGAAATGGAGGAAGTAAGAGAAATGATTGTTCGTTGTCTTTACGTAATGCTTTGTGCTAGTGAAGAAAAGTGGTAAAGCTAAAAGGATAGCTCAGAGACAGCATCTAGAGGGACTCAAATAGGAAACTTGAACAAGTTTACTAAAGGAAGCACTAGTGCATAAATTTGAAAAGTTCGAAAGTACCAAGAGGGGGTAAAATGGCTAGAAAAATAGAACTATTGTTCTAGAACTTGGGGACCTAAACATTTGGAAAGATAATATTATATGAATGCATAAGAAAAAAATCACTCTTCGTATACCTTAAGGTTTATTCCAAAATGCAGTAAACAATCCTGTAATTATTGCACATTTGTTTTAAAAATATACAATTTTATTATTTTATACCTTTTGTATTCTTTCTGACATAAAAGGTCTGATGTTGTCTGCAATGGCCTTCTGGTTTTTTTCAATGTAAATAAAATATGGTTTTGAGAAAATCAAACAGCAATATACTTACTATTTTGAAATATTTAAAGACATATATTTTCAAAGAAAACCAGCCCTTTTAAAAACACATTAAGTGTTTCCCCATTGCGATTATTATTGAAGCTGTCCTCCGTTAACTTTCATTTTCTCCGATCTTCCTTAGGTTTCAGATAATCTTAAAAAAAAAAAAAAAAGAGAGAGAGAGAGAGACAGTTAATTTGGCGCTCTAAAGTTGTTTCAAATTGATTAATTTTGTCCCGCATTTCCCAAAGGTTCGCGCTTGTAGCATTTTCAGTTAAAATAAAGGCTAAGCATTCTTAAAGTTAATTTAGAATCTTGTTGTTGTTCTGCTTCAAGTTTTAGGCCGTTTTAGCCTGTTCCGGCTCCAAAATCTTATGTCATATTTTCTTCAGACGTCCTGAGTTCCTACACCCTTGGTGTCTGTAATTATATGCTGCACGTGGTATCCTGTTTGCTGGTATTCTTTCCAAATGTTGTTTCCAATATAATTTAGAATTCTATCCCTAAAGTGACACAAATTTTAAAATGAAGAAACTACAGATGTTTTCCACGCAAAGGGATGTGTTGGGAAGGGAGGATACCAAACAAATCTTTGCCATGTATGTTAAAAGTGGACTTGCTCGTGAATATGAAACTTGATAATATTTACCTTATTTACGTTTTTGAGTTTTGCTGTTTATACGGATGAACAGACAAGATACACGCGAGTAGTCGCACCCCTAAACACACTTGTTTATAGTTTATTTTCATGTACAAAGATTTTCGGAACGTGTAGTTTAGTAGAATTTAAGTATCGAAGTTTTGGGCAATTGATAGCTAAGGAATAGAGAAAGTAAAACTGTAACTATCAAAATTAAGTGACAGAGAGAGAGAGAGAGAGAGAGAGAGAGAGAGAGAGAGAGAGAGAGAGAGAGAGGTGGGGCTTAGTTCATGTATGATTTTGAACAACATAGAAATAATGCGAAATAATATTACCTGAGAGCTTTGGATATATTTTATATCCTTCAAGGCGTTTCGGAAATTGATAGTCTAGTGCCTAACTTGATCACCTATTGCAAGTTCTTTTCTTTTCTTACCTGGAGTATATCTGCCTCCTAAAAAGATCCACTTAAGAGTTCAGAGATTCCGATTCATTTGAGTAAAACTCATGCCATATTTATATAGAAATATACTTAACAGTTAAGAAAAAGTTGATGTGTCGCATTCACAACACTTTCTCTACTCCCTCTTGAACGAATTATTGTTTCAAACGCTTACTCTTCTACCTACTTCATATTAATAGATATAGAAGTTTGGAGAGTGGTTTTATTACACATTTCCTTGTAGGTGTAATTGGAATAGGGGAAAGCTTGCGAAAGAGTTATAGCCTTTAAGAGCTGATTGCTACGTGGTGGCTTCTCCAAATTTTTGTTCTATTTGTATGATCAGAATAGCAACGAAAGATAGGTATAAGTATTATAAAATTCTAACCAATAACAAGGAATACATCGTAAATGGTTAACTCCACAAAAATTATTAATCATAAATTGCGTGCTATAACAAAATTTAAGTATATATTTTTGTATAGTAAGATCTGGTCTGTCTCTTACGATTTATCTGTTAAGTAAGCATATGAAAGAGGTTGTTTTAGAGTGACAGAAAATAAATTAAAGTACCTTTGAAAATATTTAACTCGTGTGATTTTTAAAATAAGAAGCACTATACATTTTCCGGTCACTGCTTGCCTTAAAGAGAAGATCAGAAAATATCTAATTTAAAACAGTATTTCTGTGGTATTACTTTGGTACTCGTATTAAGTGGGATGTAAAGCAGTTGTTTCCAAGAAAGCCAGTAAACAGTATGAATAGCGTACCTTGCTACAGGCCATTGCTGCTTCCTGTGATGAGGTCTTCAGCTGTGGAAGAATGCTGCTGGACTGATGCTTCATTCAGCTGAACCTCGCGGCTTTTATAGTGATCGACTTTTCATGGGGCGTGATTCTCGGCCACTTTATTGTTAGATTTAGCCTTGTTTTAAATAAAAAAAACGCCAATCACTTACAGCTGAAGAGGGATGCACGTGAATTGCGTGGGATGGTCTGCTGGAGAGGAAGTGGGGGAAGGTGTTTGGATCCAACGATATGTTTGAGTTGCATCCAGGGAAAGGTGCGCCGCGATACCTATAAGGTGAAAAGGTCAACAAGAAAATCAGAGCATCTCATGGAATCCCTCTCACTTGCGCTTCCTATCGTGTTGCAGCCTTGCCTGAAGAAGTAAATAAATAAAAATGTCCTCTTATACATTTATCAAAAGATACATCTTTGAAATAGCATATTGAGAAATAATTGTAGTAAGTGCATTATTACAGAATCGTGAAATAGGTTATAAAAGACGAGACGGCCTTGCTTTTACTGTTTCCTAGATTCTGTTATGCATTTCACACTCATGTATTGCACATTGTTTTTGCACGAACGTATGGTTTATTGTTCGTAATGAATATTAATATAAAAGTATGACGTGTTGCTCTCACATGACTATTTGTACTCGCTCTTGTACAAACTATTCCTACAAACGCTTGTTGTTCTATCTACTTCATGTTAATCTAGGTAGAAATGTGTAAAAATGGTTTTGTTACATATTTCCTTGTAGGTAGAATGGAAATAGGGGAATACAATAGACTGAAGACATAGTCAAGTCTTTTAAGGTTTGGTGGCTATTTGATGGATTTGAAATTCCATTATTTGCATCACCAGCAGGAAAGAGAAGGAATTACGACTTCGCATTTGAGAAAAGTGTTTTAAAAATTCAAACCAATAACAAAGACTATCTGATAAATAGTGAGCTCTACAAAAATGTATTTAACGCACAGTGCGCTCTAAACAGATCTACACTTCTTGTGCAGTAAGATTTTGTCTGTTACGGTTTACCATTTACGCAAAAGTTATTCAGAAAGAAAAAGCCAGACATCATTCTCAGAAAACACAACATATACTTTTTATTTTGAAATGACAACAGCTTAAACATATGGTAATTTAATCACAGCCTTAGCGTTACTTTTTTAAAAAAAATTAACATTTTCTGAAAGATCCATGTAAAGAGTAGTTTGATAAATACCAAGCTTGGTATTTTTGTTTTTTGAGTTGTGCTCTTCACAGACAGATGCGCGCCCACGTCCACACTTTCACTTTCATCTAAAGTTGCTTTTTATTGGATTCAGGAAGTCTCAAAATATGTTTTCGGTGACATATTTATATTAAACTTTTTGGGTGGAATGAAATACTTCCTTAACTTACTGTAACTGCATAGTATAAGAAGAAGTATAATACATGAGCTTAATCATCGTCACCTCGGATTACCCATAATGCAATGCTCCCAGTTCAACATATAACAAATTCAGTGGCTTAGTAAAATAATTCAGAAGTCCTTCAGTTAATTGTTTAATGTTTGATACCGTGACCCAAATAGGGTTGTTTGCAAATAATAATATGGACAATAATGGAGATACAAATTTTCAGAACTTCAGTATTTTACTTCCCGCTTTAACGTATTGTATGTTATTTCAGCCACCAAAGTTATGTTGGTAGACCTGGGTTTCTTGGAAAAAGAATTTATTTTGGAATTCTACAATTCCTTCTGTGTAAATATCATCAGGAAGACATAGAAAACAGATGATCTCACAAAACTAAACAAAATGCAAAGCTTCACTATAGAGAACGCATTCGGAAAATTTCGGTTTTCAAACATTTTCAGTAATTTCAGCTGGAATTTAAGAACAAACTAATCCGTCTCACATAAGCATTGAAAATTTTAAATTTAACTGTGGTACCCTTCTTAATTTAATTATTAAGTTTCAAAAACGAAGTTTTTCTAATGTCTTATGTTCCATATGATGAAATTTTAAAAAAACAGCACTTATTTTAAGTATTTATATAACAGGAAATTATCATACATTCTTTTTGTCATAGCTTTGATTGGAAAGAAAAAGTAAAGGACTAAATAATCTATCCTAATAGCACTGCGGTTGTTGTAATTCTTTACTGTCTTAAAAATCAAAATCTCAAAGATTCTGGTAACGCAGGTATATCTAAAATGTTCACTTGCATGAATTTCCTGAGTATACATGACAAACATCCAAAAGTCAAACGTGAAAATCATTTTTGAGCCTATTGACCCTGATTATTTTTTGGGACTAGAAACATTTATCTTTCCGGGACTCGTCTTCCGAAGTTACATATTTATGTTAATTATTAGCATTAAGAAATGAAAGCATTGAAAATAGAGAACAGTAAAATATATATGGTAGAAGATAGGTGCATTGTTTGACAACTCGGATAGAGCTTTGAATGTCCTAAATACCTAAATTAAAGACAGAAATATGATGTGGTGCACTCATGTGACTTTCTGTACTATTGCACAAACTATTCCTACAAATGCTTAGATATTCATCTATTTACTTTATGTTAATCAAGATAAACATTTTCAGAAATTACCTTGTTGCTAATTTTCTTGTAGGTGTAAGCGGAATATGGGAATACAGTAGGCTTTAACCCCCCTCCCCATGGCAGAACAGCCCATCCGGACCAAGGCCTACCGCCCAACCATTGTGTCCCCCACCTCTGCCTACGACAGGCGTCACGAGTGGGGTGTAGTACTGGTGGTGAGACGTGGTTAGCTCCCCGGTCCCTCCCGGCTGGTTATGCGGTCTTCTCGAGGGGCCGTTAGTTTTCAATCAAGTAGCTCCTCAATTGTCCCCTCAGGGACCCATGGAAACTGAGTGTACCCCGAGCCAGACCACCCAGCGTGGAAAAATCCCATGTCGGTACCGGGGATCGAGCCCGGATTCCCTGTGGCGATCGGGACGTTTGTTGCTTTCCCTCTCACATTAGACGAGAGCACTGCCATCATGGGAAGAGCACAGTTAGTTACGAGTTTATTCATGGTGTAGATGGGGATGTAACTGTTAGTGATATTTTCTTCCGTATGGTGTCTCTTAAAGGAAACACGACTAGCGAGGATATTTTCAGTGCTCTGTGTGAAACTGCAGCAATGTATAGCCTGCAGCGGGATACGTTAGTGTCGGTTACCACGGATGGAGCACCTTGTATGATTGAGGTTTAAAAGGGATTGGTTGGTAGGCCAGAAGGATACTTTCAACAGAATGGAAAAGCCCACAAACTGTACACTTTCCATTGCATTATACATCAGGAGGCACTGATTGCCAAATTGGTGAATATAAGAACTGTTATGGACTTTGTGGCAACACTGTAAATCGAATTAGAGCTAGTTCATTTAAACATTCATGGAATTGCTGAAGGATAAGGAGAGGAAATTGAGGATTTGGCACTTTTTTGCGATGTGCGCTGGCTTAGCCGGGGTGAAATATTACGTTCTTTTTTCAATTTGCAAAATGTCATTGTTACATTTATGAAAGAACAGGTATGTATGCATATGCACAGTTAATTATTCCTCGTAAATATGAATACATGTGGAAATATTGATATTAAGGGACACTGGGAGTGACAAAATCTGCCAAAAATTAGCTTCTTGCTCCAAATTGTTGTTTGAAGATTTGGGCATTCAAAAATAGTCAACTTTTGCAGATCGGCCCCTCCCTTCGCTCGCTACTGCCATTTAAATAGCTCCGTGCGTGTTGTGTTTGTCCCTTTAAATTCTCCTGACACACCCACTTCTTGTCTCTAGAAATTACGTCCATTTTTCGCAGTTTCTGTGAATCTGAAATTGAATTTTGCGCTGAAAATCGATGCCTTTGTAAGGTGCTGCCATCTGATGCGTGTTTTTGTCAACTATACGTATCTAATATATTATACATCCTGAGGTTTTCACGGCCGGCGTCAATCCAATAGATGGTAGATTTCGGGCTTGTAGGTCGTGGTCCATGACTGTTCTGACGTTTCGCCCAAGACTGCGTTGGGCATCTTCAGAGAATGCCTCATAGCTGGTTGACAATTAGTAAATTCACTATGCATGCAATAAATCGATGGTGGTGTCCTTTGAAGGGAAGCGTGAGCAAAAGAAGACGACATTTGCAAGCATTAGGGAATAGCCGGAAGAAATCTAAGGAAAACAAATGTGAGGCGTGTAAAAATATTACCTACCCACGTGGTAAACATGCTTTTTTCCATATTTAATACATATTTACACTCATTCATTCTACACATAATATACAGAATAAAACAAATATGACTGGTAACCAATGTTAAAATTACTTGGGTATTTAGAAACCACATTGCATGCTGTAAATGTGGGCCTACATGTTAGAACACAAATTGGTAAACTTGTTTTGGTAATCAAATAATAAATTATGTCGCTATTTAGAGCTCACAGAGATTGAAACGTGTTCTCATGTTAGCATTATAACCAGCAATCCTGCATAATAAACTGGAGATATTTAATACATATTTACATTTATTCATTCACACACAACTACAACAAAACAAATATTATTGCAAGTAAAATTGCTGGGATTTTTAGGAATTACACTGCATGCGAGCCTACATTATAGTATCACAAATTGGTAAAATTGTTTTGGTTATTAATTATATATTATTTTACTATTTAAAAGCCACAAGGATTGCAATCATACTCATGTTTGTGCCAATCAACAATCAGCTGAGGAATGAGCGATTAAATATTACAACATTATAACCACCTATGGCTGTGATAGAAAAATTACTGTGCACTTCATGCTACTATTTTGATACTGTTCATACATATCTTCATTCATTCCAAACATAAAACTGGAATAGTTAAAATATTAAGTGAGTCTAATCAAAATTATCTGGCATTATAGAAACCTACATTAGATGCCGGCAGCTCAGTGGAGGAAAGTGGACAGCTAAACGAATAGGATTTTAATGGAATGATGTTCATTTAAAATAATAATATTAGCAACAAATAAGGAATATCATATTGTTACAGGACAGAGTAGAAAGTACCACTGAAAGTTAGACAAGATCTGAAAAGAAACTGTCTGGACATCTCCCTCAGATGCTAGATGGTCAAAGTGAATCGAGCTATTTGCTGATTCATACCAGCACATTCCAGGAACTTCTCAAAAATCTGAAATGTCCGGATTGTGATTCTACCAGTTTGAATGTAGAAGCAAAGGAACAACATGAATTTGTTAGGAAGTTTCATGTTGTTTGTGGTTCATGTGGCAAATGTTCGGGACAGGTATATTCCAGAAAATTGTGGGTTTCATTTTAGTTATTTATCTCAAATATGGAGGTAAAAGTATGTCATATGAATTTTGATGATCAGTTATATTGTTGTATCCTTCTCGCACCTGGCACCTGCCAGTAGGTGAGGTGTGATGGGATTGTCTGGTTGAGTGCCGAGCGGGAGCAAATAGGTGAGGTTTCCTGGATATTCCACTCGAAATCACACAACAATTGGTATTAAAGGATTTATTTACATACAGTACGGAACAGCTTAAAGGAATATGGGTAGTTTTTACACCATCCGATGTGGACTCGTTGACAATGGCGGGTCAAAAGACATCCCTTCCATGGTGACTAAGGTTTATATATCGTTCCACAATATTCTCTGGGTAAGCACACTATCCCTAATAACCTTAAACTGTTATGTGACAGGCGTCTGGGAATGCTACACCCTTCCTTCCTCGTGTCCCCCTTGGGGTTGAAGGTCAACTTCCAGGCAGTCACATATACCAGTATTTCCAACTTCTGTAGAATACGTCTGCTTAAAACTATTTCTCACATATTATATTTCCACTACCAATATATGAATTCATACTATTATTCTACTCTTCTATAACAATTATATTTCCATTACCAATATATGAATTCATACTATTATTCTACTCTTCTATAACAATTATATTTCCAGTACCAATATATGAATTCAGACTATTATTCTACTCTGCTATAACAATTATGTTTCCATTACCAATATTTGAATTCATACTATTACCCTACTATAACAATATACAAGTTGTAAAATAACTCATCTTATGGTACTTTTAAAAGTAACATTTGATTAAGGTGAACATTTAAGTATGATTTACACACTATGCAATTTATACGCCATTTTTCTGTATAAGGAGAACTGCCGTAAAGAGTGCACAATCCAGTGAACGGGAACGTGCGGATGCTTAGACTTCCTATGGCGTTTTCCTTCATTTAAAGTTGTCAGAAACTCCTTATCATCTGTTTTCCACTGAAGCCCTGGGTGAGCCAATCTGTTACGGGTTTGATTTCATCTTTGACACACACTCATTAGTCTGTGAAGCAAGGTCAGGTCTAGGTGAATGGCAAAAGTGGCGGGGTCCTGTAACGTTTCATCTGAGGGATTGGATAGCATTCTTCGCAACGACGCAACACCACTCGTTGAGTCTTCCTGATATTGGTTTAATGCCAAAGGCTTGGTACCCAGACATTCACTTATGAACACAAATCGATTTCTAGCTCAGAAGTTAAGGAAAAGGAGAAGAGTATAACAAATATTGGAGGAGTGATAAAACCGGGTTGGGGCTGAAGGATGGGAGTGAGAGAGGCAGTTTAGTATTTCGTCACCAACATAAACCACTACTCCGTATTTCGGCACGATTCTATGTGCTCGAGTATACCTACAACCTAAAGATAAAGTTCTTCACGTAGGTGACTCTATAGTGTTGTAATAACCATGTTGGAAACTTGTATTGAGCTTAAAAGATACTAGAGCGAATGTTTGCTGAGCGATCTGTAAAACTTATGCCAGAATCCGAGCCGTGCCCTAAGTTTATAACTCTAACGCTGTAGCTATTGTTACTACAAATACCTTTAAGAGAAGTTCTTGTCATTTCGCAAGTACTGCTATGTAACATTTACTGCTTGCACTACTTGTAAACTCATATTGCTTTCAATATCACTTGTGGACTAATACGAGTAGTCTAATGTAACCTATGCACAACACAGATGTCTTGAACAAACTTTCACTTTTGAGAGGCACCGTGAAAAAGTTCCAGTCTTGCAGCTCGAACTGCAGGCAGCAGCGGGCACAGTACAACACAGATGTTAAAGTAGCCATGATCACCTCATTCATCACTGGTATGCTGCAGAAAAATACTCAGGTCAATGCAGTCGCAGTCAAGCCCGGGCGCTTGGACAGAGCGGACGTACCAGGAGAACCGGTTGTTTTGTCTACAGCGTGTGTGGCGTGATAGTGAGTGAGAGCAAGAAAGACATATACCACACTGTGAGTGATATTGATTATCACCAAGTGTAGGAATTTAGAGTGAGTAGATTAGCTAAATTTAACAGTGAAAAGAAATGGAAATGTACGCGAGAAAAAATACCCTCCGGATCAAGTTTGCTTTAAGTGCAACGCGACCGTCGGCATATGAAGTGCATGATTTCATAGCAGATACATTACGGTTAAATGCGGGACAAATGGATACAATACTGTTAATCGCAAGTGAACCGGCAATTTATGTTAAATTAATATCAGCACTCTTGCTGGAGAAAACCCTCAATACCTTCTCGGCGGAAACACCTTTCACATACATGAATAGTGAGATGACTAAAGTGCTTATCGAACACGTGACCGGTAATGCTGTCAATGTCCGAGTGTTTGATGTACCCCCAGAGCTCCCGGCAGAGGTCTTAAAAGCAGCGTTGCAGCGTTACGGAACGGTATATGACGTCCGGAAGGAACAATGGAGCAGACAATATCGCGTTCCGGTGTTTAATGGGGTACGAGCGGTAAAGATGCAACTGAAGACGAACGTCCCTAGTTTTATCGTCATTGGTAGCTACAGATTAGCGGTGTCCTACGCCGGCCAACCCAGATCCTGCTACGTCCGCAGTAATACGGCACATCTAAAGGAATTTTGCCCCCACCGTCCGACTGCAACACGCCCAGTGGCGACTGGACGGAGAAACGACACAGAACCGACAATGGTGGTAGTGGACACGCAGAGGGAGGGAGCGCATCCTGCGGATGAAAACAGGCAAACGTCCCTGGTGAATGACAGTCAACAGGAAGCAGCAAGGTCTGCACCGCAAAGGGAGTATGCCTCCATAGTTCGAGATACCACTGGGAAACGAGTACATCTGGCCAATCCGGAGGAGATAATACCACCCGAGGTGGGTCCACTTGTGACTGAGACAGCTGCAGCAGAAGAGAAACGCCCGACCGAGAAGAAACGGGCCAAGCGGGCGAACACAAGCAAAGCCCATAAGGAAGAACCATCCTGGAATAACCAAATGGAGCTGGAGGAAGCGGTGGAAGGAGCCCATGAGGAGGCACGTTAATTGCAAGTCCCGTCCACAGAAACAGCAGATACGGCTGGAGTACTGACGCAAGAGCCTGCCTCAGCATTGATTGGCAGCAGTATCCTGGAGGAGGTAGGTGACAGGAACACCTGTGAGGTTCTACCTGCAAGGAAGGACGCGGGAAACAACCCCCAGAGTGATTACGAAGCAGCACAGTTACAACAAAGTGTGAGGTGCCCAGCGGTGGAGATAGGAGCTGACTCCCATTACCGGGAGGACACCCCCGGCACCACCGTAGCGGCACGACCATCTGCGAGTGATTCACGACCGCAAGTACTCGAACGGGTACACAGATCCCAAGAGGACCAACCACGGTCAGCTGAAGCAGTCGCAATTTATCGGCGTGCAGAGATGGCTGGTGGATCTCATCCCTCTCAACCTGATGCGAGGGCCACAGAAGCGGAGTCGCCGATCCTACTTCAGGTGACACGGAAGCCCCAGGTGTCCTTATGTGACCCAAGGCTTAAGGGAAATCCTCCGGCACAGACAACCCCAGCTAGACATCCAGAGACCGAACAGTAGCACACTAGTAGCAATGCACGAGGCCAAGAACGTAGACGCCCGAGTTACACTATCTTTGCGACAGTCGCTTTCATAATGATCTATCTACGAACGGTGGCAACAGTGAATGTGAATGGGTGCAGAAATCTAGTAACCCAAAAACTGCTCAATAGTTTCCTCCAGGTGAACAACATTGACATATGCTTTCTCCAAGAAGTAAATACTTACAACTTGTATGCTCTTTACAATTACGACTATAAAGTTAACCTAGGTTTGAACGGCAGAGGAACGGCAATAGTGTACAGGAAGGGACTTCCCCTGCAGAATTTTCAGATGGATCCCGACGGCCAGGTCCTCTCCGCTACTTTGGAAGAGACCGTCCTGGTTAACATATATGCTCCAGCTGGGTCACAGAATAGACAAGCGAGAGAGCGATTCTTCCAAACCGATGTAACCCCGCATTTGCGACAAGGCAAGGAACTTCTGCTAGCAGGCGGCTTCAATTGCACGTTGCAGGCGAAGGACCAAAAAGGTGCTACGAATTTTAGCATCATGCTACAACACCTAGTGTCACAGCTGCAACTGCTTGACGCATGGGAGATCAAGCATGGGAATGAAGTGGAATTCACTTTCATCCGCAACACTTCTGCCTCACGCATCGACCGACAGTATCTATCTCCTGGAATGGCTCCAAATGTCCATCGAATTTGGGTCATTCCGGTGGTTTTTAGCGACCATCATGCAGTGCTGTGTCAATTGAAAATAAATGAAATAAGGCTTGAGACGGCCGGCCGTGGCTACTGGAAACTCAATAATTCTATGCTGGAGGACACAGACATTCGGGAACAATTTCAGATCAAATGGCTTCAGTTACAAACGGCCTTTAGAAGTTCAACTCGGAAGGGTTTTTGGTGGGTGAACACGGCAAAACCGGCGATTCGTTCCCTTTTTAAATCCATGGGTATTGAAAGGGCACAGGCCAAGAAGCAATTACTACATTTTTAAAATGAGGCGCTGTGGGGGTTGCATCTGAAGCAAAGGGAGGGCTATGAGGTGCAGACGGAGATAAAAAAAAGTAAAAGAAATCATCAAATTAAAACACTTACACCAGTTGGAAGGACACAAGGTTCGAGCCAAAGTGAAATCCATGCCTGAAGCGGAACAGAACTCATTTTATTATTTCGCAAAGGAGTGGCAGAAGGGACATGGAAGATATCCTCAAACAATACGGGACGCGCACACTGGAACTGCCCATGTTGCAACGCGCGCCCAGCTCCAGCTTATAGCGGATCATTTTCAAGCTCTATTTCAAGAAGCGCCAGAAGCAGACACCCCTTATAGGCGTGTGGAACACGAACTGTTTGACACCGGCATCACCCAGGAATCCGCAAAAATACTTACCAGCCCTATCACGGAGCGGGAGGTGATGGTCGCCATTCAACAAGCCAGTCGACACACATCACCAGGCCCTGATGGACTCACCTATGAATTCTATAGAAAGTTCTGGCCAATAATCAAGAAAGAAGTGATATATGTATATGCGGAATTGTGGGAGACAGCAGCGTTTCCGGCAACCTTCGCGGATGGTGTTATCACTCTGGTGCCGAAGAAACAGAAAACCACCACCATGAAGGATTATCGTCCAATAACGCTGCTAAACGCCGATTATAAGTTATTTGCGAAAGTTCTGGCTAACCGATTAAAAGGTGCATATGTAGAAATCATGCATTGTAACCAAGCGGCAATATCGAAAAAGAACATTATTATCACACTGGCGGAACTGCGTGAGACGTTGATCCATCTACGCAGAGACAATAAAGCGGTGGCGTTGATCAATCTTGACTTTCAACAGGCTTTTGATAGAGTCCGCCATTCGTATCTATGGAATTGCTTAACGGCTGCGAAATTTCCAGTGCCGGTAATCAATCTTATTCAGGGACTCTACGGCACGGCACAGTCTTGAGTCTTATGGAACGGATGGTTTTCCAGGCCGGTACGAATAAAACGATCAGTACGACAAGGCTGCCCGCTATCAATGGGATTGTTCTCATTGGCATTGAACCCTTTACTCCAGAGGTTGCAACAAACCATGCGAGGAGTCAGTGTATACAATGAACGGTTCACACTTACAGCCTATGCTGATGATGTGACTGTGGTGGCTGCAGATAATGAAGATATGACGACCATGCAATAGGGATTGGAGCAGTACACAACGATGTCCGGTGCAGTGTTAAATGCTGAGAAATCGGAGATCCTAATATTAGGAAATTGGCCGGAACCGCCACAGACCTTGGGGATGCAATGTGTCACCACTACAAGGATACTTGGTACATGCTTTATGGCAAATATCGAAGATACTATTGCAGTTAACTGGAGGGAAAAATTAATAGTTTACGCCATTCCTTATCCATGGAGAGGATCCGGAACCTGAATTTGCTACAACGCATCTGGTACCTGCATACTTATGGTCTAAGCAAAATTTGGTATGTGGCACAGATTCTGCCGATTTCAAAACGTGACGCACAGAAACTGGAACAACTCCTTGGCTACTTTTTGTGGACTGGAAAAGCATACAAGGTGAGCCGGCCTCAACTACGTTTGCCTCCATCCAAAGGTGGTTGCGGCTTAGTGGACATTGCCAAAAAAAAGCATGGCCTTATTGGGGAAAACCGCCACACAATCATTGCGCGGATCTGGCTCATCCATTGACCAAAATTTCTGGAAGGAACAGCTTCATAACCCTCAGGTGGCACTCAACGGATTTAAACCCACTGTCCTTCACCTAAAACGAATTCTGGACAACAACGATGACATTACGGCCTTCGAATGCACTCGGAACCACTATCGTATGCTCACGACAGTTCATCTGGTTCCCAGAGTGACAGAGAAATATACCAGGGAGTGGAAAGTGATCTGGCAGAATTTATTTTGCAAACATGTGCCCAGTGATTGGCAGGAAACCGCCTATGAAGTATTAAATGAGACTGTACCGACAGCGGATAAACTCTGGCGACATGGAAGGGCACAGTCAAACCAATGTCCATCTTGTGCCGCCGTTGACACACTGGACCACCGGATTGCTTCCTGTAAGCAGGTTAAAGTCATCTGGGTAGAGCTCCGGACTTACATCGCCAAATGGTGCCCACCGCAAGCTCCACCATGCCTTGAGAAGCTCCAGCGTTTGGAATTTCATTTTCAGAAGACTGCACTCCAACGCTGTGTGGTTTGGCTGGTAATGGGAACATTGTACTGGATCCTTAAACAGAATAATGGCCCAGTGGCGCAGAGGAAGGATTGGGTCAGTTTTCTGAGACAGGCACGCTGGCAACTGATAACTTCTGGTCTCAGCAAATCAATGCAGCCGTACATAACACGCCTTGCACTTTAAATACGACAATGCAACCATAATCAAAATAATATATATATATATCGAAAAAAAAATAAATAAGTAAAATTTAAAAAAAATAAATAAATAAAGTAAAAAACTTAGTTAACAAAAGTCTGATAACGACCCTTACCTAGTTCAAAAAAACAAAAAAAAAAAAAAAAAAAAAAAAAAACGAAAGTTAAAAAAAATAAATAAATAAAACAAAAAACAAAAAAATGCAGTGAACTATGCATATACACAATTTAAGGCCTGAATATAAATGGAACACGTGGTTGTAGTAATACTACTAGTGGTAGGAGTAGTAGTAGTAGTTGTTGTAGTAGTAGTAGCAGTAGCAGTAGCAGTAGTAGTAGCAGTAGCAGCAGCAGCAGGAGCAGCAGCAGCAGTAGCAGCAGCAGTAGCAGTAGCAGCAGCAGTAGTAGTAGTAGTAGTAGTAGTAGTAGTAGTAGTAGTAGTAGTAGTAGTAGTAGTAGTAGTAGTAGTAGTAGCAGCAGCAGTAGTAGTAGTAGTAGTAGTAGTAGTAGTAGTAGTAGTAGTAGTAGTAGTAGTAGTAGTAGTAGTAGTAGTAGGAGCAGGGGCGGTGGCGGTGGTGGTGGCGGTGGCGGTGGCGGTGGTGGTGGTAGTTTATTCCTTGTATAGAGGGGAAAACACTCATGGGCACCACGGAAGATAACCATGTAGTCTCGGACTCTCACCGCCTAGAAACCTCTCATTTTCGTTGGAATCCTTCTTGGAACTACGTAAAAATAGTTAAAACATCAATTATGAAATCTGAGTTCTTATAATTTATTGTATATATGTTTCATTTCTCTCTGCTTCCATTATCCCCTATCCCCACGGTCTGTATTTGTTTCCATTTGTGTTGACCCTGATCCATAATCCTCCCTGGGGCCTACTACGGTAGTTAAGGGTTTGGCGCACCCAGGGTCCCGAGCCACACTCTCGACTGGGTTCCTCTAAGGGTAAGAGGGCATATGGTAAACGCCCAGTCCACTGTGGTTCACTTTTGTGCTTCACCTCCCACCTGATACCTCCCTGTGCACAGTCTGATGGATAACCTACGCGCGAGTTGTAGGTGGATGGGGAGACACACGGGGTGATTGGGTACCCCTGGTTATCATGTAGGATCTGTTTTCGTATCCACTGATAAGGGTCAGTCCCGGGAGGGAACCATTCCATGAGCTGATGCACTCCTGAAGGCGATTGCGTCCCTCTGTCTATACACTGGGAGATGAGACCCTAGGGTGAGCAAGGTCCAGGCCAGGACTCCCACCTAAGTCGGGGTGGCGCCCTGGACGTGAGCATGCCTTTGGAGACATTTGCAATGGTGGAGGATATCATCGCCACTGGTTCTTCGCAAAAAAAGAAAAAAAAAAAACAAGTACAGCAAAGTTAGTGAATAGGGAGTAGCAGAGTTGAGTGGTCCTCGCTACTTAGTTATAACAAGAGCAGAGGAAAGTAAAACATTTTGGTCAGTGAATCCATTCGTGATACAGAAGGGTCTGGATAAGACAGCTGGCCCAGTTAAAAACTGCACAAAATCTCGCAACGGCATGCTGCTGGGCCTTACATCCCGAACCCCTCGAGATGTTACAAGTGCCAGCACTTTGGCCAGACAAGTGACACTTGCAGTAGCGGAGCTACCTGCGTGAACTGTGGAGATATCGCCTATGACGATGATTGTACATCACCTCCCGCTTGAGTTAACTGCAGGGGAGAACATCCAGCAAATTCTCGAGAATGACCCCGTTATACAGAGGAAAGAGCCATCCAGGAAATACGGGTTAAAGAGAAGGTGTCCTTCTCAGAAGCCCGGAAACTCTTACATTTGTGCTTGCCCGAGATCGCGAACTCCGGTACCTATAACTCGGTTGCAGCTAAACCTGTACCGGTCGGGAAAAAGCAAGTCAAACTAGCGATACAAAAGGGGCAACAGGTTCGGACAAAATTCTCGTAGCTTAATCACATCCAAAGTGTTTTACAGCATTTACAAGCGCCACGGTTCAACACAGCAGATCACGAAGGTCCTCGACAAATAGACCAATAGTTTGCCATGCTTCACAGATACACTTTAAGACCTAATACCAACACTCCGATTTCCTCAAAGAAAGTAAGGCATCAAACGGAAAGAAAAGCCCAAGGACATATCCTAGGAGATCCTCTTCAGAGGAATCCTCTGGGGTGGCTACAGACCGGCGACTGTAATTTTCGGCGGTCTGCGTGTCGAATCGGTTCAAAGCTCTCGAACTAAAATTCCCCATGGGAGCACGGGCATCCTCGGCAGAAGACATTCAGCTAGACGAATCTGTCTACACTGGAAGAGCCCCAGTGGAAAAAAGGTGCGAAAAAGCCTCGGACTGAAATGTCAGCCCATGAGCTAAATTAATTCAACAAACGCTACTCCAAAGTAAGGCAGAGTTACCTTGGAATACCTGTTCCATACAGATATTAATATGGTTGTCATACAATGAAACATACATGGTATTAGAACCCAACGACCAGAACTTGCGGTTTTGCTCAATAAGAACGAACCTTTGGTCGCATGTTTGCAAGAGACTAAGCTGTGTCCACAAGACGCTTTCTATCTAAGACGATACTCCCATTCCGGTGTGATGTTACACCAGAAGAGGGTGTTCCGGTACATGGCGACGCTTTGATATTTGTCAGAGATGATGTATATATGGAATCTTGTACCCTTTCGCTCTGATATACAATAAGTCGCCGTAACGATTCTACTGCCAAATATCCACTTGCTACTTATATTTGCCTCCGTTCTATGACTTCTGGCACATTGATTTAGAAGATTTTGTTTCCCAGTTACCAACACTGTTTCTGTTGGTGGGAGAGTTCAATGCGCACAACCCGTTCTGGGGCTCAAGTTGCGTTTGTATGAGAGCCAAGCTTATCGCTGATTTCTGGGCAGTTACAACCTAGCTCTCTTCAACACTGGAGAGCCTACATTCATTTCTCACTCTTTCAATAGTTTCTTGCACCTTGATCTTGCAGTTTGTTTACCTCAGATGTCAGTCTCCTTACAATGGAATGTCATTTTTGATTTACACTCTAATGACCACTTTCTATGACTTTGGCTGCGCCGTAGTCGAGTGGTTAGACCATTCGCTTCTCGCCAAAGTGGTCCGAGTTCGATCCCAGGCAATTGCATGAGGGTTTCGTGGTGGACCAAGGGGTGCCGCGGTGCGTTTCCTCCGGGTGCTCCGGTTTCCCCCGCCATCTCATTCCACTGGTATGGCGTATGGTATACTCATTCCTTGTATCGTCTGTGTCACCACCTGCAGTGCCGCAGGAGTGAAGGTGGGTGCTAAATACTACAAAAAAGTCCATGTCCTATTAGTCTCTTAACGCAAGATACATGTTCCACACGTATGCCCAGATGGCGTTTGGTCCATGCTAACTGGAATCTTTACGCCCAGTTGGCTGTGTTTACGTACAACGAGCACGACTCAGTGAATCATTTGGTGCAGTATCTCACGGAAACGATTCTCTCTGCTGCTGAGCAATCTATTCCGCGGTCAATTTCCCACCCCCGTCAATTTCCTGTACCCTGGTGGACGGAAGAATATCGGAATGCCATTCGCACTCGAAGGCGTGCTTTTAGGGCTTTGCATCGTCATCCTACGTTGGTTAAACTAATCCAATACAAGAAAATGCGCGCCAGGTCTAGGCAAGTCATTAAGGATAACAAAAAGACATCATGGAGCAAATTTGTAGCTTCATTTAACCGACATACACCTTCCTAGGTTGTGTGGGATCGCGGGACTGAGGAGCTGTTGTTGATTCATTTGAAGTGGTCAGCACGTTAGGCAGTGCTTTCCCTCAAGTGTCAAGCTCGCATAACTACTCCTCTGAGTGCCTTCCAATTAAGATTACAATCGCCATTTCACCATGGCGGAGTTAGACCATTCTCTTTCATCTTCGAGACTGTAAGCATCAGGGCCAGACGGCATTCATGTACAAATAATATAACAGATCTCTCGTGAAGGCAAGACATTCCTGCTTGAGGTCTATAATCGTATTTGTGTTGAAAGTATAGTTTCAGAGAGATGGCGGGAGGCCAACGTTATTCCCATCTTGAAGGCTGTAAAAGACCGTCATCTTCCCTCCAGCTATCGTCCTATTTCCCTCATCAGTTGCGTTTGCAAGGTGGTAGAACACATGATCAATGGACAATTGGAATGGTGGTTAGAAAGTCGTAACCTACTGACTAACATCCAGTGTGGTTTTCGACGACACCGTTCAACTGTAGAACCTGTAGAACATCTTGTGTCAATATTGACACAGAAAATGGACGAATTTGTGAAGAACTGTCAAACCGTTGGCATAATTTTCGTTCTTGAAGAGGCTTGTGATACGTGCTGGAGAGCAGGGATTCTAATTTTCCTGTATACGTGGAACATACGTGGACGCCAAGCGCTGTTTATTCAGGAGTTTAGGAAAGCCCGCTTTTTCCTAGTAACGTTCGGCATGGTTGTTTCAAATTGTTTTTTTCAGCAGGAGGAGTACCTCAGGGTTCGGTATTAAGGGTCACGCTTTTGACTATAGCAATTTACTCAATCTGGAAATGTGTTCCATCTGTAGTTTCGTCATGCCTATTTGGGGACAACTTCGCCGTCTATTGTACTTCTCAGCGCACGGTGTTCTTACAACGGCGCCTGCAGCAATGTTTGGACAACCTTAGAGAATGGACCTCAATAAACGGCTTCCGTTTCTCAACTGAGAAGTCAATCTACGTTAAGTTCTGGTGCCGTAGGAGACGATTACCACCTTCGCTTCGTTTCGGTCCAGATTTACCTCTCTTCGCAGATGAGACGTGCTTTCTGGAGTTAATCTGGGATAGGAAGCTTTGTTGGTCATCGTATATAGCACAGCTAAGAGTACGAGGTGACCGTTCCCAGAATATCATGTGAGTACTAAATGGCAAATCGTGGGGAACAGATCGGACATTTCTGTTGCGAATGTATCGCGCACTGGTCCAAGCCAGGTTAGGCTGTTGATGTATTGTTTATTCGTCAGCACGACCATCTGCGCTGGGAAGATTAGACGAGATACATAACAGGGGCATCCGCATGGCAATGGGAGATTTTCCAAAAAGTTCTGTAGTGAGCCTTTGCGCCGAGTCTACAGACCCTCCTCCACAATATCGGCGTGAGATTTTCTTCGCAAATTATGGTTTTACGCTTAGATGTATGTCTAAGCACCCAAAGTTCACTTCTTATTTGACCACCACGCTAAGAGAACGATATAGGAAAAGCACACTTAGTCCTTACCCAGCGGGTTTTCGTTTCCAGGAGCTTCTAAGGAAGTTTGGAATTGAACTGCCTAGGATGTTTGCCAAGGGCTAGAAGCTCTATCCCCCTTGGTTATCTGGCACGCCCCATGTAGATCTCGGGATGACTATACACCGAAAGTCCACGTTACCTATTCGTAGTACTCGTACATGTTTTTTAGAATTTTTGTCAGGTTACGCTCACCAATTTTTATTTACACCGATGGGTCTAAGAGCACCAGCGGTGTTGGATGTGCTTATCTTAATGGAAACGAACCACATACATTCGGTTTTCCAAACAGCACTCCCATTTTTACTGCAGAGCTTTGTTCAATTTATCGAGCCGTTTTGTATGTGCGCCGTCGCAAATTAAGTGACTGTCTGATATTGAGTGATTCCCCTAGTGCACTTCAGAGCCTTCGTGAGCTGTACAACACCCAGCCTATTGTACAACGTACCCAGGATGCCCTCCATGTTTTACACGCTTGTGGCGTTAGTGTGGTGTGTGCATTTTTGGTCACGTGTTTTGCCTGGGAATGAAATGGCGTATTTGGCAGCAAAGATGGCAACTACAGAACCCAGTATTACCATCTCACTTGTTACCTCGGAAGACTTTAAGCTTCAGGTGCCGAAGGTGGTGCTGTCGTCCTGGCACGAAGAGTGGTCAGTTCTCCACGGTAATAAGCTTAGAGAAGTGAAAGAATTTCCGATAAACTGGGCAACCTGTTCTCGCATATCTCGTCGCCAGGAGGTTAGGTTGGCACGGTTGCGTATAGGCTTTACAATATTTCGCATGCTTACCTATTGAAAGGGACCCTGCTCCTCTTTGTCCGCTATGCGACAACCTTTTGTCAGTCTGTCACGTGCTGCTAGAGCTTTCCTTTCTAGCGCAACTTCGGGATTCTCTGCAGCTGCCTGCCAGATTTGCAGAGGTTTTGGGGGACGACAAAATAGCGCTTGAAAGAATTTTTAAGTTTTTAGCAGAGTGGAACATGAGTTTAAGGATTTGAAGCTTTGTATACCTATTGTTACTTTCTCTACTGGTAAGTAGGGGAACTATTGTATGCCACCCAACAATACGATGTCGAGATTTCACCGGAAATATATGTTTTGAGACCCCTGAATCCAAAAAAAAAGGCATTTTTGAAAAAGTTCGTGTGTCTGTTTGTGTGTCTGTCAGCCTGTGGACAGCATAACTCAAAAAGGAGAAGTGGAGTACAAACAAAAGTTGGTATTTAGCTTTAATGTCTTTTAAGGACGCGACACGAACATTTTGAAGGAAATAGCCTAGCCCTAAACTATCCTTTACATGGAAAAGGTTTTAAAAGTTTTTATTTTCTTGAAAATGGCTCTAACGAGTTTGATTATGTCATATGTTTGAGATATTTGTATGACAAATGAAATGTATATCTTGAATTTTCTGGCTATAACCCCTGTTGTATTTACTCTGGACGACTTTTGCATAACTGGTAAACCGTTAGAGATGGACCAAATCATACTCTATAAAAATGTAGTTCTTGCTAAAATACAGAATTTATGTCCAAATAAATTTTCCTGTAGATTGAACCATTTCGGAGATATTCCTTGTTATGTGTGTGAGCTACGGAACACTTAAAACTTTCGTGAAATGGAACATCGTTGTTCATTATTTTTATATGTTAAGCGTGCAAAGAGAACGGAATCTCAGAGTTTTAAAAGATTTGACTATCGCACAAAGCCTACTGTGTTCTAATATTCCCTTGCACCCACAAGGAAATAAGCAATAAGATAATTTGCACAAATGTTTATCTCAACTAACACGAAGAAGATATAGGAATAAGAGTTTGTAAGAATGGTTAGTGCAAGAGTAGAGTAAGACATGTGAGTGCAGCACATCAGATGTTTTACACTCTTTTGACATATTTATAGCTTGGTTTCAATTCTGGCTTTTGCCACTTTTTGTATATTTATATGTATAGTTCCTGTAGTAATTTTATTTTTTACTAAAGTTTATATCTGGCAATTGCCATGAACTGCTGTTCCTTGCCATCACCCTTACAAATTGAGCTGCTGTGGCTGCCTCACAGTGGAGCTTCCACGGAATTGAGCAGGTATCACACTCACCTGATCTAACTCCACCTCATTATTTATCTGAAACACGCATGAACCATATCAAAGCAAGCATTTCCTAAGAACTTCAGAGAGAAACAAAACACAGAGCCGCGGCTTACCGATATGCACACGTATTTATTTCTTCTGCTTCTTCTTCTTCTGCTTCTCCTTCTTCTGCTTCTCCTTCTTCTTCTTCTTCTTGTTCTTCTTCTTCTTGTTCTTCTTCTTCTGCTTCTCTTTCTCCTTCTTCTTCTTCTTCTTCTTCATCTTCTTCTCCTTCGTGTTCTGCTTCTCCTTCTGTTTCTCCTCCTCCTCCCCCTTCTTCTTCTTCTTCTTCTTCTTCTTTTCCTTCTTCTGCTTCTCCTCCTCCTCCTCCTTCTTCTTCTTCTTCTTCTTCTTCTTCTTCTTCTTCTTCTTCTTCACCAACAAACACTATGGTATGGACCCTTCGGCCCGTTCTGACTTCGCAAGTTAAAACTTGGTGCTTCCAACGTTTTCTGGGTCTTACGACATGTCTTTGTAGGTATGTGCTGAGAAAAGGATCCATCCTACATAGGTAGTCATACCATTGCTTCCTGTGTTGTTCTATTACTTCTGAAATGCTTCTTACGTTTACTTTTTCCCATATATCATAGTTCACCGACGGCCAGAGGTCCTAATAATTTCGTTTCTGTAATTTAAGGTGTTGTTGCTTCTTCTTCTTCTGCTTCATCTTTTTTTAATATTCAAGTCTCAGTTCAATAAAGCATGCTAGGGGGAGCCGTAATCTTATACATTTTTTAAAATCAAACTTTTATGGACTTTATTTAATAATGCCAATTTAATAGTCCTATTTAACTTTATACATTTATTCAATTGTCTTATAGACCACTGTTTCTTAAATTTACGGTTACGCATCCCAGGTATTAAACTGGATACTTGCTTAGAAACTTTATATTGTTATCCTTATTCTTTTCGGCATTTTTTCTTCGATACACATGACTGTTTCGGAATTTCACTTAGAAAGTTTAAAATAGCTTCTTCTAAATGTCATTCAGAATTTCTTATTTTTGTTCACCTGCAAGTAGTAGAAGCGTTAAATCACGTTTCCTTATAGCATACTTTTCGTCGAGTGTTATCAACAATTTTCACATGACATCACCAATATGTGAACTAAATATGTCAGGTAAAGCACGAGACCCCTGTCTTACTCTGTAATGAATTTCTTTACTTCATTTTCCGTTTTCTTTTGTTTTAACTTCTGTGTTCATACACAAACAAAATGGTTAGCTATCAGCCGCCATTAAATTTTGTATCTGCCATAATTGCATTGTGTCTCATTTGTTAGGATTCAATTCCTTTATGATTCTGCATGCCTTTTCCTGTGAACCATGGGTATTATATTCAATAACACTAATAAATGTTTCCCAGCTGCAACGTTTAATTTTCCGTGTTGCTCATTTTTACAATGGCTGCTCATTTGTTCAATTCGACATGGCAATTTAAAATTTAAATACTGAAGATAAGCAACCATAGCTTGTAAGCTCAATAAGCAAAGATATTTAATCTTTCTGAAACAAGTAGCGGCTACCTTTGGCACCCGTTATTATTCAATGTCTCACAGGATAAGCCAACTTCGATTTAAATTTTACATAATGACTTTATTTATAGCAAAATCAAAGAAATACTGTCTTCGGTAACACTCTTCAATTAATCATAATGCTAATGAATTAATCGAAACATTAAATTCCCTTAATATGCAGGCATTAGTTAACATAATCGAGTTTGTATAACATATGTAACGAAATACAAAGCAAAAAGGGTTTCCTAAGGAAACTTGCAAATATGTTTATCACAGGCAATTTTTCAAACTTTATCCTTGTTTATATGCGCTGCAGCTTACAACAAACTATATCTCCAACGTTATTTAGATTAGAGGCTAGTCGAAATATCCCTGACTTCTCTTGCCCAGTTGCTAAACTTCATCACACACATGCGCATATGATAAACGCGCTTGACAGCATTACACCATCGTGCGATGAATTTCAATTGGGTTTTATCTCTTTACTATTCAAGAAAATATGATTGGTGCTCTGTAGGCCTCCAGAGACATAAATCTACCTCATTGCACAAATATGATTTATGGTTCAGAAACAAACACGCAATCGCCTGCATTTTATAAAGGTTTTTATAGCAGTTATGGACAACTAGCTTATTCGTTTGTATATTGTGACACAGAGGTCACGACGTAAGGTCAATTGGAAGATCGGAATGGTAGAAACATAAGCAACGCACTCTCTCGGCGTAAGTAAACACCGTAACCAGATAAACAGAGTTTTCCTGAGGTTCCTCAATCTCGAACGCTCTGTAACTCAGTGGACATTTTCTCATTATACAAAAGAACACAGTGAGTGAGTCATTCACCGAGTGAGTTAAGTGATTGTGATGAAAAGTGTGGTTTTCCTAGCGAGTTCGTGATGACGGTGGTGAGGTCCGGTTACTGTTACTGCAACATATTAAAGACGTCTTCGGTTTGACTTCCCAGCGAATGAACCGTCGGGAAGAAGAGGCTGCTCACTGCCATTCACTTTCCTGGAGACCTAACGAAATACTCATTACGTCTCTAGGAAAGTGAGTGACAGTGAGCATCGGACTTGTGACAGTGTGAGCTAAGCGAAGTTTCAGAGAAACCTTAAATCAATAAGTGATGGTGAGAACTGAGTGAGGTGACTGTTAAAAAATTGACGAACTCACAATGCTGAAATTGTTCTTTATGTGCATACTTGTGGAATTGGAGTTCCTAGACCAGTGACTTAATTGCTGAAAGTCGTAAGCCGATTGAGATGATTTAAAAGCTGATGCAACTGAGGGAAGCAAATCATAAAAAGCGAAGTGCCGACATCCTTCACTATTACTCCATACCACTCCTAATTTGTGCCTTAATTGCTCCTACACTGTAGGAGAGGGTTCGATTCCTATTAAATTAAATTGCTTGCTAAACGGTATTTGATGTTTTCCCTGACATTAAGCCAAAGTTAGACAGCGTTAGCGTTTCAAATTCATTGAATGATCTGATTCAATCTGTAATGAATGAACTATTTGTTTAAAGCATGGTAAGGCTAAGCCCACAAAAAAAAAAAAAAAACAAAAAAAAAAAAAAAAAAACAAAAAAAAATCAATAAAAACAGAAAATATGCAACTAGCAAGTATAAATGTGTGTTTACTGATTAAACTATAATATTAAGCTTTTGAAATTATAGTTTAAACCAACTGTAACACTGTTTGTAAAAGTGCAATTTTTGCAGTGATTCGTAACATGTTTGCTTAACATTATTGCAAAGTTGGAATCAACTTCATGTTTAGTAAACTAGGTGTTACTCCATGATATCCAAACAAAACCTTATTAACTTGAAACACAAGTTTATCAGACAGCTCGCAAAACAGAAAAAGAAAACGAAAGGCAGAGGATACGAAGGGAAAATACTTGAGTATGAGATACGATAAGAACAGCCATGTGCTGTTAGTTTTTGTCATTACTATAGGTATTCAGTGTATATCTATGTTCAACAGAAACTTACTTGATTTTTGCAGTTCAAATAATGTTTGGACTATGATAGTATTTCACATTAAACGACAAAACTAATTCACCAATTAAACGCTTGGCCATTTTGTTTCATTCAGTAAACGCTTTATAGCAATGCTGTGTTCTTAAACAGCATTGGACACGCAATGTTATCGCAGGGATAAAGGGGATGGACAACCAACAAAACTGGCGACAAATGACGTTCCGAGTTATGAAGTGGAGTTCCTAGGCGGACCATATGCCACCTGTGTCACCGGGCGATGCAAAACTATGTAGGTATATCTTTTCTGCCCGCTACATAGGAAAGTCCTTAGTCAAGACAATGTCTATTAGCAGTAGTGTTTGATAATACACTCCCTATGCAGGCCAACCTGTTACAAGGGCTGGTGAAGTGGCGGTGTAGAGTGAACCAATTCTATTTGTTTCTTCATGTGGGTATGACGAGCTGTAAGAAATTAACGCCAATAAAAATTGTTTTAGAACCCAAGACCCCGTAGAAAGATAATATTTTCGACTAAATCATAGCGCCAGGCGTATTTTAAAGTCCTTGACTGTACTAGGCACGATCCGCTGCACTCGACTGCATCCCACTGAATTCCATTATCAATGTCAACTGTCTACTCTCAACTCAACTCTGGTATATCTACTGCTAGGTGCTCCAGTGAAGAATTGAAATTTTGTCTCTCCATGTATACTTGGGTGGATGTGAGGATAAACAATACCAATTAAGTTCACGATAAATTTAATGGAGGTAAAAATGATCTATTTGAAGCGATTTGCCTACTGTTGAGGTTGAAGAACTCAATTGGTTCTGAATCTCATCAGTGGGAACTGTACATATTGACTTATTTCTGCTAACTTAAACCATTTACAAGAAAATTCCTGATAAAGGCATCCTTTCTGTACATGTGACGTTTGACCTGAAGTCTGATCAGCTAGTAATGAGAGAGAGGGGGGGATAGAGAGAGACAGAGATAAAGGTGTATTAAAGCCATTTCGGCCAATATATAATGGGGTTAATAGGAACCACATAAAAATATAAGCCTGATTATAGATCAATTTAGAAGGGCTTTGAAAATAAGTAAATTTGGGCAGAAAAATATTAATCATTATGTGAAAAAGTTGTTATGTTATATTTCACTAATGTAGTATATTATCAGATCACAGAAGAAAGCAGTTTTACATCATCTCCTCTTCTCCACTGGGAATATATCGAGTGTTAATGAACTACACCGAAATATTTTCAGAGAATGTGGAGATGTCTTAATCAAGTAACTTTTGATGGGAGTCTTATGATCTGTCTGTTCAAATTCCCAAGTTACGGGCATACGTTTTTTCTAACGTGTCAGTACACCACCGGCTAATATCAACCATTCAAGATCGCAATGGTTATGTTATGACTTAGGACATTAGCTCTCAGATGAAAGGTCTTCGTTATTTTCGATTTCGAATCTCGTTCATCACTTTTTTTAATTTAATTTAATTTTTAGTAGAACAGCTTTAAGCATTGCAGTTTTGAATATATTTTAAATTCATATTTCGACTTACGGATTTTTATTTCAACCTATCAATACAATTATTTATAATTCTTATCGAGAGAGATAGCTCCGAGGTAATATGTGAGGCTCGCTTTCGGAAGGTCGTGGGTTCGATCCCCGGGGTCGTCCTTTCTGACCCATGGCCTTTTATCGAGAGGTTTCCCGGGTCACTAGACAAATGTCGGGTAGGTTACTTTCATCCCCCGAATTTCATCTCCCTCCATTTCACTTCACTAAGCATTTCGTTCATCCTTTCATCCGTTTGGTCTATTTCAGGGTAGAAAGTGTCAGCGGGCGTTTGGGTGCAGCATGGTGGAATAAAATGCTCTGAGTGACTCCGTCCTCTGTCATGGCAGCCGGGCTCCGGATCGTATCCACACCCAGGCCCTGGAGCCACGGAGGGTCCCTGCAGGCGGCGCTCTGCGCAAACCGGTGGGACCGGTGTACTGGCTGATGTCGGGGTGTTTACACCTGGGAAACTGTAGGGACCCTGCCCTCTGCTGCGCCTACTCTCCTGTGGTCTGTCTCCTCTTGCCTTCTCACTCCCTCTCGGGGGTGGCCCTTCTGGGCACAGGTACAAAGGATTTCTAAGGTCGAAGTGCGAAATCTGTCCTACTCCTACTACAACCCTTGCTAACAAAAAGTTGAATCCTGCTTAACACATTCAGGCGCTGTACTTCAAAATTGGAAGTGGTTTAAAGGGTGAAAGAAAGCATAAAAATCATAAAAACATCTAAGTCTTTACGACAGCTTTATAGGAACTGCTCAAAATGGTGACGCGAATGTTTGTGAAAAATTGGACAGTGGCGAAGGAATGAGTGTCGTACTCTGACCAAGATTTCTGGTGTGGCCCAAATCAAAGAATTATACAGTTGTGTTAATGTTTTTCTTCGTGTGGAATCAAAACAGAAAGGAAATGAGAAAGTGAACCGATGATCTTGTAACAACAGCATTCGGCGTTACGAATTAGGCCACGAGAGTAGTTAAACAAGCATTTCTAGAGTAGACTGCATAAGACAAGAAGGCAGCTACTCGATGTTTAGTATCCCATTGTCAGTGATTATTTCGAGATTTGAGAAATGTTTGTGGCATTAAATCTTGAGAACGCTGATAAAGAGCTGCTGAAAATTCTATTTCTATACTCGGGCGACAGTTCTAAAAACATTCTTCAGCCGGCTTTGCTTTAACATCGACTTATCAGATCTGGCACCTACACATTTTGCACGATATAGGAATAGGAGAGATACGAAGGGAGTTCGGTATTGAAATCTGAGGCTTATTGTACTTATACCCCCAAGGGGCATCCCCGGGAAGATGAGGCGAAGGAGACACCGGGTGGCCAGATCCAGACTAACGATACATGTATTGACAGAAGTCCCTAAAGATTCCCAAGTGTAATGACACCTCGAAGTCTTCCGGAGCCATTTTAACAGGACAACGAAGGCCGGAAAGATTTTCTGTACGCATATCATCCCTGCCAAGTTGCACCTAATGCCTTCGCTTCGTACTCTGAAAGATCCAACGGGATGAAAGATGAACGAAATGATTAATGAAGCGGAATCGAACGACAGGAAATTCAGGGAATGTAGTTATCCTTCCCAGCATGCACCTAGAGACCTATGGGAAATCCCCGAGTAAAACATGGATCAGGAAGGTGTGCCACGGGAATTGAACCCACGACATCCCGAATGCGAGCCTGACACGTTACCAAGGTGCCATCTCGCTCGGTGTAACAACTGGGCTATGTACACTTATATCAGTCACATGCACAATCTTTGAAGTTATTTTGGTGTAGTTCATTAATACCCTGTATAGGTTTAGGAAACACAAGATACTGCAGAACTGTTTCTTAAATCCGCCACAGTTGGTTCTATTTCACATTCAAGTAGACTGAATATTGACCAATGATTTATGCCCGGTAAGGTAGGAAAAGGACTGATAATTCCCTTACCAATACTAGCTTGTGTGTTAATGGTGGCTCCAATTTGTACTAGAGACAGAAGTCCACTAAAGTTCTGCATTTTCAGCTTCTTCTTCTTCTTCCTCTTCTTCTTCTTCTTCTTCTTCTTCTTCTTCTTCTAAAAGAGAGATTGGTCAACCAGAGTGAAATCGACGAATAAACTAGTACTACTTGCAGTAATCAAAGCATACATTATAAAACCAGATATAATAGAAATAGTTTTCTATGCCATAATTATTGTCTCTCTTTATTAAAAGGGAACACGAAAAGCACAGAGTCAGACATTCGAATGTGTGGCATAGTTTGAAATTCCGTGACAAGGAAAAAGAAAAATGAACAACGATTTCCCATTTGAGAATAGCCAAAAGTATTGGAAAATTAAAATCAATAGTAGGGTAATTGAGACAAATGGAGCGCCCGCTGAAAAGGGCACTTGTAGTGGATTTTTTAGCATTTTGGGGGATACTTCTACTCTTAACGGATTTAGTAACCCTTTGCTGGTTATTTATAGACCTTTTAGCGGATTTTTTGTAATCTCTTGGAGCAAGTGGCTTTGGGCGTCATTTGGAGGATGTTGATAGCCCTTTAGAGTCGTTTGGGGGGTAACTGTAGTTTTTTAGCCTATTTAGTAGTCCTTTTGCTGGACATTTATAGTCCTTCTACCGGATTTTTTGTGATCTGTTGGAGCACGTTAATAATCCTTTCAGCGGTTTTAGGGGTCATTTGGAGGATGTTCATAGTCTTTTAGGAGCTTTTGTGGCATTTGGAAGATGTTCATACTCTGAACTTAAATACCAAATTTGTTATTCAACTGTCTGTTCGTTTTTTATTCATGTTGTTCACAGACGGACAGAGAGGCGGAGGCGCGCGCGCGCGCGCACACACACACACACACACACACACACACACACACACACACACACACACACACACACACACACACACAAGTACATGCGCGTGCACAGAGAGTTTCTTTCTAAAAATGCTTTTTCTTTTCTTTGAATTCAGGGAGAACCAGAATATGCATTTCTGGTGAAATCTCGTATTGAGTGTTTGGATGTTTTACAATGGTTGCTCGACCTATTGCAAGTACGTAGCAGAGAAAGCAAAAACCTGATGTATTGCACTCACATGGCTTTCTCTACTCTTGTACTAACCATTCTTAAAAACTGTTATTCCTCTATCTTCATGTTAGTCGAAATAAACATTTGCAGGAATTATCCTATTGCTTATTTTCTTGTAGGCGCAAGGCGAGTATGGGAATACTATATAGGCTTTGAGCGATAGCTAAATATTTTAAAGCTGGTCTCTATAAGAAGGCTTTGAATTTCCATTCTGTTTGGATGGCCAAGAGATAACAAAGTAAATAACGACCTTCCATTTTAGAAAAGTATAAGGATTGCTAAACTCGCACAAATAAGGCATATCTCCTAAATGGTTCACACCACAAAAAAGCATTTGAAGATAAGTGGTGCGTTTAAACGAGATCTACATTTTTGGTAGTAAGATTTGGTCTATCTCTTACGGTTTACCAGTTATGCAAAAGCTATCAAGAGTAAACAGAAACTCATAAAATTCAAAGTATGCGTTTCCTTTGTCATTTAAATATCCTAAACACATGGCATTTTAAACAGTCATTACAGCCATTTTCGAGAAAATTAAAATTTTCGAAATACTTTCCAGGTATAAGGTAGTTTTTCTTCTTAGGTTTTCTTCAAACTCTTCGTGTCGCATCCTCGAAAGACATTAAACTTAAATAGAAACCTTAATTTTTGACCAACTAATCGTTCTTCATTTATGTGTTCAGAGACAGACACACACACACACACACACACACACACACGTGCGTACGCGCGCGCGCGCGTGTTCTAAGAATCTTTCTTTTGTATTCAGCGGACCTCGAAACATACATTTCGGGTGAAACCTCTTCATCGAAATTTTGGGTCAAATACTATACTTTCCCTACTTACTACCTATAAGTAGTAGAGTTGAGCAGAAGATGCGACTTTGTCAATTGTACGGGGTTTAGGGTAATTAGTATCAGCCATTCGTGAAGGTATGAATGATTTGATGAATGAATCAAGATTGAATGCAGTCATGGTCTTTAACCAAAACCATGATTGCAATTGTTGCTGTAAGTGTGGCATGTATGGAATGCCAAAACACGTGCTACCGGTTGGTAACTTAGGTTATCAACAACCCTACTAACATTTAGAAGAGTGCACGTGCCCGTTAAGAACACCAACATTCCTGCACTCACTTTCTAACATTTTATTGAATGAGGGCGCGATGCCCGTCTTTATTAGGTTTTATCTTTTTAATCTTATGGTTACGGTCTGGTAGAGCTGTTACAGAGGCGATGAAAAGATGAGAAGCGGGCAAAATTACGAGGCGGTCCAGTTTCATCTCTTACTCAACTCTTCCTCTTTTAAATAGCTGACTATTAAGATAAAGTGCAATGATGCTCGCGGGAAAGCAGATAGACTTCCCGCAATAAAACAACCTGTCAAGTTGCATAATAATGGTGCCTTATAAAACTTGCCAACATTTAAAATCTGATATGTAACGTTACTTTCTATATCCATTACCGTTTCATAAGTTCCACGGAATATCCACAACTCCAAAGTACAACTTGCTTATAAGCCTTCGTCATCTGTCCCAGAGAGATTATGAAATGACAAACGGAGTATTGGTCTATTTTTGGAAGTAGAGAATAATGAAATTATATGCTTCTCCTACATTAATTTCTGATAATTTTGGTTGTTGTATACACGAAGAATAGGAAGAGTAGACATGCCCATAGCTTAGGAATGATTGTCTATGGTATTTTCAAATCTAATATTGTAATACTATTCTTTTCTTTCTCTTAGTATTGAATTCCATATAAAAAGCAAACTGCTGTTAGAAGCGTTTATTCTTCTATCTAGTTCAAGCTAATTGGGATAAACATCGTGAAATTATCTTATTGCATATTTCCTTGTAGGTAGAAGGAAATTTGGGAAATACGGTAAGCTTAAGGGACAGTCAAATATTTTAAGAGCGCGTCATTTCGTAATGCCTTAGATATTCCATTCTATTTCCGAACGGTCGGCAACTCCGGATACTAATTAGTTTCTAGGATTGTCATAGATAGCCGAAACTGCTTTCCTAGGCGCGTACGTTTTGTGCAGTGGTTGAAGATGCAAAACGGAGCACGAGTCAGCTGAGTTTATGTGCTGAAGGAAGAAAATTGTTATTGATTTGTGCCGGACTAGAACTGGCATTTTTTCCTATCTACATTCCTAACATCAATTATGAAGTAACTGTTAAGCTATGTTAACGAGCGAGATGAGACACTAGCTTTCGGAAGATCGTGGATTTGATTGCTGCGACCAACCTTCCTAACTCATGGATTTTTTCGGGGGTCCTGGGTCACCAGGCTTATGTTGGAAGGATAATTACATAATAGTCATACAAGATCAACAAAGTGTCAATATCAACCTGCTGCTTCACTACTAATGTCCCACGGAATTCCCATCTCTCCATTTTATTTCACCTTCATTTCAAGCCGGTCTTTCAGTATTGACGATGGGCGATTTTGGCGCTGCTACGAGGGGACTTTGTGAACTGTAACCACTGTTCTCTACGGATGGGTGGCGTTGTTGTCGCCTGACCTGCTAGAATGGACTGCTGTCGAAACTCATGGGGCTGGTGGTTGTTTGGTGGACCCTGATGAATCTCTAACACACATTCGCTAGCGCTACTCGCCCGGGTTCCAACACGCTATAGGGCATTCTTATTTCATTCCTTCCTCCCGGGGTGTGACATGCTCAGTTGGCTCAGTGTGGAATCCCCTCCGTCTCTACTGTACTACTACCTATCTTAACTGTATATTAATGACGTGTATTAAAAGAAATTATTCTTTGTGGGTTAATGGTCAATGCTGTCGTGCATGACGTGCTCATCGTTGTTTGAATACACACTTTGAGGTCTGTAGTCCTGGACACAGGTGCAGAAGATAGCTCCGGACGGTAGGTCTTGCATTTATAATTCTGAACACGCTGATATATGAGAGTCCATCTGATCTCCAATTCAATGGAGGCTGTTTCCAGTTTGAACACCCATTTAATCCTCAGACTTTATCCGGAGCGCAAATTCAGCTTACTACCCTATCTGACTGATTGTTCATCTCTGGAAACGTCAGCCAATGCCAACAACACTCTTTTTGGGCTCAGTCAAGCAACTGTTGAGAATGCCAGTTTAAACGTCTAGCCCACATTACCCCTGAAACAAGCGTTCCGTACCCGCATCAGTGTGTATTTAATGATTTTCAGTAGCACTTCGAAAAAGGTTCAGAACCAATTTGTTACATCTTCTGCAGACGTAAATTCTGCATTCCTACACCTCTCTTTCAAACAAAACTGTTTATGGCTGGTCGCGTAATTCAGTTGGTAGAACACTTGATTGCTGCGCGAGGGATTCTGGATTCGTTTCAGAGCTGGCAAGTGGGAATTTTGCCCTAGCTATGATTATTCCATATGTTCCCCAGAGTCTGGAAGTATGACTGAGAGTGTGAATGTGTGTGGGATAAATCGTACAAAACCCAAACAAAAACCACTGTAAGCCAGTTAATACCATTGCTTAAAAGTAAAATGGGTAGAGGTAAATTTGTGACCATTGAAATTACAGGCGGAGTATAAATGGAACATTCAAAATTTGTTCCCAAAGCGGGACTAGTGCTGAGTATTAATTTGAGAAGAATACTATAAATAGTATGTTCACTATAGTTGCCCAGGCACGGATACAATAAAATTAAATAGGAGAATGTGTACTGCAAGAGGAAAGCATTTCGAAATTGGCCCAGACCTATCTCGTTCTAAGGCATAGAAGATAGAAAAATTTTGAAAATAGCAAACAGGCAACAGTGAACCATGATGGCGTTCAGATATAGCAACTTAAGGTACATTCACTCTCGCTGTTCAGTACCACCATTAACCATCCAGACCCAAATGACCTAGCTGTCGACGGGCCCTTAAACCCCACTCACTCACTCACTCACTCATTAACCATCCATCATATTCATCGCATGCGCGTCTCCGTAATGAATGTGGGCTTTAACACAAGAAATCATCAATATTATCATTCCAAACTAACACAGCAGGACATGTAACCTTTCATTTCTATCAATGTAATTTCCTTGCCGATTCTTCTTTGAAAGTATAAAGTCTATAAACTTATTCCCATAGGCGTCATCAAAGTGAACCTATAATAAGCTTATTTCAGTATGCGTGCTAAACATGAAGATGCTAGAAGAAATATGGTCCGATGACCGTCATTTTGTGTTGGCTGTAGCATATAACGTAGAGTTCAGGGAAAGTGAGTCACGCTATTGTTTTGTCTTGAGCAAGAATCTACTCAGCGCAGGGAGACACAGCATGCATAATGCGATTGGGTTCCAGGCGGAGCATTTCGGCTTTCCCAAGATGATTCCACCAGGAAACAAAGTAATGGTTTGCTGATAGAAAGACCACGGAAAATTTATTTTTAAACACCAACAAGAATGAAAGAATTTCAAATCGATTCCCAGCAGAAGCGTGGAAATGTTTCTTCAGCCAGGATATTCCCCATCCTACCTTGAGTCGGAAGTGTGAGTGAAAGTCTGAATCTGTGTGTGTGTGTGTGTGTGTGTGTGTGTGTGTGTGTGTGTGTGTGTGTGTGTGTGTGTGTGTGTGTGTGTGTGTGTGTGTGTGTGTGTGTGTGTGAATTTAATGTGATAATGTGTATAAAGAAAAGCCAACGTAAACAAAACCAAAGTTACACAAATAGTAAATAATGAATATCATTGCCAATGAGCAATTGTCCCAGAGAAAAAAAGGCACCGACATGACCTTAGATGGAATTAAAAAAATCAAAAAGCTTCATTTAAATAATGACATCCTATACCTTGTGTCGAGCGCAGATCGAGAAGATAAGTTGCTGATACAAGGCGATGTAGTAAGTTGGCCTAGAGCCCAGGTCAGACAATGGTCACTTAAACATGCGTCACATTTGACCATGTAATCATGACCGGCTCCGGTATGGTCGTTGGCGCGTTTGCGTTGCGGGTTCGAATCCCGTTCTGGGTATGGATTTTGATGCTGGATATATGAGTGTGTTTGTGTTGTGTGAACAAGATAATTTGAGTAGAAAAAACAGAATATTACTGCAAAGCATACGATAGGAAATTGGAACTTATTGAACGGAAAGTGACGACAGAGAATATACCACCAGTATACCATACATGTATACTGGTAGTATTATAGGTAAGTGTACCACTTTGGATGTAATAGGCAGACCACTAATAGGTGTCAAATAGCGACGGTAAGTAAATTGAAAAATCGCCTAGTCAAGGTACCAGAGATCACTATTAAAATCACCTAATGCAACAAAAGAGGTCACATATAGCAAGCAAATTTGAGGTACAATTTGATGTACAGTAGAGAAACTATAGTCGTTACCCAAGTGCAAATTTCCCTGTGTTTCTCTTACCAGTAAAATACTTGATTAAATTGAAGCGAACCCTAGTGTTGAGATGAAGGATCTCCATCACACGTTAGGGAACCTCACGCTAGCGCGCATCCCTCTTCGGGGTTCCAACACTGGTTCCGTAATCTGCTCTCATCTCATCCCTTCCTCATAGGGGTCCGACATACACTTGCTCTGAGTGCGCACAGTGTGTAATTCCCACCACTTGTAGTCCAGTCCAGTCCATATGAAGGGCTCACTAATCAACAAATGTTTCTAAAGGCTTTGCGAATGTACACAGTCCTATGGAGGTTATTATAGTTGTAATAACATAATAATGAGTGATAATGCATTTCTTTGCATTTATTTCTTTCCTTCCTCGTTTTCCTTTGACTTATTTAGGTCACATCAAATGGTAAATGGATAAACAAATTGCTGATTTTCCACATTACTAGTACTATTGAACTTATGACGTCATATTCGGGTTTTAGACCGTTGTATGTGATTTACGGATGAAATGTTTAATTTTCAAACCTTAAACCAATACTAAGAAATTATTTACATAAGAAAACTGTAGGGTCTAATTTTGACTTCGTCAAAACGTTCTTCGCGACGAACAATTACAGATTAAGGATTCAAAATAAAATTTAAGTTCTCAACCACCAAGTATATTTTTAAAACTGTGATATGGGTATTTTGGAAAATGTTTATTAGATTGGCTATAAAAAGGCTCTCATATATTCAGTTCGTGGTGTTCTTCGTCCTTTTTTCGCTATGTATTGTCTAAAATATTTAATTGCACAATCATTATGCATTATATTAAAATTACCTACTCAGTTTCTTTTTCTACAGTTCTATACCATTTGTGAAAAGTTTGGGAAAGTGTGTTTAGATTTGCATCACTCTGAATGTTGCAAGACATTGAAAATCTCTTGTGTGGCATCATTCTTATACAGACTAATCTTACAAACGCTTACTCCTCTATCTACTTCCTGTTAATCGAGAGAAAATCTGCAGAAATTTTCTTATTCCTAATTTTCTTGGCAGTTCAAGGGGAATATAGGAGTACAGTATGCTTTAAATTATACTCAAATCTTTTAAGAGCACAGCTGGTCACAACGTGATGGCCTTGAAATTCCGTTTTCTTTGCCTGGCCAAGAGAATAAAAATCAATAACGATTTCCTATTTGAAAAAAAGTATAAGTATTCAAAAATTCAGACGAATAACGATGAATATCTAAAAATGGTTAATTCCACACAAAATAGTAATTGTCATAAAAGGTGTGTTTTAAGGAGATCTCTATTTTTGGGCAGTAGGATTTTGTCTATCTCTTACGGTTTGCCAATTATACAAAAGTCATCGCAATTAACAGGGCCATTTTTGATAAAATCAAAATGTTAAAAAATTGTTCATTGTGAAGGGTAGGCTGGATTGGGAGATTTTCTTAACAATGTTGGTGTCGTATTCTTGAATGATCCTGGGCTTAACTACAAAGTTTGTTATTTAACTGAATTTGTTTTCTGTCCTGCTTGTCTTGCTTGGATTCAGGGGATCTAAAAATGTGCATTTCCACTAGAATCTCCGTATCGAGCTTTTGAGTCTGCTATATGCGTGGTAAAGAAAGTAATACCGTGTACTAGAGAAAAACTTATTTGACAACTGGAGTATCAAGCAAAAACATGGGCACAATGTTTTATATTTCTGAATTATTTTATATATATCATAGGCATTGGAATGCAAAAAGCAGAATGCGAAAGAAGAATGTAAATAAAAAAAACTTGAAAACCTACTTTTCACCTCTTTTGGGTTGCTTTAAAAAGTTGTATATATAATTTTTCGTAGCAAATGAATACACACTACTTGTTACTCAGGTGGTTAGCGTAACGCTGTTATACACACTCAGAAGAAAGCACAACTGACCTCACTCGAAACTGCCCCCTTAACTGAATTCTATTCAACTCGGCTGTCACTTTCAAATGTCTGCAGGAAACCTATGTATGCTCCATTAAACTTCACTGTTCGCCGGGTACTTATTGACTACTTATATCGGGTCCGAATACACAAAGGAAACGTTTTAGAAAAGGAAACTACCCGAAAATGCCAAAACGAACCTTCGGGAGTGATAAGGCGGCAGAGATGTTTATTGTTCTGCAAGGGCTGCTGTGCTTAGGTTAAATGGCCATTAGCTGCACTTAGGCCCAAGTAATCCAACGGATATGCATTAATCTGGCATCCGGTACGTAGCTTCGCGCCGCAGCGATAAATACAGGATGCTAGGGGTGTAGATACAGATTATTTGATGCATGAAACCTTAATATATATCTACTTCAGTGTGCCAGCAATTTTTTCTCTTCGTATAACAGTTTTTGCTTAGAACAATCACATAAATCACATAAATACCTGATGCTTTTTGCATGGTCGTAAATGTGCTGCGAAATGAACAACGCCTGTTAGTATACATTATCAGCTTTGTTTCCACATGTTTTCCCTTAGTGTGTGACCTAGGTAGTGTGGTTTTATTGGCCTTGCAGAAAGCATTCAAGCTCACTTTTGATACATTCGTTACTGAGCGGTCTGTCCATTGTGCGCTATTTCTTCTGCTTTACGCTCTCAAGAAAAACAAACATGTATGGATTGTACGTGCCAGTTCTAATTAGATGTACTAACCACCTTCACTACATACTGCTCTTAATAAGTAAAATTATAATTCCGTAAATGAACCTAATATTCCTGTAAAATTGTTCATTACACTGTCCTCAATTACCAATAAAATTATATGTACTTGTAACCTTGTCTGTGTATACAGTGGAACTTGGATAATTCGAAAGGGACAAGAAAAGAATTTGAAATATCAAAAAATTCGAATTACAAAAGTTACGCCTAAAATTGGCATTTTAGTAATACAGGTATATATCCATTAGGAATTTTTCGGTTGTCTCACTCTTTCTGACTATTTCCATTTTCACTTGCGCCACGGCTTAAATTTTCTCCTTATTCTTCAGATGAGCCTACAAAGTGTTCGGTGCTATCCCATATTCTTTCACAACTTCAGATTTTTTCTTCGAGCCCTTTCCAACTTCTCGAATGACGGTGACCTTTTCCACAAAAATTAGTATTTTACTGGTCACGCGGTGTAGTGGCATTGATTTGCAACAGTAGGAAGCTCAAACGACAGCTAAAGGCGCACGTGTTTCAAACAAGCGCACGTGGGAGCAGGTATAGAAGCTCAAGTCCGGCACATAGGAAAGCTGTTCCACCCCCCAAACTGCATTCCAACTGCACTTCGGCAAAACAAAGAACCCTACAGAAGGTTCGAATTAAGGACAATGAAATTCAAATTATGTGCGAGTTTTTTTTTTTTTTATTTTTATTATTTTTTTTTTTTGTTTTTTTTATGCATCGCTTTAATACAAAATTGAAGGGACCAGGAAAAGCTTCGAATTAATGACAATGTTTAACTATAAATATTCGAATTATACAAGTGCTACTGTACATATATAAATAATATATAACTATAATAGGGTAAAGTGGCAAACTTTACACATATGTGTCCAGTTTGGTGAGTTTTCTTTATTCCGTTCAACCACGTGGGACTATGAACATTTAGATGCAACTTATTTTATCCTCATAAACTATTAATGTTTAGTTTCCTATGTTGTGTCTTCGGAACTTAGATTTGCAGCATTTGCAATAAATCATATTACCAGGAAACTACCAGCTGTTCAAAGTAACACATACCTAGTTATGGCTCATTATGCATATAGGGAAAGTACAAGGTTTAGACTTTGAAGCGCTTGATACTCGCTGCATGCAAAGACCACAAGTTATGTAGGTGAACAAGTGTATCAAGTGAATGGGAGGAGATGATTGCATGGCGTGCAACGTCTTGTTCGGCTTCGTCAGCTGTTTCTTGTATGCTTATGGACAACAACACTAAAAGCTCTCGTTAAATAAAACTGAAACAATACATTTTTCATGATTGCCATTTCATGAGCGTTCAGATAACTAATATCTATGGAAACCAACTTTTAGGCCCTGAAGATGGTCTAAGGGCCCATTTACGGAGAAACGTTAACGCAAATGCAACATGGGAGGAAAGCTTGTGACCAGGTTAGTACATGGGCTTATTTTCTCAACATGAAGGTTAAGCCTTGCTATCTCCAAACTTCCATGTTCGCGTTAACAGGAATCAAGAGAAAAATAAAACACCATCGCACTGCATAGAAACAGAAAACGGCAGAAGTGAAGTAGTTTGATGAGAAGTTATTTTATTTGAAAGCCATTGTTGTCTTTATCAAAATGCATAAATAGTAGAAACATAATATCTTAAAACAAAGTATTTAGAAAGATTGAGAATCATCTGAATATGTTTTAATTACAGTGGAACTTGGGACATTTGGACGTTCATAATAATTCGAAATCGACGTTAATTACAAAATTTCTGTTGGTCCCTTGAATTTTGTGTTAATAGTATATCGCGATACTAATGTGGTAAGCACTTTATACGGAAAGATACCGTTATGCGCTTACTACATGTGTATTGTATACTATTTTTTGCACTATGTGTATTTATATCAATCTTAATTTTAGTAATTAAGATATTAGCTGAAATATTAATAAATATAATGGAAGATAAATGTTAGATTTTAGAACGTGCATCATCTATATGTTGCTATGGAGTGATAATCAATGTTGGTCATGGCGCCATACTTATTTGTTAAACGTGTAAAACGTCTACTGCGGCAGAGGGTTATGTGGAGAATTGTCTGCTAAGTAAAATGGAGTTTGCTGACAAGATTTTGTACAGTGGGAATGGTAGTGAAGGAATTTCAGCAGAGAGCAGGACCGTCCTCTTCTGGAGAAATATATAACACAACAAATTTAGATGTAAGGAGTAGAAGCGGAGATGCTGGAATTGCACTCAATAATTATTGTACAAATTGTAATATCACAATCAATATTTCAAAATAAATATTTTTACTTGCCGCACTAGTGCTTTTCGTCATGTTTTAAAGTTATGAGATTTCTTTTGTTTTCACAGCACTAGATTGCAGGCGGGATCTCAACTTACGATGCATAGCAACAATAACGGTAAGTATGGAATATTAGTTACATAGTGCAAAAAGAAATGTACAGAACTGACATGTAATTCGAATTAAATGTTCCTTAATTCGAAGTTTTTGTTCAGAAATGTCAGTCGAAAATTAATCTAAACGAGGAAATTGATTACGATAACTTCGCCCATGTGTTTCGTCGCTCCGGGGTTGTTTGTTTTATCGGAATGCAGTTAAAATGCTATTTGAGGGGTGGAATAGCTACCAGTGCTCCCACATTCTCTTGTTTAAAACACGTGCGCTTTTAGTTGTCGCCTGAGCTTCCTGCTGTTTAGTGTGTTGCAAATCAATGTCAGTATGTTCCATAGTAAACCGCCTGTCCAGCACAAAAATTTCACTTTTTCGGAAAAAGACTCCGTTATTCGAGAAGTTTTAATATTATCAACTTATCTGAAGAACACGGAGAAAATGTTAAGCAGTGCCTCGAGTGAAAATGGAAAGAGTCGAAAAAGAATGAGACAACCGGAAAATCCTGGTGGATATATGTACCTGTATTGCTAATATATCAAGTTTATATGTAGGTTCTGTAATTCGAAGTCTTGGATAATTCGAATTTTTTTCTTGTCGCTTCAGCCTCGAATTATTCAAGTTCAACTGTATTATTACCATTGTTTCTGTCGAAGTAGGATGAAACTCTTCAGGTTCTAAACTACTCTATTGTCCTTCGTGTATGAAAAGATATAGTACACTCGTATATCAGAACTACATTTTATAGCAACATAAAATGCACTGATGCATCGTTGTTAATCCCTTTCACACTTATCTTGTGACGCAAGCATTGCAAATGGCAATGGGAATCTTGTGTTAGTACTCGTAATGCGTGTGTTATCTGTCGGCAATATTAACATTTCTATGCGAATAGCTCTTAAGAGTCAGTATGGTCAAAAGTTTGGCCGTCTCTAAAGATATCTCTCAACTTATCCATAAAACGATTGTAAAAAATCGGATGTCTTACACTAACATTGTGAAAAGAAATTGCCCCATTTCAAACTACCGTTTACATGAAATACATATACGAGTATTTTCGAAAATTTTGATTTTCTCAAAAACTGGCACTAACGTTCTTGATTAAATTATCCCATGTTTCAGATACTTTCACAACAAATGAAATGTTGGTATATCTTAGTTTCCTGGGAATCGTAATTAAAATCCTCTTCATTCTGAATTGTTATGATAACTGATGAACCGCAAAGCATAGACAGACTTTACTGTATAAAAGTTTACATCTCGTTAAGGGCAACATTTGTTTGTGTAGTTAACCATTTCCGAGGTACTTCATCTTGTTCTTTTAATTTTCAAGCGCTTATACTTTCTCAAACGGAAAGTCGTCAGTATTTTTTCCCACTTCTGGTCATGCAAAGAAGGCATGAGGCCAAAGGCATCACATAGCAAGCAGCTCTTAGCCCTCCTGTTATCTTGGGGTCAATATGACCCGACAAGAAATTTATTTTTGTGGTACTAATTTAAATTTAATACCTTATACTTGTAACTTTATATATTTGTTCCTCTTCATATGTAACACAAATAAACCTTGAACTAAAAAATACTTATTTCGTAGTTTTATAATTGAAATTGTTACCCTTGTGTTCTTTGGGTTATTGACTCGATTGCTTTTAAAACTAATTACTACCTGTTTTCCATTAAATTTAACGTTTCACTGTATCCTAATCTTTGTGTATGTCAATGTAGCAATAAAGCAGCGGTTTGCTTTTGCAACAATGGAAATATGCATATTGTTGAGTAGATAAGTGCAGGAGAATACAAATCACTTACGCCATGCTGACTGTTGAAACAGGACCAGTTTTATTTATTATGGTCAATGGTGATATATTATTATAACAAAATGTTGCTTCACAGAAAGTGAATTGGAAGCATTAGGCAATCGAATAGTTAGGAGAGTATTTTAGTATATTACTAATGAAGAGAGCATTCGCTCTACATCGGAATCAGAAGCTTGTTCATCAGGCAATGTGGTTACAAGTGACAATATGTCAAATGTGGAAGTAGTTCAATCAAAATATAACAGCATCCACTGGAGTTCAGTACCATTTCCACAACATGGAAGAACATCCAGTGCAGACATAAGCAAACAAACACCTGGTCCAACGAGATATGCTACATCCAGAATGGATGATATAAAATGTGCTTTTCATGTAATTATGAACAAAACACTTAGCAATATTGTGTTGAAAATGAGTATATTGAGGTCCCAAGAGTGCACGGTGACCAACGGGAAGATTTAGAAGATATTACATTAGAAGTATACATTGGTATACTATTGCTAGCTGGTGTTAATACAACATAAGGTGAATTAACACGAAACTTGTGGTATTCCTGCTACAATGTCACTAAAAATGTTCTTTCGCGTATTTTGAGTGTTACGTTTCCATGACAAGTTTGGTCGGCGGCCACGAAGAGTAAATGACAAACTAGCACGTAACAGAGACTTATAGGAACAGGAGGTGTAAATACTTGCAAATTACACAATCCTAGATCACACGTAAGTGCTCATGAGCAACTGATGGGCCTCAGAGGTTACTCTCGTTCTTCAAACAATATATTCAAAGTAAACCCGACAAATATTGAATGAAGTGCTTCTTCATATGTTCTGAAAGTACAAATTTACACAGGCATAACACTTAAGAGAAACCAAGGTACTTATGTGTGTTGTTAGGATCTGACTTTTGAGCTAAGAGGACAGAATGTTGCATGTGAACATTTTGTTCCATCCTATATTTTGGGTCCAGCACTCCTCAAAAGCCAAATTACGCTTTTGGGGACAGTGAGAAAAAACAAGACAGAGCTTCCTAATTTATCAAGCAAGGAAGAGGTTTCTCTGCCTGTGTTTCGATCAATACTGAAGTTACACTACATAATAATAATAATAATAATAATAATAATAATAATAATAATAATAATAATAATAATAATAATAATAATAATAATAATAATAATAATAGTAATAATAATAGTAATAGTAATAGTAATAGTAATAGTAATAGTAATAGTAATAGTAATAATAATAATAATAATAATAATAATAATAATAATAATAATAATAATAATAATAATAATAATAATAATAATAATAATAATAATAATAATAATAATAATAATAATAATAATAATAATAATAATAATAATAATAATAATAATAATAATAATAATAACAATAGTAATAATAATAACAATAGTAATAATAATAACAATAGTAATAATAATAACAATAGTAATAATAATAACAATAGTAATAATAATAACAATAGTAATAATAATAACAATAATAACAATAATAACAATAATAACAATAATAACAATAATAACAATAATAACAATAATAACAATAATAACAATAATAACAATAATAATAATATAATATACATAATTACACTGGTCTACAAAAATTAACCTTTTCTCTTTCACAAGAATTAAAATAACACATTCTAAAAGTATTTTTCGTGCTGAATTCAAATATAATTACAGTTTGTCCGCATCGGGCAGGAGTTTTGTGTGTATTCATTTGAATTTTTATAATATTCTAAAAAATCCGTAACTAGCTATCTAACTCAAAATTATAACTACTGATTCTGACTTACCTAAAAAGTGGTAGATAGTGATTTTCGGGTATATTTTGCATCTGGAACGTCTCTCATTTTAGTCCAACAGTAGTCAGCCAGCATATTGGAACTCCACTTGCCTTGGTACCTCTTCTCTATCGTAGAAATTTGCTGATGAAAACGCTCACCGTGTTCATCGCTGACAGCTCCAAGGTTTTCGGGGAAGAAGTCCAAGTGAGAGTCCAAGAAGTGAATTTTTAAAGACATGTTGCATCCCATAGCTTTATAAGAATGCAGAAGATGAGCCACTATGTCACGATAGTTTTCTGCTTTATGGTTTCCAAGAAAATTGCAACATAAACTTTTGAAAGACTGCCAGGCTGCTCTCTCCAGTGGATTTAACAGTCCCTCGAAATGTTCATCAGCCATTAATGATCGGATTTGTGGTCCTATAAAAACTCCTTCTTTCAATTTAGCATCACTGACTTTGGGGAATTTCGATTTCAAGTACAAGAATCCATCAGAAAGTTTATCCATAGCTTTGACGAAATTTTTCATAACTCCTAACTTAATATGCAATGGAGGTAAAAATATTTTTTCAGGATTCACTAAAGGGACACATGCCACATTTTTCTGGCCAGGGAGAAGAGATTCACGTTTTGGCCATGACTTTCTAACGTAGTGAGACTTCTTATCTATGCTGTCCCACACGCACAAAAAACAGCAAAATTTGGTGAACCCAAGTTGCAAACCAAGCAATAAAGCAATGACCTTTAAATCACCACAGATATTCCATTCATATTTTCCATATTGTATTTTCTCTAAAATTAGTTTCATATTTTGATATGTCTCTTTCATAGCGGCATGCGCTACTGGTATTGATGGAAGTTCATTGCCAATATGTAGCAGCACAGCCTTCAAACTTACTTTAGAGGAGTCTATGAACAATCGTCACTCATCTGGTCGGTGTTGATGCCCAAGAGTTTCCATAAGTGAACAAATATTATTACAAAACACAACACCATATTCTCCAGAGAAGTATTCTTTGAAAACACTATGGCGGCTACGATAACTACTTATTCTTACATCTTCTTGGAGTAAATTCCACCCTTTGAGTCTGGAAGTTAAAACTTCAGCTTGCAGTTTAGACAGATTTAAATCCCGAATCAGGTCATTAAGGTCTTGCTGATTGGGAAAGTATGGTTCTGATGAACAGCTACTGGCTTCATATGTAAGATCATTTTTATTTTCATCTGAATCATTTTGAGTTTCAGTTAGGTCAGAATCAGAGTTATCACTTAAGGTTGTATCTACATATACTGGTACGGGGAACTCTTCACTGTGTAAGACAGGTCTCAATGCAGATTGCAAATTCGGATACTTAACTGTATATTTTGTTTTAGATGTGATTCCTTTAATATTTGTCAAACAAAAATAACAGTCAGTTGAATGATCCTTCGGTTCCCTCCAAATCATGGGAATTGCAAATGGCATATGATGTGTACCATTTTTCCACCCAGTCAGCAGTCTAACACACGAAACACAGCATGTATTTGGGGCCCAGCTCTTATCAAAATCACCAACTTGACAGCCAAAGTAAAGATGATAACACTTCTTTACAAGTGGGGTCACATTTCGCCTCTGAGACTTGAAGGTCAGCTCACCACAAATATAGCAGAAATTATCTTCATGATTTACACACTTTCTTGGCATGATGAAAACATTAAGCACTGAAATACAACATGCACAACATACACAATACACTTCTAAACAGAAAGGAAGGAAATATTTCACTAGTGAACAATGTCACAGTCAGCTCAATACTGACACATCACAATGCCAGACAGGTCTGAGCATGTCTAAACATGAATGAACCTGCACAGTCTTGTTTTGTGGTGCTTCAGCGTGATATTACAAATAATTTCAATAAATACGGCTTGAGTAAAATAGCTACATATGAGGTAAAGGTTCCTATGACAGGTCAAAGAAAACGCTAAAATCATATTTTGAAAAGTAGCTTTCACAGAAAAACTATGCCTGATGGGAAAATTCTGACTACATATCTGAATTCAGGATGAAAAAATGCACTAGATTCACTATTCAGATTTCTTGTGAAAAAAATCTTGTCGACCAGTGTTATTATTATTATTATTATTATTATTATTATTATTATTATTATTATTATTATTATTATTATTATTATTATTATTATTATTATTATTATTATTATTATTATTATTATTATTATTATTATTATTATTATTATTATTATTATTATTATTATTATTATTATTATTATTATTATTATTATTATTATTATTATTATTATTATTATTATTATTATTATTATTATTATTATTATTATTATTATTATTATTATTATTATTATTATTATTATTATTATTATTATTATTATTATTATTATTATTATTATTATTACTATTATTATTATTATTATTATTATTATTATTATTATTATTATTATTTATCTGAGTTAAGCAAGAAGTAAATGCAACTCAATAACATATAAGATATTTCCTTAAAACTAATTCTTAGAATTTTCTTCATCGGGTCATTATGACCCGAAGGACCAAGAGTGTGTATTGTTTTTAAGGAAAACAGAAGGGTTAAAAGACTTGACTACCACTTAAACCTACTATATTCCCCTATGCCCATTATACCTATATGGAAATATGTTTTACACCATTTCTACAAATGTGCATCTCGGTTAACGTTTAGTAGATAGAAGAATAAGCTTTTATTTCGAACAGTTTGTGGAAGAATGGGTAAAAGCTCTTATTGGTTACACTCATATGTCTTTCTCTACTGTTGTACAAACTATTCTTACAAACAGTTATTTCTCTCTGTACTTGCGGTCAATTGAAGAAACCATATGCAGTAATTATCTTATGCTTAATTTTCTTGCAGATGCGATAGATGAGAATACAGTAAGTTGTAAGCGATAGTCAGATCTTTAAAATCTGGTTGCTATTGTAAAAAGTATGTATTGACAACAACTGTGTTTTAAGGAGATCTACATTTGTTATGTAATATCTTGTCTCACTCTTATAGTCCGCCTGTAAGATGTAACACATTAAATTTTTGCTTTCCCTACTACGTATAAATTGGGAAAATATCGTGTTCCACACAATTTCGATACCGAAATTTTATTGGAAATGCAGGTTTAGAAAAAGCCCTTGTGTGAGTGCGTGTCTGTGCCCGTGTGGGTCTGTGAACCGCATAGCTAAAAAACGAAAAGCTCTTAAAAAACACTTTTAGTATTAAGTATCTTTCAAGGATGCGACACCAAGATTTTCGATAGGAGCCCCTAAGTCCAACTTTTATCAAGAATGGTACAATTGATTTTGATTAAAATACCATAAGTTTAAAAATGTTTCATCACAAATAAAATGTATATCTTGAATTTTCTGTAAATGTCCTCAGAAGTCCTCTTAATTTAAATGACGTTTACGTAACTGGTAAACCGTAAGAGACAGGGAAAATCTTACTGCTCAAGAAATTTACCTCTCGTTAAAGCACACAATTTATGTCAATACATTTTTGAGGGGTTGCCCATTTCCGAGGTATTTAGTGTTGATTTTAATTTGCAAATATGTATACTTTTTTAAAGGTTAAGTCATTTTTCTTTTTTCCCCTTCTGGCTATGCAAAGAAAACAATTTCAAAGCAACCAGCTCTTAAATTGTTTGACTATCGCTTAAGCTTACTGTACCATTGGACCTACAGGGAAGTATGCAGTGCACCATTTGTAGTAGTGTGTATCTCGGTTAACGTAAAGGAGAGTGAAAAATAAGCTCTTTTAAGAACAATTTGCCAAAGAATGGGCACAAGAATTGTGTGAATGTAACAATCTTATGCTTTTTCAGATGTACTGTCCATTATACTTCTATGTACTGCCCACATACGTTCTACTTAGCGTCATGGATTTTTGTTAAGTTTGGTTTTCCTACTCAAAAACTATTTTTATGTCTATAAATACTATATTTACATACAAGTTTATCACATTTTGTGAACATTATACTGGCTACTAACCCAGTCCCAATTAATGAAGACTCCGGGGTAATCGATGTAGTTACTGGAAAATGAACATACATGTTTTTTTGGTAAATTAGAATAACAAAGGTCAATTAAACGACAGCCGGGACATTGTGGCTCAAATCGTCGATATGGTAACAAATATTTCTATCTGATATTACTTTTTCAACCTGAGCCTACAAACGACTTGTGTGAAGAAAAAAAGAAAGAAAGAAAAAAAAGATAATTAACATACATATTTTCTGAATTGGTGTGGGGCTAGTGCCCAAAGAATAAAACTAACAAGGAACTTTTCAAACGGTAATTTAATTTATTATTGCAACCTGTTTAATTTAAATAAAACTGCAAGAAGTATTCAATATACATTTTAAAGAGCAATATAATTATAAACAGTTCGTATAGAATTTTAGACGGTTTTTCGTCATTTATCTCATCATCTCCGTATTATTCGCAGTTTATCACAATTAGCTTGGATAATCGCGAAGTGCAATGTATTTTCAATTTTGTTATTGGACCACGTGTTGTGGAAGCAGAACCCAAATACTTCCAATTTTCTCAGCACTGCTTTCTACTCTGTAGTGTTTTGAAAACCACGAACATATAGCCCAGCAGTTCTGGATATTGAACAACCATATACCATCATTGAACTAATGTCCATTTTTGGACTCAGGATCTTCTAGGACTATGAGTTTTGTTTTGGAATGCCAAGTATGTAGAAATTAATAGGACATGCCCTTACAATGTTATGCGCCATATTTACCTTGTATATGATGGAGTGAAGAATATTTGCAAGTTTCTATATGTTGGTGTTTTACAATGAACACCAAAACAGAAGTGATGGACCATGCCGGAGTAAAGAGAGTCCATCTCTTCTGGCGAGTTGCACTTGCTCAGAATGCAATAAAGCGGAGAAGGGCGCTTTTGTGTCCAACCAAAATGACATATACAGACAGGACTCGTCTAAAAACTACTCCTGCAACAGATTATTTTTCTACCTGCTTCATGCTAATTGAGATAGAAGTTTCAGAAATGGTTTTATTACACATTTTCTTGTAGCTACAACAAGTAGACAATATGTTTAAACTCTTTCAAAGCGGGCCAATATGTAATATCTTTAAGGTTCCAATCTCGTTTCATGGCCAGGAGAGAGACAGAAATAAAAAATTAACAGCGAAGTAGCTGTTTAAATAGTTTACGAACTTTTCACCTAAAGTTAATAATAAATAATACGGTGGAACTTGGATAGTTCAAAAGTTTATAGCTAGACACCGTCGTTAGTTCGAAGATTTTTCTTGATTACTTGAACTTTGTATTAAAGCAATGTAAAAACGTCACATGTAATTCGAATTTCATCTTCCTTTATTCGAAGTTTTTGTTCAGAAGTGTCAATAGAAAATTAATCTAAACGTGAATACTTAATGTGATAACTTCGTACATGGTACCTGGGGTTAAAACGGAAAACGTTGAAAGAGACTGGCACAATGAGAAAAATCCTGATGGATGTATGTGCTATATTGCTAAAATATCAATTTTGGACTAACTTTTGTAATTCGAATTTTTGGATACCCAGAATTATTTTCTTGTCCCCTCAGCTTCGAATTATCCAAGTTTCACTGTATGTCGAAAATACTCGCTCCCATCAAACATTTCGTTCCATATAGTGCTGTGTGTTAAAACGAGATCCACATTTCTTTTTTTGCATGGTACACATTTTGGACCATTGAATTTCCAATCAACCACAATAGTTTTCAAAGCATCATCTGGCGTATATATTGCACAGAGGAGACATAGGCTCAGATGGGGAAGAAGAGAGTGGAAGGGATTGGAAAGAAAGATGAGGTATAGAGAGCAGCAAGAGAGAAAGATACACAGAGAGGTAGGCAGGCAGGGAGGCAGGCAGGCAGGCAGGGAGGCAGGCAGGCAGGGAGGCAGGCAGGCAGGCAGGCAGGCAGGCAGGAAGGCAGACAGGCAGGGAGGCAGGGAGGCAGTCAGGCAGGCAGGCAGGGAGGCAGGCAGGCAGGAAGCCAGGCAAGGAGGTAGGCAGGCAGGCAGGCAGGCAGGCAGGGAGGCAGGCAGGCAGGGAGGCAGGCAGGCAGGCAGGCAGGGAGGCAGGCAGGCAGGCAGGCAGGCAGGCAGGCAGGCAGGGAGGCAGGCAGGCAGGGAGGCAGGCAGGCAGGCAGGGAGGCAGTCAGGCAGGCAGGGAGGCAGGCAGGCAGGGAGGCAGTCAGGCAGGCAGGCAGGGAGGCAGGCAGGCAGGCAGGGAGCCAGGCAAGGAGGTAGGCAGGCAGGCAGGGAGGCAGGCATGTAGGCAGGCAGGGACGCAGTCAGGCAGGCAGGGAGGCAGGCAGGCAGGGAGCCAGGCAAGGAGGTAGGCAGGCAGGCAGGCAGGCAGGCAGGGAGGCAGTCAGGCAGGCAGGCAGGGAGGCAGGCAGGCAGGCAGGCAGGAAGCCAGGCAAGGAGGTAGGCAGGCAGGCAGGGAGGCAGGCAGGCAGGGAGGCAGGCAGGCAGGCAGGGAGGCAGGCAGGCAGGCAGGCAGGCAGGGAGACATGCAGGGAGGCAGTGAGGCAGCCAGGCTGGTAGGCAGGCAGAGAGGCATGCAGGGAGGCAGGCAGGCAGGGAGGCAGGCAGGCCGGCAGGCAGGGAGGCAGTCAGGCAGGCAGGCAGGGAAGCAGGCGGGCCGGCAGGGAGGCAGGCAGGCAAGGAGGCAGGCAGGCAGGCAGGCAGGGAGGCAGGCAGGCAGGGAGGCGGGCAGGCAGGCAGGGAGGGAGCTGGGCAGGCAGGCAGGGAGGCATGCAGGGTGGCAGGCAGGCATGGAGGCAGGCAGGGAGGCAGGCAGGCAGGCAGGCAGGCAGGCAGGGAGGCGGGCAGGCAGCCAGGGAGGCAGGCAGGTAGGCAGGCTGGTAGGCAGGGAGACATGCAGGGTGGTAGGCAGGCGGGCAGGGAGGGAGGTAGACAGACACAGTTTTGAAGTGAATGAATTAGAGTGAGAGGAGAGGAGAGGGTGAAATAAGCGGAGAGATTTAGCATAATGACATTAGCGGAACTGTGGGTTCTGATAGTGTTTTATAAAGCTTTCACTTCATCTCTTTCGTTGTTTATTTTTATTTTTAAGGTTCTTTTATTGTACCACGCGCACTCTGAAACTATGCTGTTTTGTGGATTATCATTATCATGTCCCAATAGGAAGTAATTTAAATGTTTCACTTCTTTATTTATGTTATATTCTATCAGGCTTTTATTGTTTTCCTGGGAATAGTACTACCTTTTAAGCTGAACTGTCCACCGGTATTACTTTGAACATGCTTATTTGCAATTCATTATATATAATATATATAATGCTGGTAACCGATATATATATAAAATTGCTTGATTATCAGCCCTTATATTAACCTTCTTGTGGTATACGGTTTTCCTTTCCCATTATAGAACTTTGACCAAGAACATGTTTTCTGAATCATCTTAATTTGTAAGCGTTTCTCGCATTCCAATTCTGTGCACCACAATTTACAGGTTCAAACATTTGTCTGAGTGTTCATCTCTTGAAAGATCGCAAAGCCTTTTCATCGTTCATTGTTCATAGTGGTAGACCAAACCTCAGACCCATAGACTACTACTGGCCTTAATGTTTTATAAACTTTGAGTTTAGTATTTCTGGTTATTATTCTATTAGAGAAACTATGTTCATTTACATAATAAGCTCATTCCCTACCTGTATTCTTTCTCTTATTGTATCGCTTAATTTATTATCAGATTTAAGGTATCAAGATGTGAAACGTGTTCATTAATCATTCCCTTACCTTTGCTCTGCTTGTATCTACCTATTGTATTGTAGTGTTAATATTAATTCAACTTAAGGATACGCATCTGTGAAAAAAGGCTTAAAATTTCAAAAATTTCAAAAAATGAATTTTTGTTTTATCAAATAGTATTAATCTTCTGCTTTATTTTGATATGTTTTTTATAGCCTTACGGCCGTTTTAACTATGTCACGTGGCCGTCTAACCGATTGCCTGTAAGTGGTAATGTCGATTTAAATCCATACACTTCCATTATTCTTGCCATGACTTCAAACTTAAGTTTTTCCATGCTTTTATTTTTAGCACTGTTTGCTCTTTAAAATGCTCCACACGATGCAATTTTGAGTAATTATGCATGAAGTTTGGTGTACCTGCTTAGAAATAATACCAAAAAGAAATGATGAGATAATTTCTTCATAACGTGAATAACTGCTGAGTAATTAAATATTAAAGTTTATATTTCGAAATTTAAATGAAAAAAAATAATGATTTTAAACTTTAAAATTTATTTTTATCCAAACTAATAACAAGATTAAGAAATTATCTCATCAATGTGCTAACATTCTATTACAGAACATAAGTTAAAATTATTAAGTTTTTCAAATCAAAATTGCATCATGGGGAACCATTTATAGAAATACTAAAAAAATGTAATAAAATATTAATATGTTAGCAACTAATCTGACTAAATGTATGAAATTTTGCACAGTTACTCCTCACTATACAGTGATTGTTGTGTCAAAATTTCAAATCAATCCAATCAAAACTGTAGATTTTCAAAATTTCACAGATGGGTATCCTTAATGTTTACATATAATTCAATCGCATGTAGCTCTTTCAAGGACCTATCAATTATTTACTTGTTTCTGCTACTTGGGCTTGAACCATCTCATTTAAGTGAAAACGAAGTTCTCAGTGTGTTCATACTCTTTAGATCATGCAAGTGTAAATAATAGTTGAACAAACTTGAAACAACAAGTTTAAACACTAGTTAAACGAAACATTACGCGACAGAAATGTTTCCTGTAAATCAAATTAAATTAAGTATGCGCTTATAAACAAAGAAGGAAAGAAAGAAAGCAACGAAGAAAGAAGGAAAGAAAGAAGGAAAGAAAGAAGGAAAGAAAGAAAGAGAGAGATAGGGGGAGGGAGGGTGGGAGGGAGGGTGGGAGGAAGGGAGGGTGGAAGGGAGGGAGGGAAGGAGGGAGGGAGGAATGAAGAAACGAAGGGAGGAAGGAAGGGAGGAAGGAAGGAGGGAGGGAGGGTGGGAGGGAGGTAGAGAGGGAGGGAGCGAGGGAGGGAGGGAGGCAGGAAGGAAGGAAGGAAGGAAGGAAGGAAGGGAGGAAGGGAGGAGGGAGGAAGGGATGAAGGGATGAAGGGAGGAAGGGAGGAAGGGAGGAAGGGAGGAAGGGAGGAAGGGAGGAAGGGAGGAAGGGAGGAAGGGAGGAAGGGAGGAAGGCAGGAAGGGAGGAATGGAGGAAGGGAGGAAGGGAGGAAGGGCGGAAGGGAGGAAGGGAGGAAGGGAAGAAGGGAGGAAGGGAGGAAGGGAGGAAGGGGGAAGGGGGGAGGAAGGGAAGGAGGGAAGGAGGGAAGGAGGGAAGGAGGGAAGGAGGGAAGGAGGGAAGGAGGGAAGGAGGGAAGGAGGGAAGGAGGGAAGGAGGGAAGGAAGAGAGGGAAGGAAGAGAGGGAAGGAAGAGAGGGAAGGAAGAGAGGGAAGGAAGAGAGGGAAGGAAGAGAGGGAAGGAAGAGAGGGAAGGAAGAGAAGGAAGGAAGGAAGGAAGGAGGGAAGGAAGGAGGGAAGGAAGGAATTAAAGAAAGAAAAAAGACAAAAATGGGGTTATGGATATTTGAATCTAATACGTTTCTAATACGTGTGTACTTTGTAGTCATTGTAACATATCCATTACGCTAAACAGGCAGACGCTTGTTTTTTCATCTGCGTTACAGCTGCAGTGGACATGATTAGTGGCGTGCATACCCTCAAACAACTCTAAGGGATAGCTCTGCAATTTGTAATATTCGACCATAGGTTTCCTGTGTCAGATTGATTGCCTATGAACCGTATATCACCAGTAAAATTCGTGCGTTGTTATTCATTTATATTCGGTATATATATATTCTGTACATCAATTAATATGCCTAGATCAATTGCAGTAGACATCTGTAATATTATGACAAAATGACATTATTCCAGGTACTTTTCTCTTATTCTATTTCTCCTAGCCTTTTGCACAAATACCTACACAGTTCCCTTCTACTGACGTTAACACAGTCTACAGTCCTTCCGAATATTAAACTCACAACAATTTTCCTCTCGTAGCCTCGACTCACTCCTTCACCGTCTTCGCTTTCTCTGGCTCTCATACACTAACTCCGACGATACAATCACACATTACTCATTACGTCTTCAATTCGACGCGACGTAGTTTTCGCGACAGTAAAACACACACACAAACACACACACACATACACAGAGAGAGAGAGAGAGAGAGAGAGAGAGAGAGAGAGAGAGAGAGAGAGAGAGAGAGAGTTAGCTCACATTCACTGACCACCTTATGTGTATCTGTGGCAGTAACTCCCTCAGCGCTGCTTTCTCGCCTCACTACATCAGGGTCCAGGGTCTTAGCAGCACTCATTTTCAAAAGTATGAGCTGCTTAGGTTCAGTTTCTCATGAAGAGCAGGCTAGACTTGCATGGCTACCAAATGGTCCACAAGCACGGTAGTTCCGACCTTGTTGCTTTCAGTGTTGCCTATCTCCAAAATAATGAGCAGGTGAACCACCTTGTATAAAGGGGTGACGTCACATGGACCTTTCTCGATTTCCACAAATGCGCTGCCGGTGGTGCAGCCAGATCTTCATCGAAGTCTCTGGAGAAAACCCCTTTATGTGTAGCCGCATCATTGTTGTTAGTCATGTGTTCGCTCCTGCATGTGGTGTGAGGAAGCCTGACCTCGCGCCTTTGTTTCCTCGCCGGCCTAGTATGTGGTGTAAGGTACCTTGGTCCCGTCCTTCTGTGTTGTGCGCGCCGAGCCCGTTGTCACAATATTGTATATTTCTAAGACAGTGGAGTGTTATTATTTATTTATGCCAACAAACTTACTGTTGGTGTTTCTATTTCAGTTCCAGTTCTACCTCTCAAGTGGATGTCATTTGCAAATCTAAGCGTGTTGATTTCCAGTTAACTAACTTTGATTTCTAACCAGAAACAAATCATATCCCAAGTACATCAGTCTTTTATCTTAAAAATTATCTCGATGTGTTCGACAAACACTCGATTGGTATACACTGTTGCAAGATAGTATCTCTTGGATACTAAATCAGAGGAACCATGTACATTGTCATCATCAGGTGATACTAGCAATTTTATTACCTGTTCTTTATATGGAAAAGGATGTATCGCACGTGGAATCAACATTCATTTAGCACGCAGTCATAGATCATTACAAGATTGCTCGGTATTGGTTGATAATTTAATTAACGATCCAAGGATTCTAAACACATAACACAACTTTTTGATAACAAACATAATAAAAATAAAAATCTAATGTGCTGTACTCACATGACTTTCTCTACGCTTGTACTGACTATTCTTACAAACTCTTATTCCTCTTTCTTCAAATTAGTCCAGATAAACATTTGTAGAAATTATCATACTGCTAATCTCTTTGTAGGTACAAGGGGAGTATGGAAACACAGTGGGTTTTGAGAGATTGTCAAATGTTTTAAAGCTGGTCGTTGTATGTAACCTATGAAATTCCGTTCTCTTTGCAAGGTCAGGAGACAAAAAAGTGAATAACGACCTTGTATTCGGGAAATGTATAAGTATTGTAAAATTCACACAAATAACAAGGAATATCTACGAAATGGTTCACTTTACAGAAAGAAACATTCGGACAAAAATTATGTGTTTTAACGATACGATGCGGTTTACCAGTTATGCAGAAGTCATCAAGAGTAAACAGGACTACAAGGGCTATAGCTAGTAAATTTAAAATATACTTTTCATTTACCATAAAAATGTCTTAAACGCATGCCATTTTAATCAAAATCATTAGAGTCATTTTTGAGAAAATCAAAATTTGTGAAACATTTTTCCACTTTAGGGTGAAGGTCTTTTCTTTAAAATCGCAATGCATTCGTTTCACATCCTTGAAAGATGTTAAACTTAAATACGAACTTTGGTTTTCAACCGACTTTTCGTTTTTGAGTTATGTTGTTCATAGGTGCGCGCGCGCACACACACACACTCACACACACACACACACACACACACACACACACACACACACACACACACACACACACACATGAAACTTTCTCTAAAAATGCTTAATTTGTTTCGGGGGCCTCAAAACATATATTTCCTGTGAAATCTCGACATCGGATTTTTGAGGTGAATACAGTACTTCCCCTACTTGGTCTACGTAGTAGAGAAAGTAGAATTGTCACTAAACTAAATGCCAATGTTGTAGAAGTTTCTTTCAAAATGAAAGAGGCATCGGTATTTATAGAATGTATCTCATTGGGGCATACACAACGTTAAAATGTAAAAAAAAAAAAAAAAAAAAAAAAAAAAAAAAAAAAAAAAAAAAAAAAAAAAAAAAAAAAAAAAAAAAGCTTACCTCATTCAGGCATACTGTAACACAGATTTCATACAGGAACAATCTTCACCAATTACCAACTCCAATGATTTATTTCAAGAAATAAGCTGTAGGCTGCTAAATGAAGAAAACTTAGTATAAGGAGCAAGTTAACGATATAGACTTTAACTTGTCTGTACAGTCCTTGTTCACTTTTCTTCTTTTTCTTCTTCTTCATCTGATTAGCCTTCCCGTACAGAGGACTTATACCCCCTAGGACTTACAAGCTTCTGCCTAGGGCCAGATGCCTGTCGGGGAGCAGACTAACCTATGGACCGGACAGAGTGAAGACATGGAAGTTGGTGGTCAGTTCACCAGGCATGAGAGTGAGGATGATATGAAATCCAGGTGAAATTGCTGCATGGAAAGGTGTAGATGGAGCAGTTGGTGGAATGAGTGCCTGGAGAAACCGGAAAACCCGGAGAAAGCCCACCCTGACTCCGCTTCGTCCACCACGAATACCATGTATGGGTCCCAAGGATCGAACCCGGCTCGGGCTGGTGACAGGCAAACGGTATCCGATCGGCTACGGCACCATCCGATCTTTCTGTGCGCCAGCACAATTTACAAAGTGTACTATGCATGTAAACCCGTGGATAAAAGAAATAAATCATGCCTGGAGTGCCATCCGCAATACAGTTGTGTAGAAGCAGTAATTGTCACAAACTTCAAGTCTTAACATTACTTAGCCAAATGATCCATGTAGGACTTAGACGAAGTCTACGTCTACGTTGCACACATAGCTCATTTTTTATTTGTCCACAGATGTACACATGTATTGGGACACCTGCCGCGGCGCACAACAAAGGACGGTCGGGGCCAAGCTATCTCACACCACATACCAGGCTCGGCGCGTATCTAAGGCGCTCAAGGTCAAGATATCCCACATCACTCACGCGATCAAGCACGTGACAACAATGAGCGCGGCACGTCAAAGGGGTTTTCGAGATTATTCAACAAGTGTTCGTCGGTCGACGTGTTTGTAGAGATGCCAGAAAAGGTGAAGTTCGAGAAAGGTACGTGTTACATCATCCTCGCTACATAAGGAGGCGAGACGACGATAGCAGTTAGCTTTTAGTAGTAGAGTAGTAGTTAGTTACAGACATGAGTTGTCGCAGTCCGTCAGTCAGTTTTAGTGTGTGTGTATGTGTATGTGTGTGAGTGAGTGTGTGTGTGTGTGTGTGTGTGTGTGTGTGTGTGTGTGTGTGTGTGTGTCAGCTCCGTGTGTAAGGTCACGTCCAAAAGAAGAAAGCGACGAAGTTAGTGTCGAGCGATTGTGTCGCCAAAGTCAGCTGTTTGAGAGATAGAGAAAGTGATAAAAGACAGAAAGGAGTGAATCAAGGTTACGAGAAGAAAACTGTTGTGTGTTGTAATATCACGAAAGACTATAAACTGTGTTAACGTCAGTGAAAGAGAATTGTGTTGTACATTCAGTTAGAAAAAAATAAAGTGTGAGAAAAGTAATTGGACTGGGCTTGTCATTATCTTACAGTATGTAATTATATATCTATGCATGTAAGTGTCCGTGTGTATACAATAGGTTAGTCTAAAAGAAACGCTAGAAATATATGTATATTGCACAGTTGAAAAGCTCTGTTCCTTCTGAAGGACATGGAGCCACAATCCACCTTATAATTTCAATTGATAAATCTGTAAAGGACTAATTTATAACTAACAGCTTATAATTTTGCTTATAATTATGAATTCAGAGGGTTGCATTTCTTGATGGTCACAGTCTATGTGTCTATTCCGAAGAGGTTAACTGGATCATCTGTGAGTGGGGCATCTTCACATTCACCAGTTTCACTTCCATTTGGATGTAGATATATCTTTAGGGTGCATATATTATTTTAAAACTACTTAATTTTATGTTATTAAATAACTGCTGGATCAAAGAGAGGGTACAGAGGTTTAAAATGCAAATTGCAGGATGTCATGGATACAAGGTCAGATATTTGTATTGGTAGCTTAAAATAGGGTAATAAAGTACATTATATCAATACTTATTTCGTTTGCAGACAAATTATTTTAGTTAATAACAGTGGTATATTTTCAAATTGGATGGTACGCGTGGCACCCACAAGCTATACGTGCTTATTTTTTCCAAAATTCTCGTGACAGGTTATTGTGAGGGGGAAAGTAGAGTGAATTTTGTCCAAGGCTAATGATCGCACACTATCTGAGCAACAGGCCTGGTATTGTAGATGTGAAAGTGTGTAAGTCAACCAGATGGTCTACACTGCCAGGCGTTGTTCCTTTTGGGAGCATTTACGGCCGTGCAGAGAGCAGCTAGTAAATTATGTGTTATATTTGTGGGAAAATAGTTAAATGAAGAGAACAAAACAACTAACACAGTGAATTGGATAGATATCACGGTACAAGTTATCAAATTATCTGCACATATACTTGGGTTTATCTGAATAATTACTGGATCATTCGGACCTTGTAACTACAAAGGACATAGGTATTGGTGGCATTTTGCTTTTGTAATGTTTTGAAATATTCTTTTTGGTTTTACACATTAGCTCTCTCTCTCTCCCTCTCTCTCTCTCTCACACACACACAGACACACAAAGGCACACACAGACACACACATACACACATCTGCATTCTTTCTCGCGCTTCCAGAGTCTGGAGAGGTTTGGGAATAATCTTGGCTACAGATAACTTCCTAACCCCGGTCGGGAATCCAACCGGATACCCCGTGCACAGCAGGCGGGTGCTAAGGGTCGATTATTGTTTCCAAGTCCAAGGGGGTTTTAGGCTATACAGCAGTTCTAGAACTCCGTAGGAATTCGGGAAGATATTAAAGAATTCAGGCGTTCCACCGTTGTTTCGCTTCCATTTGCGTGAATATTACGGCATTTGTTATGTCCTATTAGCAATTATCGGGGCTGTATGTAATTACAATTGTAAGTGGTAAGATAACTTCACCATAAAAATACGCTAGATCAGAAATCGGCCAATTGGTCATCGCGATTACAGGAATGATAACGTCACTGAACGCTACCCGGCATACACATATATAATGAACAAGGGGGTTTCGGAAGTCGCAGTGGTGCAATAAGAACTTGTCTGACGCACATTTGATTTTATATATATATATATATATATATATATATATATATATATATATATATATATATGTGTTTAATACATATACACAGACAGAGAAGGCTTTAACGTTGATTTTTAATATTATTCATCATTCCTCTAGAGCTTTACGGCTTCGGATATATTTAACGTTAATTCACAAGTACATACTGACGTCAACAGGGCATGTAGGGTTTTGTCTATCAATCACGATCTGCTTTTAGATTTTATAATCTTTATTTTCGACAAAAACTTGCTCGCACACATATATGTTGGGCTAAACATAACAGTAATGTGCACAACATATTACTGAAGACGGAAATGTTGCCATATCCAGTTGACTAAATAAATCTAAATCAGCCTTATTTTTTAATTGGGATTTCAAAATTTGTTCGTCTGTAAATTCACAACCTCAGTTCGTAATTGTGGTTTTACTACATGAATGTCCACGTGAAAGGATTTGCGAAAAGTTGAAAAACATGGTTCATTGCTTTGAGATCATAAACTCTTTTGTGTTAGGGCTCTTTTTTAACTTTGCTAACATACCTACATAAATATGTAAGAAGGTTTCTTTGCGTTTTCGTAGTTTCGAAACAGTCATGTCGTATCGATGCGGTTTAAATCGCTACTTGTGTACCCTTGAACCAGCGTTGTTTGGAAGAAAGAGGGTGAAGCAGAGCAAAGTATTGTTTTTCCCCTTTACTGTAGTGTTACGTCATATCAACAACCGGTGCACATTTGCTGGCCGCTGCATTACGTCACTGTGCAATAATAAGGAACGGGGCAGGGGAAGAAAATGAAATACCTTAATTTTTATTGGAGTTTAAGAAGCTAACAATAGGACGTGGGGTGAGCCAGCTTCACTTATAAAGAGATTTAATGAAACTAATCAAAGTTTATTTTATTACACCCCATTATAAAGTGAGCCAGTATGCACGTGAGGTAGCCTTTATAATGTAAAATGTCACTCAGTAACTTATTTGAAAGCAGAAAAAGACACATCTTTCGGTATCCAAGGAATGGAGTAGATTCGCACATATTGCTCTGAATCAAAACAAGGCAACATTTTGTGGTTGGAAGCTCATCCACAGGAAATTCATAGCCATGTCGAAGCTAATGGGTCATGTAATTGGAGTTCGAGTACAAGCACTATAATTTTCCAACCTAATATTTCAGGTTTATGAGGTAACGATTATAAATCATAAACTGGCTCTGTTCTCTTCCTTAGAAATCACGGCGTTGCGAAAACAACGAGGAAACAAGAATAGAGAACATGAACATCGAAAGGTGGCTGACCATCCATTAAGGAGATATATGAGGCAATGAAAATGCTGCAACTTGTACACTGCATGTGTCAACTTTTACCATATTTTATGTCAAAATCATTCTCAAAAAATAAATAGCATGAAGAAATTTATTGCGAGTTCAGTCCTTGAATATATGCGTATGTGTGGGAGCGTGGGTGTATGTGTTTTTTAAATTCTTTATTTTAAGTCGCTTCAACTATAACGATATCCATCCTATGATCCCCTTGATCATATCGCGAAGTAACTGTTGCAAGACACCTCGTGGTTGGGTGTGTCTCAGACAATCTTCCAGTTTAATCCCTGTCCTCTACCATCTTGCTTCATGGCACGTTCACAGAGGAGCACAGGTAGGTAACTGCAACTCTGCTTCTATACGCGAAACATGTCCACAGAAACCCTAGAGGTAGGAAAATGTATTTCTCTTTCTACAACTGCCGGGCAGATGGCAACTTCAACACATGTCAACGGGTACCTTAGTGCTAAGCAACTGTTTCTCCGCTTCTACACGAGTGTCGTCTAGTCTACCTGCTTTCATATCCCTGGATAGATGGTAAGATGGTAGAACATTAGCTTTTGCCATCTAATTTCATTTTTACTAACAATAAGAAGAAACTTTGAATCTGGCATTGCATATCCAATTTGGTATGTCTATACCTTGCCAACTGAGGAACCCCCCCCCCTCCCGAAAAAAAAAAAAAAAAAAAAAAAAAAAACCAGCCAGATTAGTTACCCACATTATTTGAACCCAAGAACTACCAAATGAGGGCCACAGACATTACACGTGTTTTAAGCCTTACCAAATTGAACATCCTTCTTAAACCTTATGAGTTGGGACAAAAGAAAAATGGTACATTGAAAGGATTACACATTTTTATCTTCAGAAACTAAAAATGAAATCTAAAATTGTCCCAAAATAATGTTAAACTGGATGAGTTTTCTAAAAGAAATATATATATATATATTTCTTATTCCTTGTTCTAAGTCTCAGTTATTAAGTCTTCCAGCCCGTTACGTAGGTATCAAATTTTCCTGGTCCCCCTAGCCTTCGTGAGCTGTACAACCCCCATCCTATTGTAGAACGCACCCAGGATGCCCTCCATGTTTTACACCCTTCTGGCGTTGACGTGGTGTGTGTATGTATTCCTGGTCACGTAGATTTGCCGGGGAATGAAATGGTGGATTTGAGAGCAAAGGTGGCAACCACAGAACCCAGTATTACCATCTGTCGTGTACCGAGCGCGATGGCTCAGGCGGTAACGTCTATGGCTCGAATTCGGGAGTTCGCGGGTTCGATCCCCGTGGTCGCGCACTCTGACATGGGTTGTTTCGTTGTTTCCCCATGTCACTTAGGTGCTGGGATGCATTATTTCATACCACGATTTCCTTTCTATCATTTCCCTTCATTTCATTTCCTTATCGTGTACCTCCAGGCGTGTAGTGTTGGCAGTGCCGGGCAGATGGCATGGATGATTGCGCATGGTAACTGCTGTTCTCGGTGCCAGGTGGCATTTGACCGGCTTGGTCCTCTGTCGGGGGCGGGGGGAGGGGGGTCGGACGCTCAATGCGACACCGGACCCTCGGTGTCCTGGCGGGGCCTGGCGCTGGGATGAAGAGATCTCAACACTTGCTAGGGACTTCCGCACGTCTCTGTGGCCTATCTAGCTGCGACCCTGTGTGGCACCTACGGTTCCCTTAATTCATCCTTGCCTTCTGGGGGTGGTAGACACAAAAGATCTGTGTGTGTAGAGGTGAGCAAGTTGCCCCCCCTCCTCTGTGTCTGTACCCTTTACATTTTTACCCTTTACCATCTCTCGTATTACTTCTGAAGATTTTAGGCTTGTAGTACGGAGAGCGGTTCTGTGGTGCTGGAAAGAAGGGCGGTCAGCTCTCCGCAACAAGAAGCTTAGATATGTAAAAGAACTTCCGATAAACTGGGTAACCTCCACTCGCGTATCTCGTCGAGAGGAGATGATGTTGGCTTGATTACGCATTGGCCAGTGCAAAGTGCAATTTTACGCATGATTACCTATTTAAACGGGACCATGCTGCTGTTTGTCTGCTATACGATAACCTTTTGTGGGTCCGTCGCGAGCTGTAAAAGTGTGTTTACCTAGCACACCTTCGAAACTCTCTGCAACTGTCCGATTTGCAGAGGTCATGGTGGATGATAAACAAGCGGTTCAAAGAGTTTTGAAGTTTTCAGAAAAGATAAACATGAACCTGAGAACTTAAAACCTTAGATATCAAAATTGCACACTTTTTCGTCCTTTTTATAACCTGCTTTAATCTTAACATTTGATCCTTTGTTTGGTATATTTATATATGTATATTTGCCATTTTATTATAATGTTTATTTTATATTGAAATTTATCTCTGGCTTTTGCCACGATCCGCTTTGTAAGGGCGCTGATCACCAAGAAGTTGAGCACCCCTAATCCTACATCATCATTCCTGACCCCTAATACATTTTCTGCCGATACGTTTATACATTAAAGACTGCTCCGGCTACCTTCCCTTTTTTGAAATACCACATAGAGATCAGAATATAATTTCTGCTTGAATACTGATTCCTTCCTATTACGGCTCTCGTTCCTATGCAGTAAAATGAGTACTAGTGCTAAGTCTCTTGTCTCAACTACAAAGAAAGGGAACATATGGTGTTTAAATAAAAAATTTTATCATTGGTGTGAGTTTATTGCGAACATTAATTTTGTATGCCTGCCCATGTAACTGTCCCTTGTCTCGGGTGCCAACATTCAACAGTTTCCTTTATTATTATAATAATTATAATAATAATAATAATAATAATAATAATAATAATAATAATAATAATAATAATAATAATAATAATAATAATAATAATAATAATAATAATAATAATAATAATAATAATAATAATAATATATATTATTATTATTATTATTATTATTATTATTATTATTATTATTATTATTATTATTATTATTATTATTATTATTATTATTATTATTACTATTATTACTATTACTATTATTATTATTATTATTATTATTATTATGATTATCATCATTATCATTATCATCATCATTATCATCATTATCATTATCATCATCATCACCATCATCATCATTATCATTATCATTATCATTATCATTATCATTATTATTATTATTATTATTATTATTATTATTATTATTATTATTACTACTACTACTACTATTATTAGTATTATTATTATTACTATTACTATTATTATTAATATTATTATTAGTATTATTATTATTATTATTGTTATTATTATTATTATTATTATTATTATTATTATTATTATTATTATTATTATTATTATTATTATTATTATTATTATTATTATTATTATTATTATTATTATTCAGTCTACTCTTTCTCCTAATGTTTAATTGTATGTATGGAGAAGATAAATCATAGTGTATTGTAGTTTATACATAGATAGTTAAACAGGTCATATTTAATTTTCAAAATCCTTAGTTTCTGTTGTTCCTCTTTCCTTGCATACGAATAACCGAATTGCCACCATGTATATTACAATAACCAGGGGAGATGAAAGTTTGATTTAATAACACTATTGTACTCAGGAAGTAGGAATATAAGTATATAAATAAAGATAGACACATAAACTGGTAGATCTGTCGAAAGCATTTATGATCATTTATGAAATGGAAGAAGCTATGCTCAAAGACCCCAGATCCTTATACTTAGGAATACGTGACATTCATTTTCTCAGTAGATGCCTTATCATGGTCATTCACCCTATCCGAGAACCACACCCAAGATCTCTTGATGCGAGATCTACCGCCACACCAAGAGGGATACTTTGTGTTTAGTCCCTTAACTTCTGTCTCTGCTCCGCATTACATCTTCGTATTGTACCAATTTTGGCTTTCTCTACTACGGAGGTATAGTAAGTAGCGGAGGTTTTGTATTCGACCCAAAATATCGATGTCCAGATTTCACTGGAAATATATGTTTTGAGCCCATCCCCCCCCCCTCCTAAATCCAAAAGAAAAATAATTTTTATAAAGAGACCCTTTGTCTGTGTGTGTGTGTGTGTGTGTGTGAGAGAGAGAGAGAGAGAGAGAGAGAGAGAGAGAGAGTGTGTGTGTGTGTCTGTCAGTGAACAGCGTAACTCAAAACCGAAAAGTGCGTTAAACACCAAAGTTGGTGTTTACCTATGTTTACCATCTTTCAGGGATGCGACACGCAGATTTTGAAGAAAATTCCCAGTTCAAACTACCCTTTACATGGAAAATACTTAAAAATATTAATTTCCTCAAAATGGTTCTAACGACTTTGATTAGAATGTCATATGCTTTAGTTATAATTATGACAAACAAAATTTATATTTTGAAATTTCTGGCTATAGCCTATGTATTCCTGTTTACTCTTGATGACTTTTGCATAACTGGTAAACGTGAGGGATAGAGTAAATTTTTAATATACAAAAATGTAGATCTCCTTAAAACACACAACGTAAGTTCAAATACATTTTTTGTGGAGTGAGCCATTTCGGAGATATTCCATGTTATTTGTGTGAGTTTTACAGTACAGCTTTTCTCAAACTAAAGGTTGCTATTCACTTTTTATCTCTTGGCCATGCAAATAGAATGAAATTTCAAAGTTTTAAAAGATTTTACTATCGCCAAAGCCTAGTGTATTCCCTACAAGAAAATCAGCAATAAGATGATTTCCACAAATGCTAATCTCGACTAACATGAACAAGATATAGGAATAAGAGTTTGTAAGAATAGTTAGTACAAGAGTAGAGAAAGCCATGTGACTGCTACACGTCAGAGTTAGGAACACAATGCATTGACGAGTGTGAATATTCTGTTTGGAAAGCAAGCTTAATGGATTTTCTAAGTTATACTATCATTTAGATTTTAGTGTGAACTGTTTCTGTGTTAAAATAAAATGTTCCTACTTTCTGCTTCTGAATTATGTCAATGTTAAAATAAATTACTTTTAAGCCACATGAATAGGTGTTATACTTCCTGTATGTGTCTAGCTCCTGAATATTTTGGCTAATGCAATAATTTACTTCGACATTAATGATATTCTGTGTATGACAGTAAGAATATCAATACCATCATCTTTCTATCTCATTATGTATACAAACGGTAGATGACGCACTCTGCACCTGAACGTGTTTTCCCTAAGGGAAGTAAAGTGTTGGCTCTAAATTTCCTGCCCTGAACCACTTACAGAACCATATTTCAAATTACCTTGAGACTTTAACGGATAATCCAAAGAACAATGTATGATTGCTGGCGTTCCAAATACTTATATCCACTGAAGCGTATGCAACGTGTTTCCTTATTAACACATAATACTTTAGGTCTATTCATAATCTGGTGTTTGAGATTGAGAACGCAGCCCTTTCACCAACATTTGCTAATGGAAATAGTTTTAGATTATTAACCACTGATAATAAAATATAGGTACCTACTTTAATTTTATACAATCCACTAAATTTACGTATATCCAATATTGAGCGAGATGGCTTCGCAGTAACACATGAGGTTCGCAATCAGGAGGTCGTGAATTCGATTCTGGTGGCCTTCATGCCCATGAGTTTTCTTCGGGGATTTTCCCTGGTCACCAGGCTGGAGGATAATTACAGATCTCCCGAATTTCCTTTCCTTTTATTTCATTTCGTGTTATTTTCATCCGGCATTTCAGGGTCGTTTGTTTGGCTACGTTCTAAGGGTGAAACTTCTCCGTGGGTGATGAATGCGCTCTGTAAATGCGTGTCTCGGTGCCGAGGTGGCGTTGAAGTCGTCTGACCTATGGGGGACTACCAGTTGAAAACCAGAAGGCAGGCTGCGTGCGCGAACCTCACGTCGGTATGAGAAACTACCTATAAAACCTATAGAGACCTGTCCTATGTGGGCATCTCCTCTGGATTTCTGGCCTCCCGTTGGGTACTATCATCTCATCCCTTCCGCCCAGGGTATGACGTACAATATCCGAATCAAGGTGAAGCACGGAATTCCCCCCGGTATGAAATCAGTCAATCAATCCATCTATCCCCAATATTGGTTACAAAAATGAAGAGTGAAAAATGCTAAAACTAAGGGTGGTGGAAAGACGCATAAGGCTCATCTGGATCTTAAATAAATGCTATACTTGAAGCCAATCAAAAAAGGAATTGACAGTTGCTAATTAAATCGCAGAAATCCTTAAATGAACGGGAGGGAATGGATACGTCATAACGATCGTTACAGCAATGTAAACAAGGACTAATTAGAGCTAAGGTATTTCCATAGCGACGGCGCCGTGGTCGAGTGGTTAGCATGCTCGCCTACCACCTAGGTGGCCCGGGTTCGATCCCAGGGTCCTGCATGTGGTGTTCGTGGTGGAGAAGCGTCGTCAGGGCGGGTTTTCTCCGGGTGCTCCGGTTTCCCCCGCCACTCATTCCACCAATTGCTCCATTATCACCTTTCCAATCATCCGTTTCGCCTGCATTTCATATCATCCTCTTCCTCACTAACATGCCTGGTGCTTGGCTGATTACCCGCTTCCAGGACTTCACTCTGTCCGATCAATAGGTTCCTGTGCTCCCCGACAGGCGTCTGACCCTAGGCACTGGCTTGTAAGTCCTAGGGGCTGTAAGTCCTACATAAGGGGAGGTTAATCGGAAGGAGAAGAAGAAGAAGGAGAAGGAGGAGGAGAAGGAGAAGGAGAAGGAGAAGGAGAAGAAGAATTTCCATAGCAATGGTATACGCAAACAGCCGATATTGCAACACGTATGCCTGACGAGCAAACCTGCAGTAAGGTAAACTCTAAGGTGTACTTTCTGTTGTTGCTGCAGTATCTATAAGCAGTCCTTGCATCAGTTAGAAATTGCCTGTGTGCTAATGAGTTCGTTTGCATCGTTCTGTTTATGTGATTTTTATGGTTTCTACCTCATGTTTTGCCTAGGTGTATATCAGTCTATGTATCTGCCCGGACTTTTAATTCCTATAAACCTTTATTTTAGGTTTTTCACATGCCTAAAAAGTTTTTTTTTTTTTTTTTTTTTTTTTTTTTAAACATTTGAGCTTTGCGGATCAATAGCGGTACAAATAATTTTCTGGTCTGCTTACTTTATTGCGATATAAATCATATAGCATACAGATAATCCATTTTACTGTCTCTGTTGTTGATTATTTTTTGGCGTTGCAATACATAACTGCATACATACCCAAATCTTCTAGTGTGAACGACTTTCTATTATCACGTAACACATTCTTGTATGAAGAAAAAGTTCGTTCAAAGGAACACGATGTCATAGGAGCGTAGGTCATTGATGCTAATTCTACAGGTTCTAGGGATATTTCTGTGGTATACTTTTCACCCCGCAATATTGAAGAGATGACTTTTACATCATTAAACCCAAGATTACGTTGAATTACACTAGCCTGCAACAGTTTCCTGGTTTTGATGAAAATTTGGTATTTATATGGAAAAACACGCGCTGATTTCGAAAATGATAACAGTTTTTCCATAACACCTACCATTTTTATGAAATTCGAAATTTTATTAATTTAGCTGGACACTAGACCTATACAGTAATATGTAATGTGTGAAACTATAATTATGATTATTATAGGTCTATAATTTGATAACTTAAGATGAACAACACTCATTGTGGATCTTCAGAGCGTAAATACTGTCCTATATTTACAAAATAAGCCACCCCTTATGTTCTTCCGTGATGAGCTGATAACTAGGTAAGCAGCTTGTTTGCGAGGGGTTAGTATTTATGTATCCCTGCGCGACCATGTGCAGGCAATAAAGCTTTCAACCACTGAATCCTAGACAGACATCCGTTAATTACTCACCCTTATAGGGCCACATCTGTCTTAAGATATAGCTGAACTTTAGCGACTAATTCTTATAAGTCGCGGTGATCTGTACTGCGATTTCCGGAAAAAGTTTATTATTTCTGTTTCTTTATTTTTAGTTCGTATTGTATCGTGGTACATTTTTAACAATGGCTTCAACCTCTTCTATGAGAAAATGTGTGAACAATCCTAATAACTTGTTGCGTGTGTGGTTCTTTCTTACTGCAGAAGCAGAAAACTAACATTACATCATTTATTAAAAAGGTAATTTTGCATATTTTAATGTTAAGCCAGGAATATACCTCTTTTACAGGTATGTAGTTATTTATTTTTATTGTTTACTGAGAAATTGTTCATTCTTTATTTATTTTATAACACACTTTTTAATATCAAACATACCATTTTTCATTACTTTCATTATAATATTTAGTGATTTGTAGAAAAACCTTACGTGATAGAGAAAAACTGTAATGACTATTCAATTTAGCACATCGAAATTAGTTAATATCGCCTTTCAGATCTCAAACCGGTGGGGGAAATTTTTTTGTAGGCTAGTGTTATTCTCTGCAGGTTTGAAGAACATGCAACTCTCACTGGTGCAGGTATTTCTTTTCTGTAAATATTGTCGAAGATATCCATAGCACGTTTGAGCGGCAGGGTTGCGCTTTCCACTGCTATGATAGCTTCTGGAATACAATAAAAATCCGCCTTAATATACGCAAGGGAAGCGACGATGGCAGGAGTCTTGGTCGATTTCTTGACCTTGGAAAGCCAAGAAGCGTTCGTTTCATCAAAATCGTTTACTATACCCACTTTTAATGTCATTTAGGTGCTCAGCCTAGTAAAAGGCAGCAGGGAGCCAAGTTCCCCAGCGAGTAAGTATCAGCTCAGGTGGAAGAGGAGTTGCCGGTAGCTTATCTTTGAATAACTGTATACGTGTTGAGGCTTTCAAGAAAACCTTCTTGACCGAAGATATCACGCTGTTCACATCATCAAAATGGCTTCTAAGCTCCTCCGCAAGGTGGTGCAGGCCTTGTAACATGCAGTATGCCTGGATAGAAGGACTGGAGAACTTCCCCTGCCTTCAACATGTAGGCAGCACTATCTGTCACTAGCAACAGGAACTTACTATCCCGATTCTCTTCAGGCCTCAATATGCGTAAAGCGTCCCTCACTGCACAGGCTGTTGTTAGTTTTGTTCTATTTCTTTAGAAAGAATTAGATGAGGATTACCTGGTTCTTTTGGGTCCAACTTCCCTAACACCACATTCACAATGAAGCGACTACAACTATCAGTTGTCTCATCAACAGAACACCAGATATAGTGGTACCCTATATCTTTTCTTATTTCATGCAGTGTGTTCTGGTAAACAGGAATCAAATAATTCTTCCTTACAGTGGACTCATTAGGTATATGCGGCCACTGATCTCTTCTAAAAATGTTTTCATGGTCGGGTTTGTTAACACGTTCCATGGGACGTTTGCAGATACCAGCGCCGGGCAGAGGCGATGGTTAAAGTTATCTTCAGGTTTGCCAACTGTGGAAGAAATAAGCGTCTGCCTACTGATGCTGCTGGACTTATTCCTCCTAGCAACACTAGCAATATGCAAAGCTGCAGATTTGTGCTGCTCAATATGGGATTTCTTCTCAAATTTAACCTTAAACTAAAAATACAGATCGTAAAGACACTTCTGCAAGCGTGCTACAGTAGTTGTAAATACACTTCAGTAAGATAATGCATGCAGTGTTTAGGTTATTTACAAGAAACTTACTTGTTTTGAGCATGCCTCACAAAAGACTACTCGACCATCATTAGTAAAGTTGGGATCTATGGCAATCCATTGTGTCAGTGTGATTTAGGCATTGTTTCGCTATGTAACAATTCAAGTTAAACAGTATTGCAGCAACCATTCACAATATTGGGGCTCTAATGACCTAGCTGTCGACGGGCCCTTAAACCCTAATCACTCACTCACTCACTCACTCACTCACTCACTCACTCACTCACTCACTCACTCACTCACTCACTCACTCACTCACTCACTCACTCACTCACTCACTCACTCACTCACTCACTCACTCACTCACTCACTCACTCACTCACTCACTCATTCACTCACTCACTCACTCACTCACTCACTCACTCACTCACTCACTCACTCACTCACTCACTCACTCACTCACTCACTCACTCACTCACTCACTCACTCACTCACTCACTCACTCACTCACTCACTCACTCACTCACTCACTCACTCACTCACTCACTCACTCACTCACTCACTCACTCACTCACTCACTCACTCACTCACTCACTCACTCACTCACCATTCACAATACGTCCTGCTTGTTGAAGTCTCTTCTTGTGACTGCAAGCTCCTCCTTCTGCTTACTGCCTCAAGGAGTCACCAGATGTCACATGTGCAATGGGATGTGCTGCATCTTAGTGGTATAACGCTGAACTATCTCGGTCCTAATACTTGTAGTGGTAGAAATAATATTTATACAGTAGACTTCCAAGGAAAACTGACAATTTGAATAAGGAAAAAAAAAAAAAAAAAAAAAAAAAACTATTTAGGTCATTTTAGGTCTCAACCTTTCAAATATGCATTTTAGGTGCAATCAAAGTCATATATTCTGCTCCCGAATGCGTGAAATGAACATACGTCTTGAAATTAGTTAATTAAATGGCAAGGAAAAAAATGGGTTAAATCCTAAAAATCTGGGCCCTAGGTATGAGCATTTGCAATTGTGCTAACACTTTGTATTGTTAAAGGTATCGTTGTTAGAGGATTATGTAATGAATGACATGGCTACAGAACGTAGTGACAAAATAGTTAGGCTTCCCACCTATCATTGGCATTTTAACCCGATTGAATTAATTTGGGCCAAAATAAAGTTGATCGAAACAACGAATAATTCACTGTGTCGTCGGCAATAAAGCTATCAGCAATAAAAGCTGAGAACTGTGAAAAGGCAGTTACTCATACAAAGGGCTTAAGTGAGCATGAGAACATGTAGCAGTGTTGAAAGAAAGGATATAACAGCTTGTCTTTTGCGTGGGGAAGTAAAGCAGCAACAACAGCGATGCAAATAATTAGGATACCAGCAGCATTTTCACATTACATTAAGCACCGATTCTTCTTACGTATGCCTCTTTTGCTAATGTAAATATTTATACTCATATATACATGCACACTATATTCTTTGCATGAGGGTTCACTATTTTACTATTGTCTCCGTACTCAAATACAAAATGTGCGCTCTATATACCAGACGTAATCCAATGGTCTTCATACACAGAATCCTAAGGCGCTCTCCCCATGGTTGCGATAAGCGGCAACGTCGCTTGTCTGTTTCCGCGAAATGTCCATCCCTTTTTTAATTTATGCCGAATGTAATACGCATACCTCGTGAAAGGTACTGCTTTGGCCATAAGTTAACCAGGGATTCTACATGATCTACATGATGAGTGTAACAAATATGTCCAATACAATTACTGTCAATAAAAGGCCACTTCGTCTAAAAAAAATGAAATTTGTGTCAAATATTATTATTATTATTATTATTATTATTATTATTATTATTATTATTATTATTATTATTATTATTATTATTATTATTATTATTATTATTATTATTATTATTATTATTATTATTATTATTATTATTATTATTATTATTATTATTATTATTATTATTATTATTATTATTATTATTATTATTATTATTATTATTATTATTATTATTATTATTATTATTATTATTATTATTATTATTATTATTATTATTATTATTATTATTATTATTATTATTATTATTATTATTATTATTATTATTATTATTATTATTATTATTATTATTATTATTATTATTATTATTATTATTATTATTATTATTATTATTATTATTATTATTATTATTATTATTATTATTATTATTATTATTAATCTGCTTTAGCTTCTGTTGTCAGTAAAACTTTCAGAAGCTATATAGCACTTCCTTTTTGTCATGCGATAAATGCTAAGCACAAAAGACTAATGAATAATAAGTTTGATGTATTTTATGCAGAACAATGCACAAGATGAAAACGGGAAACGTATCCTATGCTATAGAGGTGTAACATATTTTATCAAGCGTTAACTTGTAAAGCTCACATTTGGGATGTCCGGGTTCGATTCCTTTGATGGCACACTCTGAACTTTGGTTTCTTTTTGTATTGGTTTCTGATCCATAGGTGAATGATGGGGTAGTTTCTTATCTATCACTATTTCCTTTCTAAAATTTCCCTTTCAATTTGTTTCCTTCTAATTTTTAAGGTGGAGATGGTTGTCCAAGAGAAACAGCGCTTCTCGTAGACCCACAAGGCTGTTTGTCCAAGGGGTTCTTCATGCTTCTCTCTAGGCCGTTCCAGCAGTGCAGTGGTATGGGTCTTCGAGGTTGCAACTGTTAGGGACTTCCAGTCATCTCAACTCATCTCTGTCTGCACCGGAGGAAAAATAAGTTTAAAAATTATGAAAACCTTAAGCACTATGACAGATGGCTTGTCAGTTACTTTTTGTGGCTTTGTTTGTCCTAAAACTCAGTCACAAAACACAGTTTTCTATTTCAATGTTAACACAATTTACAACTCGTCGTGATCTTGCAACTCACACCTGTTCTGTCCTAACCTTGACACAAATACTGCTGCTCACTGTACACAGAGAACTCCACTGCACTCAAACAAAAAATAAAACTGACTCAACACTAACTGCCCTGTTATATATATATATAAACATATGTACACACACGCGCGAGCGCGCGTGCGCGCTAGGTGGCCTACTAGAGCCGGCTCCACCGCAAGTAGATACCCTTCGTGCGTTAAAACAGTTGCAGAAGTTCACGGCGGAAGAGAGGCCAGTGGCGTTGCTGCTTCTTAGCGGGGCGTTAGGTGTGAGGCAGTTGAACCAGCGTGTACACTTTGTGACAGTATAAACAACTGAAAAAGTCTCAATTTACTTACTGGATCTTTATTTTCCAGGGAATAAATTCACTCCCGTATATGCTACTATTGTGTAACATTTGAATTAGAGGTTGTAAAGAGCAAGCATGGCGGTACGTAATGTCTCATTGTCATTTCTTCGTTTCTTATTAATGTTATTGCTGTATTTCTTTATTACTCAAAATTTTGAGTGGAGTGTAACGTTTTCTGCTGCTACTAAGCACATGATAGAGAGAATAACAAGGTGGCCATTCAAGACCGATATATTATGAAGATATCAATCACTCTGTTATGTGCTTTACGCAAAAGCATAGATAATATGGAAAACATTCTCAAAAGGTTTCAAAAAAGGAGCATGCGTTTCATGAGACAAATTAGCATAAAATAATTTATTTGAATCATAATAGTAATATAAGGTGATCGAATAGTCGCTCCGCAGCTCTCATATAACCAAGATTCCTCTAGAGACCGGAATTCCAGTGGTAGCATTGACTGCCGGAATCGTATGGCTATAATGTTCTACAAAATAAAAAGTCTGATAGATTCCCGTGTATAATTCATGAAAGGTAATGAGATAAACAGCAGTACCAACGTTATCTCGAGCGGTAGGCACCGGCACGGTGCGGAGATACTTATTGATAACCGTATAATATAAATCACAGAGAAAGCAAAATAGAAGCATGCAGTATTTTCTTAGGTGATTATCTTGAAAACATACCATCCATTCTTTTTTAAATAGTTTTGTTCATGAGAAGCAGCTTTTCAGAAATTTGTAAACATTTTAGACTACTATTCTGAGATAAGTACCATAAAGACGGCAATTTTAGCACAGTATACAATGTCATAAGGAAGAAGACGTTTTGTACTTGAAATGCATTCATGAACTTAAAATTCAAAGCAAATAAATAAATAAACAAGTGCCTAATATCCCTGTCCGGTAAGGGCCTCCTGCCACCTATGGTAGGGTTAGCTCAATAGTACTCGCAGAGTGAGCTAGTCTCTGTGAGTTGAAACCAGTTTTCGTTCCACACTTCCACTGCACTATCGATCGCTATGCTTTTAACCTCTCCCACATTTCTTTCCACTTTACTCTTGTCTCTCGTCATTCTCATCCACTGCACACCCATCACTGCACTGAATTCTTGCGACCATCTCTGTCATGAGCATCCTCTGTTCCTTTTCCCTCGCCTTGAGTCCCATACCGTTATCGCATATGCCCACCTATCCTGGTGCATTCTGGCCACGTGGCCTCCCCAAATCCATTTGGTCTTCCTAGCATTGGTGGCCACGTCCTCTATTCCACTCCTCCATCTCAGCTCTTCGTTCGTCATCCTTTTCCTGAGGGTAACACACAATAGTCTTTTTTCCGTTTTCTCTGGCTCACTTGTATCATCTGGATCTGTGCTTTGGTGAATGTCCAGGTTTGGCTTCCGTATAAGAGAACCGGAACGACAAAGGCTTGAATGATGTCCGATCTTGTGTTGACATTGATGCGTTTATCTAATAGAATAAATTTGGTATCCCAAAACTTACTCCAGGCTAGTCTAATTCGTCTTTTTATTTCCCAGTTCTTATTTTGATTTAGACTGACTGATTGTCCTAGGTAAATGTGCACCCTACAGTACTTTATCGGCCTCCGTCTACTGTAATTGGTATATCCGCAGACTTGGTCAAATTCTGTGGTAGAAATTTCTTAACTTTGGAAAGGAATTTGAACACAGGCAAGTTAAACTACTTACTACCACATTACTGTTAAATCGTACCCCAGCTATACATGCATTAAGTAAATGTGTTGGTAAAGCTCACTGCCCACAGTTATTTCAAAGAGGGGCGCTATTATGCGTCACCATGAGGATAGGATAGAGGGTAGTCTTCATAAAAAGATTTAGATTTTCGTTGCTCTATGTTCGATAATTCCACGAAGAGGCACAGCCATTAGCATAAAACCACACCTAACCACGGTGAAGAACACTTATGAGGCTATTTTAAATCGAACGCGCTGCATAAAATCTATAGTTTTACGACCTCATGACCTTCTCTGTCCACTATGATTTATTCTAATATTAGTTTTACAACCTTAATTCTTCTATCTACTTCATGTTTTGCTTTTTGTGGACCTTACGGCACATACTGGTTTCATGTAGGACATCAATATTCTGTCGAAGTTACAAAATTCTGGATTACTTGTAATTCTGTGTATAACACATAAAAAATGGACTCAGCTATTTTGATAATGATACTCCTGAAATTTTCTCAGGTATTTTGCAAATGATAATCCTGAAAGTTTCTGGTATGGACAATGCGGTTATTAAACAACCGCTTATTAACACTGAAGCGTTCTCGTGTACATGTGCTAACCCTGGACAATTAGAGAAATATTTATCTTTAAGAAAAGTGAACAATAGCACAGGCAGGAATCGAACACCTGACCACCGATTCAGCAGTCAGATCCTAGGGAGTCACTACCTCATCTGGATATTCTTTTTTCAGTACACATTTTGTTCTGGCTAAATAGATAACAAACACATCTAATGCCCGGAAACGCTTAAAGGAACATTTCTCATTTGGCACAATTTGCTTATTTTAACGGTTACAAGTTGGTCATCCTCCGTGGTCTAGGGGTAACATGTTAGTCTGTGGTTCCCTAGGTCCGGGTTCAACTCGGTGGAGGGTGATGGAGTTTTTTGGGCGTAAAAATCTTTAGCACGGCTTCCTTCGAAAGAGAAGTAAAACCGCTGGTCCCATGTCGTAGATTTACGGCACGTAAAAGTACCTAAAGCCTGATAAAGAGACCTCAGAGCAAAATTAAGCAATCTTTCACGCCCAATATAGAACAGGACGCTGAGAACCACAACAGTTTACCCTCAATTTCGTTTCGCGCAGGTAAGTTCTTCACCAAATTGAATCACACTTGCAAGGACTTAAGATGATATTGACTGAAAATGTAAATATACATTTGATTATTCATATAAATATTTCATATGCTATTTTAATCAACATCTTTAGAAGCCTTATGAGACAAGGAAAAGGAATCCTAGCTTGTCTTTGAGTTATGTATCCATAAACGTTCACACAGATAGACACATATACACACTGTAATGTAAACTCAGGAGTTTCTCTAAAGTTGGTTTTTTGGGTTCAAATACGAACATTTCTACTGAAATCACCATACCAATTTTTAATTAATAAATTGTGTTCGCCTACCATAGGTGAATAGCACAGAACGCAAAAATACAAGTTATTTACAAATCTGAAATCATACAAAATATAAAGCATTATGAGGCTTTCTATGAAATGCCTAAACACATACAAATATTGGATGTGAAATTTTAAGTGTTGTGAGAAATTGAATTCTATACTATTTGTTTCCCCAAAATCATTATTTCCATAATTCATCATATCTATCTATACTAGTTCTTATGCTGTAGAACAGCCCAAAATTATTCCATAGTATTTGTGCAAACTTCAGTACTCCATTGGTCCTCTGAATCCAAGGCACGAAAAATGTACTAATTTAAAGGCACTTTATAATGGAAACCTCACACTGCTTTATATTCTTTGTGAGCAGTTGCTTCACTACATCGTAAATCGAATGCTTACACAACTTATTTTGTGAGCTTAGTGGAAGATTTTATCTCAGGATCCATCACGGTTCTAAGAAATAACCGTAACACTTTTCCTCTTCACGAGCTGATCGACATTTCATTTCTTATATTTCACAACACAAAATAAGAAGAAGGAAAAACAGATATCTTAATGTTTTAGTTGTGAACCCAAATATTAGTTTATACGGTTAGAATTTGTTGCGTAAATGCTGTCATGGAAGATTTTTCTCATTTTTTTAGTGTCCTTGGTGAAACCTCCATGATATTAGGTAATCCTAGTAGTTCATGTACGAACAGGTTGCAGTTTTGAACTCGTCATGAATCAGCAACCTATATCTACGTAAAGGATTATGTCATTTCTTTATACAAAGATTTAAATTTCCAAGAAGTTTTGGTTTTTTCAGGGTTCCCTAGATCTCATCAGTGGCAAATAATGCCAGTGAAGTACCCTAAGCTTAGATCTGGAACGTTTCCTTCCTGAATTTCCTTTTCCAGTTATAATTACATTTTTTTACTCATGTATTTTATGAGGCTTTTTTATGTGAAACGCTTATGTTTCTAATCATTTAATTTAGTTATACAAAATAAGAATGCCATGGAGTCTACAACGGCCGAAAGCTTGATGTTTTTAAATCTGACACGGCTGATCACCCTTGAAGCCTTGATTAATAATCCATACACAGTTTTTTGTTATATCTCAGCAAACTTCTGAATACGTGTTTTGCAGCGAAGAACCGTTAGTTGAACCGTAAAGATGGTATTGTATTCCACCAAACAAATTGATACCAGTAAAATACTTCACTTGAGACCACAAATAAGAAATCAAAACAAAACGTAAGAACAAACAAAATATATAAACTATATATCTCTGTATGTGTGTGTGTGTATGTGTGTGTGTGTGTGTGTGTGTGTGTGTGTGTGTGTGTGTGTGTGTGTGTGAGTATGTGTGTGTTTCTGTCCGTGAACGGTACTATTAAAAAGAAAAGAAAGTAAACCACGTCGGTAAAACACCAAACTTCAAAGGACGCAGCATGAACATTTTCAGTAATATCACTCCACCACAAACTACCCTCTATCCCATTAAAATATTCACATTGTTTCAAAAATGGCTCAAAGAATTTTGATTAAAGTATATGTTTTACATGTTTTTGTGATAAATGAAACGTGCATCTTGAGTTTTCTGGGAATAGTCTCTCAAGTCCTCTTCATTCTGGATGACTTTTGCACAACTGGTAAACCGTACGTTAACCTTACTGCATAAACATTAGATGTGGTTAAGACATACAACTTATTAAATTTATTGTAGAGTTAACCATTTCCGAGATGTCCCTTACTATTGTCTTAAATTTTCCAATATTTACAGTTTTCTCAAATACGAAGCAGTTGGTCCTTGTTTCTTTCTTTTCCCTCCTGGTCATGCAAATAAAACGAAATTTTAAATCCCCCACTAGCGATCAGCTCTTAAATAATTATTATTGTTTATTACCCATTTCGACATTACTATTGTACCTATAAGGAAATATATAATAAAAGCATTTCTCCAAATGTCTTTCGCGATTATTGTAAAGTAGGTTGAAGAAGAAGGGTTTGTTAAGCTACTTAGTTGAAGAATGCATAGAGCAAAGCATTTAAAGGTAGCACGTCAATTTGTTTCAGTAATGTTTATTGCCCATCCTTGGTAGTTGATGCGGTGCACATGAAGGTAGAGGAAATGAAACTATAACTGGAACAGGAAATTGAGGAAGCAAACGTTCCAGATCTAAGCTTAGGGTACCTCTCTGGCATTATTTGCCACTGATGAGAACTAGGAAACCCTGAAAAAAATTCTTGGAAATTTAAATTTTTGTGTAAAGAAATGATATAAACCTTTACATAGATATAGGTTTCTGACTCAGGACGATTTCAAAACTGTAACCTGTTCGTACACAAACTATTTGGATTACCTAATATCATGGAGGTTTCACCAAGGACACAGTATCTGGTGCGCCACCATTAGGCACCGGGGTCCTTAACGTCTCCAGGTGGATTCGTGCTTGAGTTCATCCTTGGGAAGATGTTTTCGATGCCAAGGAAGAAACAGTTCTTTCCTTAAGGCACCAGCTCTGTAACATCTCCAAGTGGAATCGGCAGTAGTGAAGATCGGTCCTGTGGATTTAGGAGTGTTGACGATGAATGATGAAGCAGTAAAACGAGTGCCCGACTTGCTATGTGTGGTGTTCGGTGAGCGCGCTTTTGACCGCGCTTTGGGTCTAAAGTAGCTGAAATAAGGCTCCATTTTCTTATACAAACATGAATGCTGAAGGATATTTAGTTGTATCTTCTCAAGCAAAAGCACAGATAGCTCATTGATTGTGTTTAGAGGCTGCAATGCGTATTATTAAATTAGATGCCGAAAATAACATTTGAGAGTTTTTTGCTGTTGACAAGTAAAGAAGGTCAGTTTTCTGCCATGTCTAGGTTAAACTTGGAGAACAGAGAAAAAATTCCTTATTATAATACAGTGTTATTCACGACTTCTCATATAAAATTGTAGATGTTTTATAAATACCTCTGTACGCTCAATTGTTGCAAGACACGAATGCTAGCACCTAGTCTTCGCAACGCTAAAACTCACGTAACTTTCCAAATGTAGCAGATCTTTCGGGGTAGTGCGCTGAAATATAAGCTGAGGCATACGATCATTAAATGTGTTTCGCAGACCATATTTGATCCTCTTCCTCCTCCTCCTCCTCCTCCTCATCATCATCGTCATCATCATCATCAACCTTCAAGATAGACCAGATAGGCCTGTTTCGGCTCAGAAGAGATCTTCCCAGCGTTTGTACTACAAGACATGTTTGGCAAGTCTTTCTTCTGGCATTCGAGAGATATCTTGGCATTTCATTTGGTAGTGTCTGAGTTTTTTATTTGAAATAAATAGTACCTGAGTTTTTTATTTGAAATAAAGAGTGTTACTTGCTCTCTTATTGTTTCACTTTTAATATGATCTTTACGACTACAACCAGCTACGTACCTCAAAAATTCCATTTCAGCCGTTTCAATTATTCTTTTGTCATTTCTATTCAAGGTTCAGGTCTAGACTCCATAAGATGTAAGTGGCACTGCCAGAGTATTATAAGATTTAAATATGGTGTCTCTTCTTGTTTTGTTTTTCGATGTTCGTTTTATGGTGTCGCATGTTTTGAAATTTATATACTTTTTGTTTAAATCGCTATCATATTCATAAGAAATATCACATCCTAAGTTGGTAAAATATTTCACTTGTTCTAGCAATTCGTTTGCGAGTAGTTTTGATCGCGTTGCGTATTTAAAGGCCATCATTTTCGTTTTCTCTGCTGAAATAATCCAATTGTCCATTGCCATTGTTTGGTCGACTTGGTACAAAGCTATTGTTAGCCCGTCTTAAGTGTCTGCCAGAATGACCTAATCATCTCTGGCAGCCTCGACACGCGTCCATAAAGGCCTTAGTGCTAGTCAACTGCACCTCCGTATCTATAGTGACGTATAGCGCTAGGCAAATGCCTCTCTGATTATGTGCTTGCCGGGCAGATGGCACCTCTGAACATATCCATATGGACCTTAGCGCCGAGAACTGTACCCCTGCTTTTACAAGTGCCAAGCAGGTGGCATTGGGGTGCCTTCAATCTACCTGCTTCCATTATCTATAGGCAGATGATAGAGCATTAGCTATTACTATTGATTTTCATTTTTATGTTATTAGACTTACGGCGGCACTTTGGGTGTGGTATTGATTATCCAATGCGATATTTACCATGAAAAAAGAAGTGACAGTCAGACTCGTGGGCCCAGAGCGTTTGAATCCAGGACTTCTCGAATGCGGGCCACGGAGGTTACCACCTGAACCATTCCGCTCAAGCCCTACTTCTGAGTACAGCTATGAATACAAAAGAGAATGTTTGGAGAATATGTTTGCGCTTTCGAATTTTTACTTTTTCTATTTGCGAACTAATCAGCTTTTGAAATCCTTCTACTACTTGAAGTTGTAAAAACACCATTCTCATGAGCTGAAGAAGCTGAATGGGGCCTTGAATGTCTCGTAACGGTAGCCACCGTCAGATGCTATCTTATACACTACTAGAGGATAAGGCGGGGTCGGTTATGCTCAGATTCACTCAAAAACACGTGTAATTTCGATTGTTCAATTTCGATTGGTATCTCCCACTTCCGGCTCGGGTTGCGCATCCGAGTTCTGCGACCTTGAGAATGACCTCTTCAAATGCACTAGTTAAAAAACCTGTTCAAGGAAAAATCCTTCTTTAGAAGTACATTAAATGTACAGTTTGATCTCTGAAGTGATAAACACTTGCATTACCTAAAAGGACCGCAGTGATATTTTAGACCATATCATACGCCTCAGTCACCTCAGTATTTAACTGGAAACATTACCTAGTTGTTATTTATTTTGTGGTTATTACGCAAGTGAATTAACCCTAGATACCAAGCCCTGTTCCAGAACTTTACTACCAAAGGGAGGGCGATGCCTTATGACCACCACTGATAACAAATGTCTGAGCAATTTTTAAGCAGAATTATTTTAAAATGGGTATTATATCTTGTCATGTTTCTAAAGGTAATATTTAACTCTGTTTAACTATACCTTTATTACCATTTGTAATACTTAATATGTAAGTCAATCATTTTTAACACATATTTGATAGTGTAAACTAAATATACAATTCGTTTATCAATTCCCATGGCAAAAAGGCTAAAACTGGTCGTTAATACTTACCGTACCAGTTGGACTGATTATTAATACTTACGATACCCGTAGGAAATGACGTAACACCCAGCAGCATAGTAATTTAGTAGTCTCTTATTAATAAATCCTTAGCAAAATATAAAAACGTATGAATTATTTATTGATTGAAATATTAAATGTGCAATCGGACATGTTATTAACATTAAGAAACGATTTAATTCTTTTTATTTCTTCAGTAGGTACATCTTGAGATGGAACCTGGATTTTCACATAAAATATACAAATTAATAGGCCTATCTGAGACGACAAAGATGCAACTTTTCATTCGTTCCCATTCAAAATTCAATATTCCTTAATGTCCAATAAAATATGGAAAAGGAATTTTGATTTATTATTCATTTTTACGGATTTTTCAAGTATTGCAAAAAGTAATTGGCTAACCACGAATTGTGGTTAAGTTACCTCAGTAAGTTACTTGGCTCTGCGGGCCTCGTCTTCCCAGAATGCACTCTTGGCATGATAAGTATCACTTATCACATTAGATACTATGTCAATTCTTATTGCACAACTTATGCTACCAACTTTGTGACCACCACTGGTAACAAATTGTCTGAGCAATTTTTAAAACAAATTTATTTTAAAACTGGGTGTTACACCTTGTCATATTTATAAAGGTAATATTTAACATTAACTATTCCTTTTTTACTTTTTCACATGAATCAGATTATACCGACGGGCCAGCACTTTATGACGACCTTGACATTTCATTGTGTCTCAAACACACCAACAATGAAAACTTTGAAACAATTACGCAATTCAGTAGTAGAAACAATTATTGACAATAACTATTGACTGCATATCTTTAGTCAAAAAATTAAAAGACAAGAGTTTAAAAATTTACAGAAAGTGGATATAAAGTATCCCCCATTATAATGCTATGGTTAATATATGACAATAATAGTAACATCAACAATAATAATAATAATAATAATAATGATGATGATGATGATGATGATGATGATGATGATAATAATAATAATAATAATAATAATAATAATAATAATAATAATAATAATAATAATAATAATAATAATAATAATAATAATAATAATAATAATAATAATAATAATAATAATAATAATAATAATAATAATAATAATAATAATAATAATAATAATAATAATAATAATAATAATAATAATAATAATAATAATAATAATAATAATAATAATAATAATAATAAACAAAAAATATTGTTTCTAATATGTTAAACAACAGTAATGTTGTATCATTTTGATTGTGTTGTCCTAAATTTCTACAGGTACAATAAATAGGGATTATTCAGAATAGACCTTCGGGAAAAATAACCAAAATAACTGCAGGTGTCAACAAACGCAGCTATACTCTGATTTACATAAGTAGCTCTGAAATAGTTAATAAAAGTAAATTGCCAGACAAATACTAATAATTGGCATATATGTTAAACGTGACAGTTGACGACTTCCGTGTGCAAGTGAGGTTTCAGGCTTCAGAAATTCACCCCAAATTACAGTAATATATTCCATAGCGGTAACATCTGCCTAGTGATACCAATTGTTATACAGGAGCAGCAACACGTTTAACAGTTACGTAAGTCTTCCTTTGTGATCTGAAGGTTAGCATTCTAGACTCGAAATCACGAGGTACCGGATTTGATTCTCCGGCTGGACAGAGGGGATATTTTTAGCCAGGATTATTCCCTATCCTCCAGAGAAATCTGGAAGTACGAATAACAGTGTGAATGTGTGTGAAATCAATGTTTATAAAAGGAAACCAGTAGCAACAACAACCTAATAATTAACGCAAGTATAAACGAGCGAAATCATTGCCGATGGGCATCTGTCCCAAAGATTAGAAGCCGTTCTTATAATCTGAGTTTTATAGAGGGTGGAAGGTACTGCTTCGGCCATAAGTTAACCAGGGATTCTACATGATGAGTATCAAAAATATTTCCAATACAATTATTGTCAATAAAGGACGGTTTCGCCAAAAGAAAAAAAAATGCATCAAGCATTTGGAGCATCCAGCTTCTTTATGAATGGATACAAATTATTTATTATTTCACTGACTATCGCGCAAACATTGTGCAAACATTGTAATACCTTTTTATCATAACTCAAGAGAAGTTAGACACAATTTAATGTTAAAGTGTCATGCAAAGTTTAATTTCTATGCGAAATATGGCAACGTCGTGGGCCATTCAAAACGTACTTGTTGTGTGTTCTCACAACATATACGGCTGCCTGCAAGGTTTTAGGAGGTATTACTTAACATTGGTGTGAAGGTCAGCGAAAGGAGAAGAAAGGGTTAATGTACAATTTTCTGCAATTCGAAAGAATTAGCTTGCGATCTTGAACCCGTTCACATCAAGGGAGTACTTAGACATGGTACTACTAATTTCAGGGGGAAATTCCCCTAAAGAATAAAGAATAAATATATACAGAAATAAAAACACAAAATAAAATAAAAACATAACAATGAGATCACGTAAATACATACAAGCAGATGTTCGTACTCCCCGTCGTTCCTTATCTAGCAAAATAAACCACTCTTTATTTCCAACTCTTTTACTGCTTTCCCCCTTTCCAAACAAAAGATCGTTTCTTGTGAAGTAAAATGCAACTCAATTTTAAGAGCTTAAATTAAGTAATAATAAAACCTAAATAAACACCACATAATCGGCTTAAATGGTATATGTTTTCAGCATGTCTCGTTGTAAACTGCTTATCAATGTATTTAGACTGGATTATGAAATTTATTTCAAAATGCTGACTGGTACAGTTAGAGATATTACAAATACGACTCCAAATTTTTATCGTGTGACAGGGTCTTCTCGCTTTGCCCCGCCCATATTCTCCTCCTCCTTTGCACAGTGGATATGCTGAAGGGGTTGTAAAATAAACTGAGGGACTTAGAGCTTCATTACAGAAGTGCAGACATTGCTAGCAACATTTAGTCATATCTGTTCGCTTGTCAAATGCCATACACGTCAGATATCACACGAAGCTAATTCTGTTAAAAACGTAATCTAGAAATTAAAGAATCATACAATTATTTTATGTAATTTAATTATGTATAATCCTCTATTTGTGTATTAGTTATTTTGCTCAATGAATTATAAACGTTCCTATTGACTAATGCTTAACATTACTGAGTGCTAGATTAAACGAGCACATGACACACAAAACTGACATACATTCCGGTGCACGGAAATTTTCCGATGCGGTTAGTGTCTTTTGTTGTGTTACTTTATTTAATGTTGACGTAACCTATTCACCTGTCAAGTACCACACCAGTTCTGGCTGTGCCAATCTCTTATTGGTTTGTGTCAAAGTCCAATAACACAAGCAATGACCGATGGACAAAAGGCGTGCCCGAGGTGCGTAATGCAAGGGGAGGAGTAAGGCGGAATTTAATCCGAGTGGAACGATTGTCACCATCATCTCCTGGCTGTGTCCGTCGCTCATTGGTTTGATGTTATAACTCTGGGATTCGGTTTCCGGGACCAGGGAGACGGACAAGGGGTGGGGGTCGCACGAAACAGCTTTGTTGAATATATTGTGCTCTACAGGGTGGAAGGTACTGCTTCGGCCAGAATAATATCGCTAATCAATGCAGGTGTAAGAAACATAAAATGCCAAGTTTCATTTCGGTAGGCTTAATACTTTTGTAAAAATTTAAGTTTTTCGGTAGTGTAAATGGCAACGCTGTGCTGTGTCCGCACACGCCAGCGACCTGTGTTGAACCGAGCAGCGCGTGATTCTATATCAGTAGTGCCTCATGTAAGCAAAACACCTGACTGGAGCGTGCTTCACTGCTTCAGTGGTAAACAGAACACACGACCGGCGTGTAAGCACGAAGACAACACTAGCGCAGTGCGTTTACGTAACAGTGAAGCGGTCGCAATCTCGGGTGAATTGGCAAGAATTGACGTCATGCCTGAAAAGTGTGAATGTAACTGAAATGACGCGTTCCTTCAAGTAATAACGAACATACAGTTTACCATAGTTAAGACAGCAGAAGAATGAATAAACCAAAACCACGAAATTTTTGGTTGAATAATACTGACATAAAGAGATACAGATTTTCCTATTAGTGAACATGCTTCTTCGTCTTCTTCTTGTTATTGTGATTATTATTATTATTATTATTATTATTATTATTATTATTATTATTATTATTATTATTATTATTATTATTATTATTATTATTATTATTATTATTATTATTATTATTATTATTATTATTATTATTATTATTATTATTATTATTATTATTATTATTATTATTATTATTATTGCTATTATCATTATTATTATCCATCACGAGCTAAAACAATAGTAATTGCCTTTAATACACAAGTAAATGAAAGTCTTCCCCTTAATTTTTCTAAAACAAATATGCTCTTCTGTGTGTCAGCGGGCTGAAATAAAGCTAATGATTTCGTCATAAATTACAGCTGTGGTCACGAAGGCGCCTAAATAAACAGTAAAGCAAAATGTAATTGAACTCTAGGAGTAAATATGACAGTGATACTGTCCTTAAAGGAAGCATGCATAATATGAAGTTTCTCTACACATATGGCAAACCAAATTCGTATTTAATACGGGATTGAACTACAGTTAAGATAATGCTACGCTTACAAGTACTATTTAACAAAGAACACGTGTACCAGTCAGCATTTTGAAATAAATTCAATAAACCTGTCTAAATACATTTATAAGCACTTTACAACAAGAAATACTGAAAATATACGTCATTTATGCCGATTATGTGGTGTTTGTTTTGGTTTTCTTATTACTTAATTAAAGTTCTTAATATTGAGTCACATTTCAGTTCACAATAGACGATATTATTTATAAGGAAATAATGAAGCTATTAACAGTGAAGCAACAAGAATCTAAAGTAAGAACAAATTAGAAACTTAAAGCTTTACTTATCTTAGTAATATTGCAAGTTCTTTGGTGCTGACACGCTTCGAGTTGACTCCAGTTGACAGTGCGTTTTAATATTATCATTTAAATGGCAAAATCTATTGTGCATGTTCTTTGAGTTGTAAGCCACGTAGTTTACACCAAAATTTAAATAAGCCGTTATTTAATAATTTGTGTGTTTTGACTGTACGGGTTCATAGTGAATAAGGCGTGCCTGTTATTTAGTTTGCAGCCAATTCGGCTCTAAGTACAAGAATCCGCCATTTTCATTTTACCTGATCTTGTTAATGTAGTCATATGATAGGCCCGTTTTTTTTCGAAAGTGTTTACTGAAGAGCGTTGCTATGTATACTCTAATAAAAAGTTAGTAAAAGGGTCTGGAAACCCGGAATTCATTCTCAGTAAGCGAGTCGTGTGTTTTTGAGGTGTACTTTGGCGAGGAGCAAATTCTGTCCCTTAAACCGCTGTTCCTCTAAATTTTACGCGTTTGTCTGTGTAAGAAGCTGAAGCAATATATTTTAGTAAGCGCAAAACTGGACTAAAGCGCACATGGAGTATGATGGATGGCCTACCTTCCAAAAAATAAGGGGCGCCTGACTCACCTTGTATAGCATTCGAAAACCTGAAGTGAAACAAATTACCCACATCTCATATACCTACAATAATACAAGCATTTGCATAATATATTGAAAGGTAAATCTATGTATGCAGTATTACTTACCGATAATGGAGTATGCAGCTTGTAAATCTCTCTCTCTCTCTCTCTCTCTCTCTCTCACACACACACACACACACACACAAAACACAAACACCTCTCCCTCCATATACAGGCATTTTTTCTAAACATATTTTGATTCAGGGAATCTCAAAACCCTTATTTCTGTTGAAATCTCGGTATAGAATGTTTGCGTGGCATGGAATAGTCACTGTATGCAGATCAAGTGGTAATTGGACGCACCTCGTATCTGAAGGAACCTAGCGGTCTGTGTCCGTTACATGCAACAACGGCATGACAATAATGACCGTTAGGAAACAAAGGGACCTACAGCTTGTATCGTGGATATCAACTCGTTGGGCTTTACAATACCTGCACATCTTCTGGCAGCATTAGTTGAAACTATCAATTTACTATCATTATTTAAGTTCTTAAAAGAATAACGTTAGTATATTGTCAACATGTGTAAAACTTCTCGATGTTTGAATTACTGTATATTTCAATTAATACAACAATGTAAATACAGTTATCCCTATTACCTATACACCTATGATGTGAGACAACATTAAACAAAGTTACAGTAAAAAAACAAAAATGCAAATAAACTAAAAGTTCATAAGAACGATACACAGCATGGTGGATTTTTATTTAGTCATGTTATACCGACAAAGCTACAAATGCAGCATATCTTTGGAAAACTGTTTATAAGAAAGGATCATCCATTAAATCTCTTTACTGCAGAATTTCATCAACGTAAGTGCATTTGGGCAAGACAAGATGAAAACATAAATTGAGATAGAAACAAGGAGGGTGAGAAAGATATTTTCCAGTACATTATGGAAAGTAGCTGCGCACAATCTACATAATTATGTATTACTATTACCAGATGCAGCAATTTATGCACTCTTATCACATTAAGAAACAATATAATGCATCTCTCTCTCCCTAAGAAAGGCATAAGTAAACATTAAGCCCTAAAGAAGCACTCTTCATAAGTATGACACGCTCGTAAACATGTAACGTGAAGACCTTTCCTGAAAATTCCGTACCCAAAACTGTTAAATGAAGTAAACGTTGGCGTTATACATTTAATTGTGGGTGGAAGGAAATACAGGAGTCCGGAGCGATAATAAAACCTTTAAGACGGTCACAGTGTACTAGCTTCAAGGCCCGCTTGAGCAAAATCATGAGAAACAAATGCATTTATAATGCAGTATTAGAAAATGTGGGTCAAAAGGAACATTTTGGGTAGAGTAAGATATCTATCTCTTAGGATTTACTAATTTTATAAATCATAAAAAGCTGATTCGATTTGAAAAACTTTGCAGCTGATTCGCAGAAAACCCAAGTGTATATATGCATAGTTATTGCATACAAGGCACGAACTAATCGACTGGCCGGATGAAGAGATAAGTCGCTATCATCTCTTGAAATAACCAGATTGTTCAGGACTCTTCTCTCCCCCGCCTATTGGACATTCTAGGACCCTCTCGAAAAACCCCAGCGGCCATTATAGGCTCGTGTGTAGTGCGACATAAATTACTGGTTGTTCATTGCGTTCTTCGAGCATGGTTCCAATGATTGTTGCGACGCATAGTAAGCTTGCTATTGCAGGAGTTTAAAGAAGTATTGTGTTCGGTTCCCCAGTGAGTGAAGTGGAAGGAAGAAGTGTTCATTATGCCGCTACCTCGCAAAGAAAAGTGAAGTGACACTGAAAATTACCCTAGATGACATTAGTGAAGTGAGATTGAGAACCAAGTAAAGTCACAACTGAGTGAAGTGATAGTGAAAACTGGGCAAAGCCCAGGAGGGTCAACTGCCGCTAAATATTCATATCTGTGCAACAGCAGTTTATACTAAATTGTCAAAACATTTTCCTTTTTATCGAACAAAGTATTATTGTAGCTTATTTATTATTATGCGCATATGAAATTGATGATTAAGGGTTGAATGAGCACCCAGGAACCGCGAAGGTTTTAATAGGGCGGCTTTTTATGGATATGGAGCTAGCGAGGTGATAAAGGAATGTTTCCTTAGGAGCCACTCCGAAAACTGGCTTCTGTCCAAACATAAGACTAATTTTAAATTTAGATGTTTAAATGTACCTATGTTCCTTATTTTCTTCTTCGTTTTTCCCTTTTTATCCTCTTTGTGTTTTGTATTCAATTTTCTAATTTATTCTTTGTCTTTCCTGCGGGATCTACATGAGATAATTGTGCACCAAATTTAGCTTGTGAGTCCTTTTGTACTGTACCGCAGCAAGTGTTGGAAACTATGTTACTTATTTTGATTCCATTCTTAGTGGTGCACTCTGAAGATATCAAAACTAACGTTTCTTGTAATCAGATATGTATCATATTTAATGCATCTGTTTCACTTATTCTATAGACATAAAGTAAGCTTTGAATGTCCTTAAGTTAATGATTAAGAATCAAACAGCAGTTACCAAAAGGCAGTGACCTCATCAACGAAGGAAATGCTCCAAATTCATTAATGAGTTTAACAATGGGGTGTAATCCCCTTGTATTCGTCATTTATGAGTGCTCGTAGATGATCTGGGTTTTCAGATTCTTCTGCGTAGACTCATTCATTTAACTTCCCAGTAAACGAAATAAGTAAATGAAGAAGTCAGAAAAGGGTGTGCTTTAACACCAGCTTTACATATATACATACCAAGTGGCCCACCACAGCGGGCCCCACCGTAACGACCTAACTAAGCTGAGTGCACCCCGTGCCAGACCTCCCAGAGGGGATAAAATCCCCCTGCTGGTACCGGGGATCGAACCCGGGTCCTCCGTGCCAGATAATAAAGGTATAACAATAAATAACATTGAAGTGGGTCATAAGACACCACTAACGTATGCACAATATTGTATGAAAAAGAAGCAAAGAAATTAAAAGACATAGCGAGCTAAAATGACTACAAAAAGATTAAATGACATATAGAATTAACAATATGAGTGTACGGTTTATAATACAGGAATTATAAACAAACAATGTTAAAGTATGTAAAGCTATAACATGTGCAATTTAAGTTTAACCGGCATTACACTTCATCACTTTCCCCAAATGACCCCGTTGTCGATGGACCCACAAACCCCACACCCCCACTCTTCACTTTAAGTGTCTGATAATTGGATTTCTTGAGGTAATTTTCTCTTGTCCCAGGTTGGACACTAAAGCTCGTTGGTCGTTAGGTAATTTGGAATAAAAAGATTTTGAAATAGATCCGACGTAGTCTTTAATAGACAGGATTTCAAACTCTTGATGCAAGTTATTGTTGCGTAGGAACCAATTAGAATTGTTTGCAACATGAAGAAACTTATACCAGCTGAGCGCCAGGCAGAAGATGTGTATGTGAGGAGAGGTCGAACCAGAGGTTCATATAGAAGAATGGAACAGTCATAACGAATTTTGGAGTGTCTGTTTATTAGAGGATACGACTTTGTACTCCTGGAATTAGCAAGCCTCACAATGGGATTTCTGTGGGAGTTCTATGTTAATCTAATGTCTAGTAGTACACCTAGATACTTAAAAGGTGTATGTGAAGGTAGCCATGACAGTTGTTCAATCATAAGGCGTAATGATGGCAGGGAATTAACGCCTCTTGATGAGAAATTCTTAGCTGCAGACTTGCGGGTATTCAGAGAAATGCGCCAAGTTGAGAACCATTCTGTCAGTGTAGATAGAGAATCCTGAAGAGAGTTGATGGCTGTGGTTAGTTTGGGATTTGAATTAAACAAAACAGTATCATCTACACTGCCGTGCAACTAGAATGCAATAAAAACCTGCGTCCGTTTGCCTTCTCTGCAGTAGCCACTGCACAAATTCTTATCACTCACGCTTGATAGTTGCTTCCGTGGAGAACCTCGTGTAGTTGTATATGGTGTGGGTGACATTTATTGCGGTGCAATATGCGCGTCACTAATGTCTCACAGATGTTGAGCTTTAGCACTATGGTCCTGGAAGTGGTATAGGTCGCGCGTTACTTCTTGACGAATGAAAATTTTATATGAAAGGTTGAATGCGAGTCTCTACTCAGCTTTTGCGGGAACGAGAGAGAGGAGGTACAGTCTGCAGTGAGATGACGCGCATGCTTCTGAGCTGAAGTAGTACAACACTACAAATCAATTTATGACACTTGCAGTAATATCAGCCACACGTATTATACACTATACCTCTATAACTGTTTCCACTTAACTTTCTTGAATTTATTCTATTCCCGACATCTCTCCCTCGTCTGAATTGCTATTTTCGTTGCATGCATACATACATCCGTACCGCACAAAACTTCTGCAGTCGATACACACACGTGACAGAGGAAAACAGAGGTGTCTGTTATCGTAGCATAAACATTTGCTGACCTGTTTATTAAGGGTAGGCTCACTCATTGGATTTCTGCTCAAGGTCATTCGTCAAGAACGAACGCGCAACCTATATGTACTGCGTTTTAGCATAATTAATTTTTCCAGAGGTAACTGGAGTATCGCAATCAGGATTTGCTCTACCAACTGACACTGTTTTCATGGAGACATAGCAACCCTACCAGGGGGAGGGGGGGGGGGGGCACTTTATGCTCACCTTCTACAATTTTTTAAGTTGTCTTTTAATTCTTTATTAAAGGCATGCAATTAATGGTTATTGCCAGTCACTGCTTCCATTATTGAATTGCGCAATTGTTTAAAAGTTTTCGTTGTCGATCTTTTTTGAGAAACAGTGAAACATCAATGTGGTCATGAAATTCAGATGGTTCAATCTAGGAAGTTGTCTGGTTCGTGCGAACCTTCAGTCAGAGTACCCTACTCCTGCGTGACCAAAGGGCATACGTCCTTTCCAAAATGGTCGGTGCGTTAGGGCAGGTAGTGCTGCCAGTGTACTTTTTTATACTTAGCTACTTGTGTTTGTGGCCGCCTCCGTAGCGCAGCTGGCAGCGCGCTTGCCTGTGGCGCGGAGGACCCGGGTTCGATCCCCGGTACCAGCATGGGGATTTTATCCCCTCTGGGAGGTCTGGCACGGGGTGCACTCAGCCTCGTTAGGTCCCGGGGGGACCAATTGAGGAGCTACTTGATGGAGAACTAGCGGCCCCAGGTCGAGAAGACCGCATAACTGGCCGGGAGGGCTCGGGGCGCTGACCACGTCCCACCCTCCAGTACTGCACCTCACCAATGACGCCTGTAGTGGGCAGAGGTGGGGGACGCAGCGGCTGGGTGGTAGGCCTTGGCCCTTTGTGGGCTGTCGCGCGGGGTTTACGTTTACGTTTACTTGTGTTTGTATTAAGATGAGCAAATTATCGCGCAAAGTTCCACACAGCCAAACTCGAGTGGTTATAGTAAATAACGTGATAGAGTTTATGGAAAAAGAAAGTGAAGCCGGGGCATTTAATATAGATATTAAAAAGTGAGGGAACCTGTGTCTGCGGCAGTAGAAGTTTCTAAAATGACATTAACGCGGATATGTCGCGAGGCGAAGAGAGAAAGGCTATTGGTGAACCCTTGTTTGAAACTCACAATAAAATAGGAAAAAACAACAAACAAATACGGGTCTCGATGATTTTGATAAAGGGGTAATAAGTAGGGTGATAAACAATTTCTGCCTAGCGGAAAAATATCTTCCAACAAAACCGAAACTGGTTGGTGTAAGTGGACGACAATCGTTACATCAGACGAACATATTGTTGAAGCGCATTTTTCTTTATTGTCCATTGTAACGTGCAACAAAAAGAAATATATTTCTGTAATATTATCGTCTCACCATTATTAGGTATATGGTATGAGATTATGTTCAGTCAATCACGTGACGGATTTAGTTAAACATCTATATGACTGGTATTTTAAGAGGCGGTCCATACCGCCGTAGACTTCCGGTACTACGAGATATTCGGGCAGTTGTATAACTGCCGGTACACAGAGCTCGTGAGTTCCGGTCCAACTAAAGCCCTGGTTGTACGTCAATTGTGGATTGATACCCCATTAGTGAAGTGTCGAAGACCGTGGACTGGGGAAGCGATGTTAAGAAGTTCGACAAACATTAAGTTCATCTGACTACAGGCACAGTGACGCGTAGCGGAGTGGGCCCCTCCAAGGCTGCACTTCTACCCCTCTCGCAGCAACTTTCTAGTTTGAGGCGCCTGTGCCCCGACTCGGGATAATGTGAGTCATATAAACAATTAAAAAAGGAATAGTTAAAAATGTTAAATGTTACCTTTATAAACACGACACATACCTACACATAAACACATACCTAAATTTAAAATAAATTTGTTTTAAAAATTGCTCAGACAGCTTGTTACCAGTGGTGGTCATGAAATACCGTAGGTAGCATAAGTTCTTTAATAATACTTGGCATTGCTAGGATTAATCCCTTAGAAATGTGCCAGCATTTGGAAACCCTTCTTCATACAGGTGCCTTATTGACAGAGCATTGCTTCTGGTTCTTCATAAACCAACAGCATGTCAACATACCCGTCGTTGATGATTGAACAACTGTTAGTCCTAGGAAGGTTTATGTAACATAGTTAAGCTTTGAGTTGATCATAACGGTTTAATTACGCCAGCCATTTACTCAAGTCATTTTACGTTTCTGAAGCTTTTCTAACTTGGTTGAATGGGTATAGAATAATGCTACAATAAAATACACTTTACGAAGTGTAAACGTATCTCCACCTGCCAGAGGAAAACATGGAGCTTTATTCCATTTTGTGTGCAATTATAATTTATAATGTTACCGTAATGGTGTTTTGTTTCGTAATATAAAATTATAGACCCAAGGTGATAAAACAAAACGTAATAAAATTGAATTTTACTCTAAGTATTTAAACACAAAGGAAAGCGGCACAATGGTGAACCATCATAAAACCACTCGTTCAATACTATTCTTTAAGCCAGCGCACCATTACAGAATAATTAATGGGAAAACTTAGTTCTCACCTACAGTCAGTGCATGGGTTTTTTAGCTCCGTAGGACGTCTTAAGCTTAGTTTGGTAGCTGATTGAAATAATTAAATTGCAACATCTATTGCAGCTACTCTATAAGTTACAATATGCCATGGGTGTGTACCAGAACTGAAATTACCCATCTAATACTTAGCATTTTTTTGGACATGGCTGTACAACACCCATTTGTTTGCTAAAGGCCTGCCTTCAATTGGTCGCATTGCTTACAACTGCTATTTTCTTTTTAAATACTTTTTTCAAGAAATAACAGTGATTAGTTGCTCTGTCAATGGAAGTTTTCATAGACTCCATGCCTGGAATTGGCATACATTTTCCCTTTCCTTATTGCGCAGAATTGCCCTTTTGTCTTCAAATATTTTGGTCAGCAGATGCAAGTGATAGATTGTTTCCTCAGTGGGTGTTGTACGAATGTATGCTCAAGTTGAGCGAAATGTACTAAAAATGCTGCTCTGGCTTCCAGTGTCGCGGTAGATGCTTTTGAAATCAACATACGAGTACATAACGATTGCATTCTGTCCCATAAAACACTTACCTATGCACTGGATCGTCTATCCCTCCTTTACAATGTATTACCCAAAATAGCGCTTAACTCATTGAGCCACAAGAAACTATTGGAAATAAATTCTAAGTTTAAAGAGGTATACAATATGTTTTGTGTAGTACGTTTTCGTCCATCTCTTATGTCTCATCAGTAAACAAAAGTATGCAAAATCCCTTCCAAATGAAGAGGATATTATAGCTATTCCCAGATACACATTTTGTTTGTCATGTAAATATTTTAAAAAGTATAGTATTTTAACCAAAATCTTTATTTGATTTTCTTAAAATCGAAATTTTGGAGGAAAAAATCTTCTATCTTCTTAATATCTTCGTGTCGTGTCTTCGAAAGATGCTGAAACTGAATACTAAATTTGGTATTTATCGGACTTTGCATTTTCAAGTTTTGTTGTTCAAAGGCACATGCACAGGATCCTTTTCTAAAATTTCTTTATTTTTTGGATTCAGTAGACTTCATGACGTGTAATTACGCTTATATCCCGATACCAAAATGTTCTGTGTAATGCAATATAGAACAACCAGATGTGTGGTGGAAAAAGTAAAAAGGTAACTTCTGTATGTATATAGGTGTTTGTGTGTAAGTGTGTGTATGTGTGTGTGTGTCTGTCTGTCTGTCTGTCTGTCTCTGAGCAGTCCAATTTTAAAATAACTTGTATAAACGCCAAATGAACTAATCACTAACTAGGCTTGTTCATACTAGTAAGTCTTGCGAAATGTTACTGTGCCTCGTCTTACGATCCCCGTTCTTTACTGATAGAGCACCAACTGAATCAGCAACAACAAAAGCATTTCGAAATGCGGCTAGTGACGAAACGATCGCATCATGAAGACATGACGTGAGGAATTTGTAGAATCATGAACGTGATGTGCGGTGCAAATGCCAACCACTTTTCAGTTCTGATTTATTTGTACGCATCTCCTTTCTTGGGAAAGAAATACTTTTTCTTACAAGGTCTTACAGCGCAATAAGTCTACGGAAATTATGCATAAAGAATGCGGTTTGTGCAAGAAAGGCATTTGCTGTACAATTTTGCTTCCACTTAGAAATCTCCATAGATCTAGATATTATTTGTTCTAGTATCACTCATACTGTAGTTATATCATAAAGGGATGTTGGCAACGAATTATAACTGACAACGTGCACCATTTTTAAAAATGTGTAATCTTTAGACTCTTTATATTTCCATTGACGGTAACAATAAAGTTTCATTTACGATCTTAATCTGTTAATGTGTGTCAGGCATTTTGAATGCAGCTGTAACAAACAGACAACACATTACTTGCTACTCATAGCATCTGCAGTTTGTTATTGCTCTGCTGTATAAGAAAATTTGATATAACTGCTTATAATAGCATTAAAAAAGGATGTATATTCCAAAACTGATCTCGAGGTGCACATTAGTCATGCACATACTATAAAGTTAAATGTGTGCGTAGCAAATATATATTCCAAGTCGCATTCATTCCTTATAAATATTATAATATAAATATAAATAGCTTACCAGGAAGCTGCCCCGTTCAACGTACTCCTGGAGAACAAGGCCAGACAGTAAGAAGAAAAAATCTGGGCCATTGCCTTCAAAGGAATTCCTCTATTCATTCTTCAACAAGCTATTCTTATAAAGCTTATTCTTCCATCTACTTCACGTTAATATACATAAACATTTATAGAAATTACTTTATTGGATACTATGTTGACGCTGCAATGGGAATAGGGAAATTTAACATGCTTAAGCAATAATCAATATATTTTAAGAACTAGTCACTTTGTGAATGTTTTTAAATTTCGTTCTCTTGCATGATCAAGATAAAAACAAAAAATAATAACAACTACAATGTGAGAAAATTTTAAGTATTAGAACATTCAAACCAATAAAAAGGAATATCTCTAAATGGTTAACTCCAACAAAAAATGTATTTTACATAAATTGTGTGCTTTAGCAAGATCTCCATTTCTGTGGTGTTAAGATGTCGATTGTTTACGATTTACCACTTATGTGAAGGTCATTCCGAACGAAGAAGGCTGGTTAATCCTAGAAAATACTATATATAAAATTAATTTGTTATGAAATATATTAATCAGACGGCATTTTAATCAACATCATCAAACATGTTTCCATGTAAAGGGTGTTTGGAGTAGGAGATTTTCTTGGAAACGTTGGTATCGTATTCTTGAAATACGCTGAACTTAAATACTTTTAGACTTCAGACAGAAAACTCTACGAGAGGAGTGAGGAGGCCATGGTGGAAGTGCACTATCATGTCCTAAATATATCTACTATTACATTAAATACGTCATGCAGCGTTAGTAACCCAACACTGGTAGCACAAAAGCATATGTTTATTAAAAGATCTTGATATATTGATACTCTAGCCGTAATCTGTCCCAGGTAACGTAAAGTTGTTGATGTCAGCACCTTTTGTGCGACCACATTTTTGTGAGAGGAACACAGAAACAAGTTTGGTATTTAGCCAACTATTCTCTTTGTGGTTATGTCGTCTACCAGCTCACCCCATTTAGGAGTGAAAACTAAATATTTCCTGTAATGTAACATGACAATGTAAAGCAGTATAGTCAGAAGTTAGGGTGCCCTGGGTCTAAAATTTGAAGTTTCCATATTTTTATAGGTATGAAATCAATACTTTGCGCTTTATGTGTAAACTACATACAAAGTTGCATCACAATCTAGGCTATAGTTTTGAGGGTATTAATTATTCAATTTATTCACAATGCGAAAATATCTTAATATTAAGAATATTTCATGCGCATCCAAAAATTAAAATATAACAACAGCTTTATTGTTTTATAAACTCTAATTACCCTACAAATACTATAAATCTCCTGCAGGAACAAAAAATAATTACTTTCAAAGTAATTAATTTCATTGCTTTGATAGACATTGAAAATACCTTTTAAGTTTTTCTGCGCATTCAATTTTTAATGCTAAACAACTATGCAACTTTTGGGGCGAAGGACTGAAAGCTGAAGTCACATGAATGGAACACATGCGGGAAACTTCTAGGAGATTAGCACAAAATTGAATGCGCGTGGTGCAGGTTTTAACCCATTTAGTGCCAAAAAGTAGATCTTGTGCATTTATGAAAGTCATGTCTTCATATGCTTTATAACAAAGCTTAATGAATCTATATTTTTAATGTTTCTCCATATGTCTTGTTTCCCTATATGTTCTATTCTTCAATTCTATTTCTCACTGCTTTCCAAATTCTGTTATAATTTTTCCCTTGTAGTTCTCAAACTTACCACAATACTATGTTCTCCAACTCCCTGCCTATTCCTGCCCACCATCTATACTTATTTTGCCTTATCTTGTGTTGATTCAGACAAATCTTTAATATATGTATTCTCTTTGAAAGCGCCACTACCAATACTTCAAGATTCTGTGTCTAAAACGCGAACTTTAATGAAGAGCTGTGTGTGGTTTATTTCCTAGGGTATTACTATTCAGTGGATGGCACGTGCTTATGTTTCGAAAGAAGCTAAATTCACGACCGTAGAGCACATTTGACGCACCTGGATAAATACACGATAGAGAACGTTCCTCAGTCGAATGCAGATGGTAGGTTCAAGGTCTGTAGGTCGTGAAGTTCACTTGAAAAAGTAATAAAATAGCTGAGCTTTAGTATGTAGATCAACAAAAGAGAGAGGAAAGACAACAATGTGTGGTCTCTTACGAAACATAGCTGGAGAAAACTTTGACCTCGCCATGACAATGCTTTCCGGAGGAAACATAATACCTTCCTTTCAAACTGTCCCCCACAACAAGAGTGCTAATGTATAGATTAGGGTCCACCAAGGATAGAATCAAGACTTTGATAGAACATCCATATCCTTAAGTTTTGTCCTTGCTTGTTCTCTGCCTTTCGGTTTCTGATGCAATAAAACAGAGGTCACTAATGGTAGACCCCGATCTGAATGCGGACCTGGCAGCATCGCCTTCAAAACCATCCTGCAATGATTAAACCTTTAAAATGTGTTAAGTCACTGCGTTGTTCTTTTAGTATTTTATTGACAGCTAACGTCAACAAAACGGACCAATTTCCACACACATACAGCCGTCAGAATAAACTCGAAGCTTAAATCAGATTATTTTTGGCGCGTCTGGTGAAATCTTTTATCCAGAAAAGACAATAGCGATTACTGCAACACAGACTTTACGTACTACATAAAGAAAAGTTTCTTCAGATAAACATACGCTTCGAACAGCAACAATGTGTACAAAATGACTTATGTGTTGCATTAACATGGCTTTTTCTATTCACTCTTGCATAAACGCCAATTCTTCAATTTACCAGTAACCTCGTGGCACAACAGACCATACGGGCCAAGGCATACTGCCCGACCACTGCGTCCCACACCTCTGCCCACTAGAGGCGTCATTAGTGGGGTGCAGTACTGGAGGTGGGATGTAGTCAGCGTCCCGGTCTCTCCTGGCCAATTATGTGGTCTTCTCGAACAGGGACTGCTACTTTTCAATCAAGTAGCTCCTCAATTGGCCCCTCCGGGACTTAATGAGGCTGAGTGCACCCCGGACCACACCACCTAGCGGGGAAAATTCCCATGCCGGTACTGGGGATCGAACCCGGGTTCCCCGTGCCAGAGGCAGGAGCGCTGCCACTGCGCTACAGGAGCGGTCATTATTCTATCTACTTCATGTTCATCGAGACAGACATTTATAAAGATGATTTCAATGCATGTTTCCTTGTAATTACATTGGAAATGGGAGAATCAGAAGGTTCAAGTTATAATCAAACATTTTAAGAGCTGATAGCTATCTAATGACTTTCAAATTACGTTGCATTTAAATGACCAATGGGAGGAAAAAACCGAAAAATAACTTCCCATTTGAAAAACGTAAGTATTTTAAAATTCAAACCAATAAGATGGAATATCTTAGGAATGGCCAGCTTTACAAATATACAGGGTGTAAATGAATAACGCCGCACGAATTTTTCTAGTGATAAACGGTTCATAGGCAATCAATTTGATATAGGAAACCTATGGTCTAGTATAATAAATTACAGAAATGTGCCTTAAAATTGTTTGAGGGTATGCACGCCACTGGTCATGCTCACTGCAGCTGTAACACATGATGAGAGAACAACTGGGCGAGTTCCGTAGCCTGTCTGTTTAGCGTAGTGGATATGGTCCAACGACGCGAAGGTACTCACGCATTAAAAGCGCAGGTTCAAATATCCTTAACCCACATTTTTTGTTCTTTCTTCCTTCCTTCCTTCCTTCCTTCCTTCCTTCCGTCCTCCCTCCCTCCCTCCTTCCTTCTTTTTCTTTCTTTCTTTCTTTCTTTCTTTCTTTCTTTCTTTCTTTCTTTCTTTCTTTCTTTCTTTCTTTCTTTCTTTCTTTCTTTCTTTCTTTCTTTCTTTCTTTCTTTCTTTCTTTCTCTCTCTCTCTCTCTCTTTCTTTCTTTCTTTCTTTCGTTCTTTCCTTCTTTGTTTCTTTTTTCGTTGCTTTCTTTCTTTCGTTCTTTGCTTCTTTGTTTCTTTCTTTCTTTTTTCTTTCTTTCTTTTGTCATAAGCGCATGCTTATTTAACTTGATTTACAGGAAACATTATTTTGTGTAGCGTTCTAATTTTTCGTTTAACTAATATTTAAACCTTTGGTTTCAAGTTTGTATAACTATTATTTACACATGCATTATCTAAACACCAGGTACACACTGAGAACTTCGTTTTCTTTTCAATGAGATGGTACAGGCCTAACTAGCAGCTTAGAAACAAGTTAATAATTGATAAGCACTTGAAAGAGCTACATGCGATTGAATTATTATAAACATAGTTGAATTGATATTAACATCACAATACAATACGTAGTTACAAGCAGAACAAAGGTAAGGAAATAAACAATGAGTAAGTGTAGGTTTCATAACTTGATACCTTAATTAAATCTGATAATAAATTGAGTGATACAATAAGAGAAAGAATACAGGCAGGGAATGAGCTTATTATGCAAATAAAAATACTTTCTCTAATGAAATAACAACCAGAAAAACCTAAACTCAAAGTTTATAAAATATTAATAAGGCCAGTAGTAACCTATGGGTCTGAGGTTTGGTATACCAGAATGAACAATGAACGATGAAAAGGCTTTCCGTTCTTTAGAGAGAAGAATAGTCAGAGAAATGTTTGGACCAGTAAATTGTAGTGCATCGAATTTGGGAGTGAAAAACAATAGGGAAATAAATTATTTAATAGAAGTAAACAATACTATGCGCATCGCATATGATGGTGGTATTTTGCTATTTTAAAGCATAAACACAACATTGCTCTCAAATTGAAAATGAAAGGGGGGGGGGGGGGAGTTTACCCATCTCCAGGTTTAACTCGATTTCTGGAGTTCAGTCAGTCGTCATAACCGTGCGGTCAAAGCACACGTCTTGGAAATGTCATGCATTTCTGGAGCCTCTCTCTAGGGCCCGTTATCCATTGTAGTGGCGTGCAGCCACATGTTAAGTCTCCAATTTAAGCGCTTTTGGTAACGCCACAATTTAGAAATGCTTCCTCAGAGAGACAGCGGACAGGCTTTAGTAACTGCTAATAGACACCATTTCGATTCTAGTGGATAATATTGACATATTTATTTCTGCTTGTGATTTATTGGTCACAATCTGTAATTACTTGGAATACGTATAACCTATTAAGGTGACGTCGTAGACCATTGGTTTCCTATCTCTAATTGACTGTCTATGAATCCTCTATAACCATTAAAATTCGTGCGCTGTTATTAATTTACACCCTGTTTATACCAGATGGCCATCCCCTGTAGTCTTGTTTCCCGCATACGTTAGTGCCTCATACTGCTGTTCAAAAGGGAAGTGCCTGCACAAGCGAAACTTCACTGACCTGTGCTGCTATCTGCGTGCGTTTTCGTCCTGGTTTCCCTCTGATGTGGTAGCGTGGCCGGCTGTAGTTCGAGTCAGGTCTTACAGCCAAACAGGCAACAGGCAAACTGTAATGTACTCCAGCTAGGGTTTACGAAACAGAAGCGGAAAGACCAGAATACGTCATACTTGCGCATCTGCGTAAATCTTAAGAGATATCCATGCTAATGCGGAGGGGCGCTTACATCAATGTATCCAACAAGGCGGCCATGTATTTGAACATTTGTATTATGTATAATGCTACAATAAACATCTGTCAGTCCATAACAAAGGTTTAAAGAAACATCAATTAATTATATGCATTGTATTCATTACACTTTATTGTAATCAAAGAAATAATAGCATTTCTTTAATATTGCTAATTGTGAAGCACAAATTGTTGCATTGTGTGTTGTTTAGTATAAATTAACTGCCAGATACCTTGAAACAGATAATTAATATGCTTTGGCCCTTGTGCATATTCTTTTGTTTAGGGACAATCATTCCTCTACACAGCAACCTTTCTCGAGCCCAGGAATCGAACCCGACACCCCTCCTACAGCAAGCAAGTTTTCTAGTGACGAGCTATATGGCAGTTCTAGCTGTAAAGTGTTTGTTTTCAAGCGCTGGTCTTACGTCAAGCAAGGTCTCCTCTCTATTGGTGTGGAGTCCCCTTTACTGTTCTGCTTAGGCAAAACTTTCGGAGTCTCGGGTATCCGGGATTAACTAAATTCAACAAACGACGGTGTGCGTGGACCACCTCATGTATCTATACCAGGTGGCCCATTCCAGTCGGCCCTCGTGTACGTACATAACCCTCGGTGCGTTAAAAGAGTTGCAGAAATCACAGGGGTAAATCCAGTCAGTGGCGTGCGTGAACTTTGTTCTCCTTGTAACAGAAGCGAGCGGAGAGGCAAAGGAAATACCCAGGCTTTAACTAGCGTGTGCAGTGCGTGATAATAGAGAGGAACAGTCTTAGAATATTTTCCACTTCGCTTACAAGAATTTATTTTCCAGGGAATAAACTCATTCCCGTATATGCTCCTATTGTCTAACATTACGGTTTGCAGATTGTAAATCGCCGTAACAAAACCCATGCAAACATGAGGGCGCGTAATATCTAATTGGCATTTCTTTGTTTCTTATTAATGTTATTGTTCTATATTAAATTATTATCTTATTCATATTGATTATACAATTAACATTAATATTAAATTTATTATTTTATTCTTATTGGTGTGTTTATCATTGTTAAGATTATCATTATTGATATTAGTATTGTTATTATTGTTTTGATTATTATGCTTATCATTATTGCTGTTATTATTAGTGGTGGTGGTGGTGGCGGCGGCGGCGGTGGCGGTGGTGGTGGTGGCGGTGGTGGTGGCGGTGGTGGTGGTGGCTGCGGTGGTTGCGGCGGCGCCGGCGGAGGATTCCTGCAAGGTGAGCCTCAGGATTTTTCCTGTACCATGGTGGAACAACACTGCACCGCTTCAAACATGATGGTGCACCTTACCATTATGAATCTGTAAAGGTCCATTTCAATTAGTTGTATCCTGGACAATGGATGGGCCTAGGTGGCCCAATACCCTGGACAGCAAGATCTCCTGATCTAGCCCCATTAGATTATTTCTTTTGGAGACATTAAAGAATATTGGACATATACAAAGAGACGGTTGAAACATTGTATAAATCAACAATGCAAAATTTTGAACACCTCTTCTATGAACGAAGTCATCATAACAGTAGCCTTTGATGATAATAACGAAGAGAATAATAGAGTAATAAACCATAACTAAAATATTATTATTAATGTAATACTAAATGATAATACTAAAACTAATTAAAATAAAACTAATAATTATGATACAAATAATAGCGTTTCTGATGGTAATCGTAATAACTACAAACATTAACAATAACTAACAATAATAATAGTAGGACTAATACAAATAATAATGTGGATATTAATGATCATGATTATGATAGTAATAATAACAGTAATAACAGTAATAATAATAATAATGATAATGATATTGATAATGATAATGATGATGATAATGATAATGATAATGATGATGATTATGATGATGATGATAATAATAATAATAATAATAATAGTAATAATAATAATAATAATAATAATAATAATAATAATAATAATAATAATAATAATAGTAATAGTAATAATAATAATAATAATAATAATAATAATAATAATAATAATAATAATAATAATAATAATAATAATAATAATAATAATAATAAATACACCATTAACATTAATAGGAAACAAAGAAATGTCAAACATTACGAGCCCTCATGTTTGCATGGATTTTGTTACGGCAATTTACAATCTGTAATCCTAATATTAGACACTAGGAGCATATACAGAAATTAGTTTATTCCCTGGAAAATAAATTCTTGTATGTCAAGTGGAAAATATTCTAAGGCTGCTCTTGTCTATTATTATACTCTGCCGCTCTCTTCTCTTTCAAGCAGAACAATGCTCACACAAGCCACTGGCTGGATATACCCCTGTGATTTCTGCAACACTCTTAAGGGACTAAGGGTTATCTACTTAACCGAGGGCCGGCTAGTGTGGGCCACCTGGTATATTTCAGGTGAGTCAGCTGCCCCTTATTTTCCGCATTTTATACTCTAACATGAAAACATCGGCTCCTATGCTCGGCTCTATCGAAATAGTTAACATGGATGTCTTTGGTTACACACTCGAAGTAATTAATAGGTTCTAATACAGATTTTTGATCATTGCCTTTTAATTTACACGTAATTAAGCAGCTGACAATTGCACCTCTGCAAATGTACACTGGGACCAGCGAATACTACATGTTAAATGGAATGTTTACTTCCCACATTAATAGGTAGCTTAATTGGAACACTAGCTCGTTTACCGTGGATTCCATGTGATGTAGATGTGGTTCGATTCCTGCATGTGCTGTATTTTACGGTGCAACATTCACAAATAGTATTGGCTGAACAATTATTATGTTAAAAGCTGTTATTTTAATTTGTAATTGTTTTTATTCCATTTTATGGTATTGTAGTCTATTAGGATATCTCTCCCGGTATAGATGCTGAGTTGCTTGGGCCCTTGCTTATACGTGGTTCAAAAGCATATCAATGTCTCGTCGGTCGAATAAATGGTGAACGAATGGCACAAAATAACATGCAACAGCTTACACGTGGAAATGAAGGGAGTTGGCATTGATAAAAGACTAACATTATGCCAGTGAAATGGGGCAGAAGACCGAAAACGATTTAAGTTATAATGTCCTAAACCTTCAGGAACTTTATAATTAGACTATTGTGAATTCGGTTTCCAAGTTTTGATGAGCATAAAATAGTGGTACAACACTGATACGCGATCCCATGTCTCACGGGTTACCGCACAAGATACTCATAATTTTCATCAGCTATTTGGAGAGTTGACTGTGAGCATGTTCCGAGTTCAGCAGTGCGACTTGTACGCCAGCCGCTATGTCATTGCTACTTCGCGCGTTTTGGGGTTAATTTAGTCTTTTAAGACTAAGTTTTAATCCGTTGCTGGGACTTTTAATAATTGCTCAAATGGCCAAAGTTATTAGGCATTCGTTTGAGATGTACGACACATAATTCATGCCAAAATTTAAATATACCGTTATTTAACAGTATGTGCGTTTTGACTGTAAGGGTTCATGGCGAATGAGGGTGTCCTAATTTTTTGCAGCCAGCTCCTACTTTAAGTACAAGAATCCGCCATTTTCTTTTTATTTGGTGATGTTGGTGTACTTATATAATAGGTCCATTTTTTCAGAGCCGTTTGCTGAATTACCTTGATATGTACACTCCAATAAAAAGATTCCAAAATTGGCTGCAAACCGAAATTTGCTCTCAGTAAATGAGTCGTTTGTTCTTAAGGTGTACTTTAGCGGGGAGTACATGCTGTCCCTTAAACCGCTATTCCTCTGAATTTTGCGTAATCCTCTCTCTAAGAACGTCAAGCAATACGTTTAAGTAAGAGCAAAAGTGAACTAAAACGCACATGCCGTTTGATGGGTAGCCTAGTTTCCAAAAAATAAGGGGCAACTGACTCACCTGGTATATACCGGATGGAAGGGAAGTCCTTACATTAATTTAAACCAGCGACAGATATTTGGAACACATTTTGTATCTTACGATTTTATCTCTGGCCACTTCCTACAGATATATTTTAGTTTTGTCGAAAATAAGCTGGCAACACTGCAGATTGTGTGGGTATCACTTTCACTAGGCCAGTACATAAAAACACCGCAGCCTGGTGTCTCGTGAACTTAAACAAATACTATGCCGTGTCCTCCCATGTTTAGTGTGCAAGTATAGGCCAATCAGAATCGCTATCTTCCAAATAATTACACCACCGTGCAAGGTCCATCACTCGCTTTGAAACCCTGCTTATACGCATTGTGTAAAATTGTTGACGTTCTTTGTGACAAAGAAGCAAAAGTCGATGAAAATGAACCACAATTTTCTGCTCCATTACATTATATGATGTTTATCTCCATTACATTATGTGATGTAGAAAGAAGTGACCTAGCTGTCCACGGGCCCTTAAACTCCACTTCATCGGTCCATCCACGTACATCGCTATCCCGTGCAACTCTGTTAAAAATTAAGGATAAGAGAGGTATACATTATTTCATGTGCGACTATTAAAAGTAAATACATCTTTTTCATGTTTTGTTTTAACCTTTAGGCCAGATTTTCAGGATTTTAGGTCATCTTTCGGTAACTTTACAGCATAAGTACGTGCACATTTCAATAGTTTTTAGGTCATGAATATCCGAGCACTAATGATGAATCAGACAAGCCAAAGAGACGCGCAGAAGTTCCTAATATCACCACCTTAAGCTGCCTTGTAACCAGGCACCCCTCTGTTGTGCACTGAAAATATTTTTTTCTTAGAACAAGCATCAAACTATGAAACCTGAAGGAAGACCTGAAAGGTTAAAAGGAAACGGAATGAAAGGGAAATGAAGGAATGGAAATCGTGGCAGATGAGATACCATACCACCCTAGCATTCGCCTACCATCCAGAGAAATCCAGGAAAATCCTAAAGTGGGCGATCGACGGGAATTAAACAGAGATAATCGCTCCTCACAAGTTACGGCAGAGGTGGCCGTTTATACCTAAAGCTTGAAAAATACAGTTCTAGTAAATGCACCAGTTTTCTGTAATTTTAAGAAAATGTTTGACATACAGAAACGAATATTTATATGAGATTTCAGTAAATACCTGATGCATTTTTCTGTTCATAGGAAATGTTGAAATTTCTTAGCATTCACTTATCATTTGTTCAATCTCTTATGCTCTTTCGGTTTAGTTATTTCTGTTAGAAATTATGTTTACTTATTGTAGGACCTTATTTGAGAAATTCACTGATAGAGCCTTGGTTGTAAAGCTGATTTTTTCCTTTTTATCTAAGTTTCCCAACAATTTACTTCCGTCCTAAAAAAGCTGTTTCTTTTTGGATATCTAACATATTTTACTCTATATCTCAATGTTTTTCTCTTGCTTCCTTTAATTTCATTTAAAGGTCCTTGGTAATTTTCGTCGTTACTAAGATTAACAATTATATGTGTGAAGCAGGTTTCAAAAATAAATTGTGCCCAAGGTCATAAACTTATGTATCGGTTGCAATTCGTGACAGCCACAAAGAAATATAATACACAAGTATATAAAATGCTATTTATTAATAATACAGTGTACAAAAATAATGTGCATGACACAAAAGAACAAATACAGGTTAGTGAACCAACTAATGTGGATGGATACAATTTTTAAGCACACACCGTGTTTACAGTTTGTTAGGTACTTTCAGTGACAATACACACTAATGACAGTGCCTTAGTTACGCAAACTAATCATGCTGTTTTTCGAAATCCACTTCAGCCTGCATATCAAAGCTATTGACATACGATGCTGGAGTGTAAGAAATGAAAGATTACATTTTGTATGTTGGTACAAATAGTTACAGGAATGTAGAGGGCATTAAAAGAGGGTTAGGTGGATCCCATATAATAAACTGAGCCTGATGATTGCAATCGATAACAGTGAGCTGTACAAGCAATAACACGAGTTATAGACTCTGCCAGCAGAGCCTAAGTGGTGTTTATTGTTTGGTATTTATTACAAAAGCAATGACAGATATTCGTTAGTCATTTATTTTATATGTTAAGAAGGTATAACTTTGTTTATGACCAGCGTAACTAAAATTTGTTTTTGTTTCAGTAAGACAGTAACTGTCGTTAGTGAATATAATCTAGCCCTTTTATTTTTGTTTGAAATTGGAGTGGTTGATCATGTACATTAAGAGAGCATATTTGTCAGTCATGATGAGTTAAAAATGTAGATGAATGAATACTTGAAATGTGAATAAAGTGTTCATGAAGTGGCACACTATTTCCTGTATCCGGTATGATCATAAGATGAAGACGTTGCACTTCCTCCATGATGCTGAGAACTTCCGTAACCTCCGTTGTTGAACGTAGCGCTAGTGTAAGGAGAAGGAGTACCGTAATTAGTAGTCGGAGAACTGTATCCGCTAGATGGGACTCCGTAACCGTTGGTTGGAGCTCCGTAACCGTTAGCTGGGGCTCCGTAACCTGCACTTGGAGATCCGTAACTAGCAGTTGGGGCTCCGTATCCGGTAGTTGGGGCTCCGTAACCGGTAGCTGGAGCTCCGTATCCGGTAGTTGGAGATCCATAACCAGCAGCTGCAGAGCCATAATTAGCTGGTCCTGAGGGGTAGCGAGCTTCTCCTTCATACCTTACTTGTGCTCTGAAACCGTTCTTCCAGTCCGCAACATAGGAGACGATCTGGGTGCGTCCATCAGGTAGTTGTACCCGATACTCTCCTGTGATTGTGTTACCGTCGCTCGCCTCGTGACGATTGTAGTCGTTGCCACTAGCATAGTCCCTCACTGCATACCCAAACTGGTATGATTTGGGCTAAAGTAAAAGAAATATATGTTAGAACCTAAGCATACGTGATTTAAATTCAGCATTGGTTTCCAAAGAACTAAGCTTAATTTTACTTAAGAGGTGGAGTCAGGACTGAAAAATTCAATGCCATAGGCGGGATTTGAACCACGGATCTTCCGCATTGAGCGACTGCTTTAACCACTAAGCTACCTTGGCGAACTTGCCAGTACGACATTAAGTTCCCCAGCTGATTCGTACTTTTTCCGGTTAGACCACAAGCGAATCTCACATCAGAGATAAACACCCCAAGGGTGACTTATTTCTGATGAGAAACTCCCTTGTGGTCTAACCGGAAAAAGTACGAATCACCTGGGGAATTTAACATCGTACTGGCAAGTTCACCATGGTAGCTTAGTGGTTGAAGCAGTCACTCGATGCGGAAGATCCGTGGTTCAAATCCCGGCTATGGCAGTGAATTTTTCAGTCCTGATTCTACCTCTTAAACATTGCCCACACACGGCTTGTGTGTTTAAAAACACCAGTAGTAAGCTTGTTGGTATAAATAAATAAAAACTAATTTTACTTTCCGCTAGTTAACTTTTAACCCCACCCACTCCAGCAAGCTTCAAACTCATAAACACTTTTTAAATGATTAAGGGCGCACGATTACTATGCATATATATACTATTAGAATGTAGAAGAGTATGAGCAATCTATTGTGACAGGTATGTTGTTATCACCAGATTCATCATCTACTAGCAAAATTAAGACTTGCAAATAATCTGTACATATCTGTAGGGTCCAATATTCGGAGGAGATTGCTTTTTCAACATATAAACTATACGTTTCTGTATCCTTTTCTACAGCAAACAATAAATTCGTAAACCTTTCACAAGATTAGGATGTCTGCTGTCACCCCTGTCTCACATGGGTATTCATCTGGCTTATCACAACATAACGTTTCTAACTACCTGCTCATCATAGGTGCCCTGGGAACCTCCATGACCATAGCCATTGTTGTGTCCCCCATTGTATCCGGTATTGTAACTTCCTCCATTCGGAACACCATATGACGATGGTGGAGTCGCATATGAGTCACCGTATCCTGTGAGGTCCCCTCCGTGGGCTGCAGCCACCAGAAGGACGAGTGCTAGAACCTGGGAAGAGATTAATGTTATGTCAGTTTTTCAGTAGGTAAATTTAGTATTTAGCCACTACATTACATGTCCGAATTAACAAAAATAACCCTTATCACAAAATGGTAACAATTTTCTTTCAAGAAGGTACTAATCATGACGACCATTACTTCAGAAATGGAGGCCAGTAATGTGCAAAAAGAAACATATAATAAGTGAATTTTATTTTCAATGTAGATATTATCCTTCTTGCTTTACCTCAGAAAGTATCGGGTTCAAAATTATCAAACATAATTTCTGGCACAATTTGTAGTATCAACTGTCACTTCTACATGCATTTGAAATATAACGTGTGGTATTACTTTGATGCAAATTATGAACTGTTTAAAAGTGTGAATCAAATTATGTGGAAGAGCCAATAATAATGTAAGGAATGAAATAATGATCGCAATAACAATAATAATTATATTAATTTTTATAGTAATAGACTCTAAGAATTTAATAATGATTTTAAGAGGTGGAATCAGGACTGAAAAATGCAATGCCATAGCTTGGATTTGAACCACGGAAATCCCGGCTATGGCATTGCATTTTTCAGTCCTGATTCCATCTCTTAAAACATTGCTGACACACGGCTTGTGTGTTTAGAAACACCAGCATCAAGTTTGTTGGTATAAATAAATAATAATTACCATCTAAAAGTTACTTAAACCTGGGACATAAAGTACCTGCAATTCTAAGTCGCCCTTGGGGTATTTATCTCTGATGTGCGATTCCCTTGTGGTCTACCGGGAAAGTACCAATTGGTTAGGGAATTTATTGTCATACTGGCAAGTTGGCCATGGTAGCTTACTGGTTAGAGCAGCCGTTTGATAAGCGGAAGGTCCGTGGTTCAAATCCTGGCAATGGCATTGAATTTTTCAAGCCTGATTCAACCTCTTAAAAATTCCTTACTGATAGTTTATCTCTCAGAGATCTTGCAAACTGTCAGGATTATTACTAACGTAGGGAATGGACATTGTAGTAACAAAGATGGTCCGATGACGATAATGGAAACGATGATGCAAAATTAAATTACTCTTACCTGTGCCATATCTCTAGAATATTTTTCTAATCCCATGAATGTGTCGTAGCTCGGCGAAAAATAGATAGAGGGAAATCCGGCCTCCCTCTTTCGCATAACGTTGGGCATCACTTGTGTAGATAATGGCAAACGTGGAAAAAATCATAAATGATAAATCAATGAATTGATTCGGTTACGAAACCATACATTTAGCTTCCAAAAACATTGATGAATGGTGTTCGGAGGTGGAAGTGTATGTAAAAATGACTTTTAAACACACCGAGGGTGTTGATTGGTTATTTCGGTTATTATCCTTGGCTTTTAGAAGTCTGCGTAAAGTGTGGTGGAAAATCGTGCGGTTTAGCCATGGAGGGAATTGGACTACACCTTATTTGGAAAATAGAAATTGGGAGGGAAACAGTACCTCATTTTTTCGGAGGACCAGTATCATTTGTCTACAACAGCATGGATTCCATTTTCTTCTTATAATGGAATCCATGTAGTTGTAGATAAATGCAATCTTAGTATTATCAATTAAAAGTACAGTAGAAAGAGGAGTAGGGTCTGGTTGGACTGCTTATCCTCCTCTTTGAGTAAGAATTGTCCATGCAGGTCCTGCTGCAGGTGAAAAAAGGAAGAATCGCAAAGCTTCAAATATGTTATTTCACACAATTTTTTATTTCAATGAACGCCACATTTTTCCCTCAGGGAGTTTTTACGTCGAAAAGTTTCTTCAAATCAAACAAAAGTATGCTCGAATAAAAGACGATATTTGTACACTGTTTATATGGCAAATTTAAGAGGACAGAGAAGTTCGAATTAAAGAATAAAAAAGTTTAAATTACCCAAATTTCACCATATAATGTATCAAGAATAATGCTGAATATATTTTCGGCGTATAAACACTCAGATCTATGTCGACTGGATCTTCAGTCTCCGTAAACTAAGTGTAAAATGTCTGTATTTGAAATGCACGCTTTCAAAAAGGGTTAGACAAATAGCAACTGATAATTTTAATTCAAACGTAAATTTTATTCCTTTCTTCATATTATAAACGCTTAATCACATAATACCGGAACAATTCAGAATATCTACCAGTGAATATGAATGGCGCAATATGAAAAAGACCCGCCCTACAATGTGGCCAAATTTCTGTTTTCAGCTGTCTGATATCTTGGTATTTTTCCGTCCCCAATAAGAACGAACGAATAAGACCGTTTAATATCTAATGAGTGACTAGGAATTCAAAATGAACACTCGTACATACGTTCAGACTTCAAGAAGCTTCCTGAAATAATGACTGAACTTGAGGAACGTGATCTTCAGTTGATTATTGCACTGGATTTGTTGAGCACTGTCACAACTTCTTTCAACAAATTACCAGGGTCAGCTCAGAATTATACAGCCAAAAAAATAAAAATTTCTGAGTATTGTCTTCTAAATTCATGTGAACTTGAAATATATTTTCTGTTTATATGAACATACTTGCTGACAACCGACAGAGATTTACATCCAAAAAGTTGTAGAAATACACTGTAATCCGTTGTAATACCAATAAGGAATAAAATTTAATATGAATATAAATGTACTTCCTCCAATATGTGAACAAAACTTATTGAGTAGTTGCCTTATTGGTATGAAAAGAATTACTTTATGCTGTCATATTTTCAAACTTTAATAGATAATTCCTTAAATTTTGAGCACACATATGCATATTTTCACGATTTTAGTACATATAAATCCGCAGTGTGGTTATAATACTCGTAGAATACACTACAGAGGCCAATATGAGTTAAATTGATTAATGGAACTAGGAGTGAGGGGAATAAAAGGAAAGCGCGGATGTGTCATATATTATGGGAAAATGTTAGTACAAAGAGAAAGGAAAAATATGCGTATAAACAACTTCCAAATGTTGAAAAATGTTACAAAACGGCTCTTATTATTGTTTACCAAGGGAAATCAGATAGAGTAAGATTTGGCTGTATCATAGAACTAGAATTTGCCACAAATTTTAGCTGCCTGACATAACAATCCTGTTGAATAATTGGATAATTCTTCTCTTACTCCACCAAGAAAACCTATATCATGCCACTAAAATACCTAGAAGGCTTTTTAAGTCCATATCTGGTGCTTTCAAATGAAACGTTACTAAGATAAAGTAAGGAAAAACTAAACGAAAAATTGTACTCAACGTGACTACGGATCTCGCAGTGGAGGTGACCGGAGGTACAGTGAAGGAAGCTCCCGCGGCTGAGGGATAAAATGAGTTAAGTGACATGGCAGCTAAAGAGCAGATAAACGAAACAGTTTTAGTAACAGATAAACAACTGTTAGAGAGATTCAGGAAAGAGTGGATGAACTACATGGAAATTCAGAACTTAAAAAGAACGCTGGAAAGAATTGAAGATAAAAGCATAAAATACAATGTAGTGATTTCAGGAGTTGAAGAGAAACTTGTAGTGGGAGTGTACCGGGATTTAAGATATCTACTAGTGAACAGATTGGAAATACATCTGAGAAGACACGAGATATGCTACACATTCAGAATCGTCAAAATACCAGGAAAAGAAATATTCTTGTGAAGTTCGCAAAACTAAAACAGCCAAAAAATTGAGAGGACCAACTATTCACGTCAATAAGCACTTAACGTATGCACAAAGGGCGCAAATGAAGGAGTTAATTAATCAGCGAAGACAAGCAAGAAATGAAGGCAAAAGGGTATACATTAAAAGTTTCAAGTTGTACGCAGTTGACCAAGAGAGGAAAAACGGACCAAGCGACAGGCAGAGGCAGGACCAGCAGTCATTGCACCAAATAATCATTTATCAGCAGGAAATACCACAAAACACCGATTACGCAGTATTTTACAATATGTGTATTTTACAACATGCAAACCTCAAGGTGGGTATATGGTAGGATGCGGAGCACGAAAGAAACAGGAGAAAGAGCCAAGGTGGGGGATGACAACAGTGGATAGGCGGGAGGAAGCTAAAAAAGTGTGAGTTCAATGGTAGTTACAGAAAAAATATCAAATGAAATAACTAAGGAATCAATGAGGGTGAGGGGGAAAGGGAGAACTAAGTAAGTGAGAAAGAAGGAAAGGGACATTTCACCGAGAGTAGCAACGTTAGAAAAATGGTTGGGTAACGCTACCCTAACAGCAAAGGGGCCGGGGCCCACCTTAGAGGTAGCCCAACGTGTCTAACATTTGGTACTCAATAAATTATTCATTCATACATACTCAACGTATCAGTTCGTTTACGACATCCTATGATAGAGGATTAAAATGCTTAAATTATGAAGCAAAATAAAATAAATAAATAATTCTAAACACACAAGCATAACTAAATATTCCTTAAGCAAAGCTAGGTTAAAATTTTAGCAAGGAATACCTGATGTACTATAATCACATGCCTTTCTCTACCTATTGTAGTTTATTTGTATTTAGCTTCTGAAAACTATTATTATGAAAGCTTATTTTGTATCTACTTCATGTTAATACAGGTAAACATTCGCAGAATCAGTCTCATTTTTGTTGCAAGTGCAAGTGGGAAACGAAACTCAAGTTATCGTCAAATGTTTAAAAGAATAAGGATCTTAACATTCTGTACTATTTCCATGACAGTACAGGAAACAACTGAATACCAGCAACCCTTAGAAAAAATGACCAAGTATTGATAAATTCAAACCAATAACAAATATCTCGAAAATGTCTATTGCTGCAGAAAATCTATTAGAAATAAATTGGTTGTTTAAAAGTATGCAACTTTTGTGTATACTAAATATATGTCTATCTCTAATGATTTACCCGTTATGCAAAATTATACAAAATTCCCTACGAATGAATATGCGTTCATAGGCTATTTGCAGTATTGAAGATACACATTTCATTCATCGTGTAAATATCTTAAATAATTATATGGTATTAGAATGAAAGCCGTTAGTCAAATATTTCCAAAAATGTCTCGTTTTTCAAAATTTTGTGTCACATATTTGGAAGATACCGAACTTCAATACGAAGTTTGGTCCTTATCCCACATATGGTTCTTAGTCTTCCTATTCACAGATAAAACACAAGTACCTCTTCCTAAAATGCTCGTGTTTGTTTTCAGGGGCGCCAAAACATGTACTTTCATTGAAATCTCAACATTCAGTTTTGGGTGGAATGGACACTTCTATTATCTGCTATATACGTAATGGAGGAAATAAAGCTGCATGTTTTAAATGTAGTTATTATATTTGCGAATCAACGGAGCATACTTTGGCCATTGCGATGAGTAGGTATAAGCGTACTCTGGATCTTGTGCACCGTGAATATCCATGCACCCAAAGACTCACCTGTGAGTATTCCATGGAGACGGAGAGCCTTGCTTTCACTGGTTAGAGATGAAGACCAAATGTACTGCAGCAAAGGAGATCCCCTTTCTTTTTATACTCTTAACAATGCAGAATTTCCCTCGCTGCATAACATACACACGCTGTCCCCTCTCTTAAAGGGAGAGCATTAAGCATTCCTTCCCATTGTTTACGTCGGAAAACTTAATGGCCTAACAAGAGAAGATGAATGTGTAACAGAAAGAGGGGATCCGTGTTGAAAGAGAGAGCGTAAGTTACAATTTCACAGAAAAACGATTAATAAGATGATGTTATCTGGACTTAAGGTTATCATTAGGATTCGCGCCGTAACAAACCATGCTTATGTAATTTTCAGTATATGCCTACATAGCATCAGTCTGCCTTTTTGTTTAACTAAAATCTGCTGTTATTATTCATTTCACTTACTACTTGAAGATGTAAGAATAAGTCTATTTTTAATCAAAATTTGTTTTGCAGAAGAACTGCAGATAATCCAAGTGTTGGACACGTCTAAACAGAAAGCTAATATCAGCCGATGAATGAATTAGATTGTGAATATGTAAGGTTCCAAGAACATGGGGTTTCGGAAGTGCCATTGCATCCGGAACATTTTCGAACGCACACCTTTTTGCATACATCCCTCGATTAAGTCTTACCGGGATGCTCTATTGTCATAATCCTAGGGCGGTGCTGGTAGTGCTCCTAGCAGTAATACTAGTAATGGCGATAACAGCAACAATAATAATAGTTATAATAATAATAATAATAATAATAATAATAATAATAATAATAATAATAATAATAATAATAATAATAATAATAATAATAATAATAATAATAATAATAATAATAATAATAATAATAATAATAATAATAATAATAATAATAATAATAATAATAATAATAATAATAATAATAATAATAATAATAATAATAATAATAATAATAATAATAATAATAATAATAATAATAATAATAATAATAATAATAATAGTAATAGTAATAATAATAGTAATAGTAATAATAATAATAGTAATAGTAATAGTAATAATAATAATAATAATAATAATAATAATAATAATAATAATGATAATGATAATGATAATAATAATAATGATAATAATAATAATAATAATAATAATAATAATAATAATAATAATAATAATAATAATAATAATAATAATAATAATAATAATAATAATAATAATAATAATAATAATAATAATAATAATAATAATAATAATAATAATAATAATAATAATAATAATAATAATAATAATAATAATAATAATAATAATAATAATAATAACAACAATAATAACAATAATAATAATAATAATAATAATAATAATAATAATAATAATAATAATAATAATAATAATAATAATAATAATAATAATAATAATAATAATAATAATAATAATAATAATAATAATAATAATAATAATAATAATAATAATAATAATAATAATCATCATCATCATCATCATTTCAGAGTTTCAAAATTGGATCTTTCAGTTCGCAGCACTGATAGCTTATTATCTTTTTAGCTTATTTTTGTTAGGATTGTTATGTTTTGACATCTGATGTATTACATTAATATGACTTTCCCTACACATTCATCAACAAATTATTGCTGAAAATCTTAATCTTCTATCTAATTAATGATAATCGAGATAGAGCTTTCAACAAATGCCTTTATTTCATATTTCCTTGTAGATACAACGTGGTTAGGAGACAACAGTAGGTTTAAACAATAGTCAAATGTTTTAAAAGGTGGTCACAATGTGATAGCTTTAAAATCCCATTTTCTTTGTACGGCCAGGAGTGGGGGAGGAGGATAGGGAGAGAAGGAATAACTTCCCATTTGAGAAAAGTATGTGTTGGAGAATGCAAACCAATGACAAGTGATATACGTCAATTAGTTATCTGCACAATACAAAACAGAAAAGTGTGTTTGAGCTAAATTCTGTGCGTAAAAACCTACAGTTTTTGTATAGTGAGATTTTATCTCTGTCTTACAGGTTACCAGTTAGAGTGAAGGATTTCATAGGCCAGAAAATCGCAGCTAAATATCTTAAACACATGGCACTGTAATCTACACGGGTACGGCCATGCTTGAGAAAAGCCATTGAAAAACGCTCCCTGCAAAATGTAGTTTGTGTGTGTGTGTGTGTGTGTGTGTGTGTGTGTGTGTGTGTGTGTGTGTGTGTGTGTCTATATATACGGGTATTTAGGGTTGTATTACTACATGACAATCAAGAGCTCTGTCGTCATTTCCGACGGAGTGCATCCGATGTGGGTAGCAATGAGCTGAACTTGCCGCTTAAACACCGCACAAGAGGAATTTCCAAGGCTTTGCCGGTTTATTCAAAGTTGGTCTCATGAGCAGATTTTGGTCTGAGGTTGGAACGCATATCTCCATGCAAAGCTTACCGTTTTCATTCTTTCCTTCACCAGAAGCTCTAAATTATCTCCAACTGGTTTAGAAGTTCTTGCACATTGCGCTTTCCCTTCATGTCAGATTTCATTTTTTTATTTTTTTATTTTGTGTGTGTATTTCATATGCATGGCATCCTTTATGTCGTTTACTTTATCGTTTATCTCCTATTCTAGTAGTCGATGTCGAAGCTGAGTTCAGATATCATTTTCTGCATCTCCTCCTCAATGTCTTGGCCAGTTTGAATTTCATTTTCTCCCTATCTTTCTTCATCCCTTCCTAAACACTGTTCATTTCCGTCCCGTTGTTTTCCATTCCGTGTTTCTTCTACGTCTTAGATTTCTCCATTTTAGATTTTATTTCTGTCTCCGTTTTCCCCATTGCAGATTACATTTGCGTCTCCATTTTCCTAATTATGTAACTGAAAAGGAGTAGCACTGGAAATAAAATGAAATCTCGAAGAGTAATAATAACGAAAATTTTGGAAATGGCCAATGCCAACACGGGAGTTATAGGAAATAGCTTAAGTAATTCAAGTAATTTAATTAGATATAGTTCTTGTGTAGTGGGTATATTTTTGTCTGTCTTATGATTTACCGTTATAGATATTTATACAAAATTCTCAATACAATCTCAGAATATTAATATGTAACTATGTTTTGTGTGCAAATTTGTTACATATACCAAGATTTCACTGGAAAAATTTTGGAGACTGTCTGAACCACCCCTTTACTTTGCCTTTACCACCCAAATGTTCGATACGGATTTTAATGGAAACACAAACACACACACACACTCTCTCTCACACACAACCTCTCTCCCTCACACAGACTCTCTCTCATACACACGTACTCTCTCACCCTCTCTTACACACACTCTCTCTTATACACATTATCTCTCTCACACAGGCACCGTGTCACTCTCTCACACACTCTCTCTCTCAAACACGCACCCTCTCACTCTCTCTCACACCCAACTTCTCCCCAACACACACGCACTCTCTCACTCTCTCATACAAGCAAACTCTCACTGTCTATCACACACAACCTCTCTCACACACACTATCTCACACACAAACTCTCTCCCTCACACACACTCTCTCTCACATTCACGCACTCTCTCACTCTCTCAAACACACCCTCTCTCTTATACACATTATCTCTCTCACACATGCACTCTCTCACGTTCTCACACAGAACCTCTCTCTCACACACAATCTCTCCCCATCAGACTCTCTCACACACGCACTCTCCAACTCTCTCACAGACAGCCCCTCTCTCACACACTCTCTCTCAAACACGCACTCTCTCACTCTCTATTACACACAACCTCTCTCACACACCCTCTCACACACGCATTCTCTCACTCTCTCTCACACAACCTCTCACCCTCACACACCCTCCCTCTCACACACACTCTCTCTCATACACACTATCTCTCTAACGCACACGCACTCTCACACTCTCACACACAACCTCTCTCTCACAAACTCTCTCTCACAAACACTCGCCCTCTCACACAGACACTCTCATTCACACTATCTCTCTCACGCACACTATCTCTCTCACACACACACTCACACACACACTCTCACACACAAATACGGATAGAGGTTTTTCTTAAATTCGTCTTAGCATGGCAGCTTCAAAACCTGCTTCCACTGAATTCAAGGTATTCAAACTTTTCGTAGTGTTAATATAACTGCTTAGTTCCTTTTATCTGGCTCTCACAAGACACCTGCATGTCTGTTCTCTCAGTAGCTTTACTGTTAATATAACTGTTTAGCTCCTTTTCTCTGGCTCTCAGAAGACACCTGTATCTCTGTTCTCTCAGTAGCTTTACTGTTAATATAACTGTTTAGCTCCGTTTCTCTGGCTCTCAGAAGACACCTGTATCTCTGTTCTCTCAGTAGCTTTACTGTTAATATAACTGTTTAGCTCCTTTTCTCTGGCTCTCAGAAGACACCTGTATCTCTGTTCTCTCGGTAGCTCTACTGTTAATGTAACTGTTTAATTCCTTCTATCTGGCTCTCAGAAGACACCTGCATGCCTTTTCTCTCAGTAGCTTTAGTGTTAATATAACTGTTTAGTTCCCCTTTCCTGGCTCTCAGAAGACACCTGCATGTCTGTTCTCTCAGTAGCTCTACTGTTAATACAACTGTTTAGTTCCTTTAATCTAGCTCTCAGATGATACCTGCATGTCTGTTCTCTCAGTAGCTTTACTGTTAATATAACTGTTTAGTTCCCCTTTCCTGGCTCTCAGAAGATACCTGCATGTCTGTCCTCTCAGTAGCTCTACTGTTAATACAACTGTTTAGTTCCTTTAATCTAGCTCTCAGAAGATACCTGCATGTCTGTTCTCTCACTAGCTTTACTGTTAATATAACTGTTTAGTTCCCCTTTCCTGGCTCTCAGAAGATACCTGCATGTCTGTTCTCTCAGTAGCTTTACTGTTAATATAACTGTTTAGCTCCTTTTCTCTGGCTCTCAGAAGACACCTGCATGTCTGTTGTCTCAGTAGCTTTACTGTTAATATAAATATTTTGTTCCTTTTATCTGGCTCTCAGAAGACACCTGCATGTCTGTTGTCTCAGTAGCTCTACTGTTAATACAACTGTTTAGTTCCTTTTATCTAGCTCTGAGAAGATACCTACATGTCTGTTCTCTCAGTAGCTCTACTGTTAATACAACTGTTTAGTTCCTTTTAACTAGCTCTCAGAAAATACCTGCATGTCTGTTCTCTCACTAGCTTTATTGTTAATATAAATATTTTGTTCCTTTTATCTGGCTCGCAGAAGACACCTGCATGTCTGTTGTCTCAGTAGCTTTAGTGTTAATATAAATATTTTGTTCCTTTTATCTAGCTCTCAGAAGACACCTGCATGTCTGTTGTCTCAGTAGCTTTAGTGTTAATATAAATATTTTGTTCCTTTTATCTGGCTCTCAGAAGACACCTGCATGTCTGTTGTCTCAGTAGCTTTACTGTTAATATAAATATTTTGTTCCTTTTATCTGGCTCTCAGAAGACACCTTCATGTCTGTTCTCTCAGTAGCTTTACTGTTATTACAACAGTTTAGTTCCTTTTATCTAGCTCTCAGAAGATACCTACATGTCTGTTTTCTTTGTAGCTTTACTGTTAATATAACTGTTTAGTGCCTTTTTTCTGGCTCTCAGAATATACCTACATGTCTGTTCTCTCAGTAGCTCTACAGTTAATATAACTATTTAGTTCAGCTTGTCTGGCTCTCAGAAGACATCTGCATGTCATTTCTCTCAGTAGCTTTACTGTTAATATAACTATTTAGTTCAGCTTGTCTGGCTCTCAGAAGACATCTGCATGTCATTTCTCTCAGTAGCTTTACTGTTAATATAACTGTTTAGTTCAGCTTGTCTGGCTCTCAGAAGACATCTGCATGTCATTTCTGTCAGTAGCTTTACTTTCAATATAACTATTTAGTTCCTTTCATCTGGCTCTCAGAAGACACCTGTATGCCTGTTCTCTCAGTAGCTTTACTGTTACTATAACTGTTTAGTTCCCGATTTCTGGCTCTCAGAAGACACCTGCATGCCTGCCCTCTCAGTAGCTTTACTGTTAATACAACTGTGCAGTTCCTAAATATCTAGCTCTCATAATATATCTACATGTCTGCCCTCTCAGTAGCTTTGCTGTTAATACAACTGTTTAGTTCCTTTTATTTAGCTCTCAGAATATACCTACATGTCTGTTCTCTCAGTAGCTTTACTGTTAATATAAATGTTTAGTTCCCCTTGTGTGGCTCTCAGAAGATACGTACATGTCTGTTCTCTCAGCAGCTCTACTGTTAATATAACTGTTCAGTTCAGCTTGTCTGGCTCTATGAAGACATCTGCATGTCATTTCTCTCAGTAGCTTTACTGTTAATATAACTATTTAGTTCCTTTCATCTGGCTCTCAGAAGACACCTGCATGTCTGATCTCTCAGTAGCTTTTCTGTTAATACAACTGTTTAGTTCCCTTTAGCTGGCTCTCAGAAGACACCTGCATGTCTGATCTCTCAGTAGCTTTTCTGTTAATACAACTGTTTAGTTCCCTTTAGCTGGCTCTCAGAAGACACCTTCATGTCTGTTCTCTCAGCAGCTCTACTGTTATTACAACAGTTTAGTTCCTTTTATCTAGCTCTCAGAAGATACCTACATGTGTGTTCTCTCAGTAGCTTTACTGTTATTACAACAGTTTAGTTCCTTTTATCTAGCTCTCGGAAGATACCTACATGTGTGTTCTGTCAGTAGCTTTACTGTTATTACAACAGTTTAGTTCCTCTTATCTAGCTCTCAGAAGACACCTTCATGTCTGTTCTCTCAGTAGCTTTACTGTTATTACAACAGTTTAGTTCCTTTTATCTAGCTCTCAGAAGATACGTACATGTCTGTTCTCTCAGCAGCTCTACTGTTATTACAACAGTTTAGTTCCCTTTATCTAGCTCTCAGAAGATACCTACATGTGTGTTCTCTCAGTAGCTTTACTGTTATTACAACAGTTTAGTTCCTTTTATCTAGCTCTCAGAAGATACCTACATGTGTGTTCTCTCAGTAGCTTTACTGTTATTACAACAGTTTAGTTCCTTTTATCTAGCTCTCAGAAGATACCTACATGTGTGTTCTCTCAGTAGCTTTACTGTTATTACAACAGTTTAGTTCCTTTTATCTAGCTCTCAGAAGATACCTGCATGTCTGTTCTGTCAGTAGCTTTACTGTTAATATAACTGTTTAGTTCCTTTTATCTGGCTCTCAGAAGATACCTGCATGTCATTTCGCTCAGTAGCTTTACTTTCAATATACCTATTTAGTTCCTTTCATCTGGCTCTCAGAAGACACCTGTATGCCTGTTCTCTCAGTAGCTTTACTGTTACTATAACTGTTTAGTTCCCGATTTCTGGCTCTCAGAAGACACCTGCATGCCTGTCCTCTCAGTAGCTTTACTGTTAATACAACTGGTTAGTTCCTTTAATCGAGCTCTCAGAAGATACCTACATGTGTGTTCTCTCAGTCGCTCTAGTGTTAATACAACAGTTTAATTCCTTTTATCTAGCTCTCAGAAGATACCTACATGCGTGTTCTCTCAGTAGCTTTACTATTAATATAACTGTTTAGTTCCTTTTGTCTAGCTCTCAGAAGACACCTGCATGTCTGTTCTCTCAGTAGCTTTACTGTTAATACAACTGTTTAGTTCCTTTTATCTAGCTCTCAGAAGATACCTACATGTGTGTTCTCTCAGTCGCTCTAGTGTTAATACAACTGTTTAGTTCCTTTTATCTAGCTCTCAGAAGATACCTACATGCGTGTTCTCTCAGTAGCTTTACTATTAATATAACTGTTGAGTTCCTTTTATCTGGCTCTCAGAAAACACCTGCATGTCTGTTCTCTCAGTAGCTTTGCGGTTAATATAACTGTTTAGTTCCTTTTATCCGGCTCTCAGAAGACACCTGCATGTCTGTTCTCTCACTAGCTTTACTGTTAATATAAATATTTTGTTCCTTTTATCTGGCTCTCAGAAGATACCTGCATGTCTGTTCTCTCAGTAGCTTTAGTGTTAATATAACTGTTTAGTTCCCCTTTCCTGGCTCTCAGAATATACCTACATGTCTGTTCTCTCAGCAGCTTTACTGTTAATATAACTGTTTAGTTCCCCTGTCCTGGCTCTCAGAAGACACCTGCATGTCTGTTCTCTCAGCAGCTCTACTGCTAATACAACTGTTTAGTTCCTTTAATCTAGCTCTCAGAAGATACCTGCATGTCTGTTCTCTCAGTAGCTTTACTGTTAATATAACTGTTTAGTTTCCCTTTCCTGGCTCTCAGAAGATACCAGCATGTCTGTTCTCTCAGTAGCTATACTGTTAATACAACTGTTTAGTTCCTTTAATCTAGCTCTCAGAAGATACCTGCATGTCTGTTCTCTAACTAGCTTTACTGTTAATATAACTGTTTAGTTCCCCTTTCCTGGCTCTCAGAAGATACCTGCATGTCTGTTCTCTCAGTAGCTTTACTGTTAATATAACTGTTTAGCTCCTTTTCTCTGGCTCTCAGAAGACACCTGCATGTCTGTTGTCTCAGTAGCTTTACTGTTAATATAAATATTTTGTTCCTTTTATCTGGCTCTCAGAAGACACCTGCATGTCTGTTGTCTCAGTAGCTCTACTGTTAATACAACTGTTTAGTTCCTTTTATCTAGCTCTGAGAAGACACCTACATGTCTGTTCTCTCAGTAGCTCTACTGTTAATACAACTGTTTAGTTCCTTTTAACTAGCTCTCAGAAAATACCTGCATGTCTGTTCTCTCACTAGCTTTACTGTTAATATAAATATTTTGTTCCTTTTATCTGGCTCGCAGAAGACACCTGCATGTCTGTTGTCTCAGTAGCTTTAGTGTTAATATAAATATTTTGTTCCTTTTATCTAGCTCTCAGAAGACACCTGCATGTCTGTTGTCTCAGTAGCTTTAGTGTTAATATAAATATTTTGTTCCTTTTATCTGGCTCTCAGAAGACACCTGCATGTCTGTTGTCTCAGTAGCTTTACTGTTATTACAACAGTTTAGTTCCTTTTATCTAGCTCTCAGAAGATACCTACATGTGTGTTCTCTCAGTAGCTTTACTGTTATTACAACAGTTTAGTTCCTTTTATCTAGCTCTCAGAAGATACCTACATGTGTGTTCTCTCAGTAGCTTTACTGTTATTACAACAGTTTAGTTCCTTTTATCTAGCTCTCAGAAGACACCTTCATGTCTGTTCTCTAAGTAGCTTTACTGTTATTACAACAGTTTAGTTCCTTTTATCTAGCTCTCAGAAGACAGCTGCATGTCTGTTCTCTCAGTAGCTTTACTGTTAATACAACTGTTTAGTTCCTTTTATCTGGCTCTCAGAAGATACCTACATGCGTGTTCTCTCAGTAGCTTTACTATTAATATAACTGTTTAGTTCCTTTTATCTGGCTCTCAGAAGACACCTGCATGTCTGTTCTCTCAGTAGCTTTACGGTTAATATAACTGTTTAGTTCCTTTTATCTGGCTCTCAGAAGACACCTGCATGCCTGTTCTCTCACTAGCTTTACTGTTAATATAAATATTTTGTTCCTTTTATCTGGCTCTGAGAAGATACCTGCATGTCTGTTCTCTCACTAGCTTTACTGTTAATATAAATATTTTGTTCCTTTTATCTGGCTCTCAGAAGACACCTGCATGTCTGTTGTCTCAGTAGCTTTAGTGTTAATATAAATATTTTGTTCCTTTTATCTGGCTCTCAGATAACACCTGCATGTCTGTTGTCTCAGTAGCTTTAGTGTTAATATAAATATTTTGTTCCTTTTATCTGGCTCTCAGAAGACACCTGCATGTCTGTTGTCTCAGTAGCTCTACTGTTAATACAACTGTTTAGTTCCTTTTATCTAGCTCTGAAAAGATACCTACATGTCTGTTCTCTCAGTAGCTCTACTGTTAATACAACTGTTTAGTTCCTTTTATCTAGCTCTCAGAAAATACCTGCATGTCTGTTCTCTCACTAGCTTTACTGTTAATATAAATATTTTGTTCCTTTTATCTGGCTCGCAGAAGACACCTGCATGTCTGTTGTCTCAGTAGCTTTAGTGTTAATATAAATATTTTGTTCCTTTTATCTGGCTCTCAGAAGACACCTGCATGTCTGTTGTCTCAGTAGCTTTACTGTTAATATAAATATTTTGTTCCTTTTATCTGGCTCTCAGAAGACACCTGCATGTCTGTTGTCTCAGCAGCTCTACTGTTATTACAACAGTTTAGTTCCTTTTATCTAGCTCTCAGAAGATACCTACATGTCTGTTCTCTCAGTAGCTTTACTGTTAATACAACTGTCTAGTTCCTTTTATCTAGCTCTCAGAAGATACCTACATGTCTGTTTTCTTTGTAGCTTTAGTGTTAATATAACTCTTTAGTGCCTTTTTTCTGGCTCTCAGAATATACCTACATGTCCGTTCTCTCAGTAGCTCTACTGTTAATATGACTATTTAGTTCAGCTTGTCTGGCTCTCAGAAGACATCTGCATGTCATTTCTCTCAGTAGCTTTACTGTTAATATAACTATTTAGTTCAGCTTGTCTGGCTCTCAGAAGACATCTGCATGTCATTTCTCTCAGTAGCTTTACTGTTAATATAACTGTTTAGTTCAGCTTGTCTGGCTCTCAGAAGACATCTGCATGTCATTTCTCTCAGTAGCTTTACTTTCAATATAACTATTTAGTTCCTTTCATCTGGCTCTCAGAAGACACCTGTATGCCTGTTCTCTCAGTAGCTTTACTGTTACTATAACTGTTTAGTTCCCGATTTCTGGCTCTCAGAAGACACCTGCATGCCTGTCCTCTCAGTAGCTTTACTGTTAATACAACTGTGTAGTTCCTTAAAATCTAGCTCTCATAATATATCTACATGTCTGTTCTCTCAGTAGCTTTGCTGTTAATACAACTGTTTAGTTCCTTTTATCTAGCTCTCAGAATATACCTACATGTCTGTTCTCTCAGTAGCTTTACTGTTAATATAAATGTTTAGTTCCCCTTGTGTGGCTCTCAGAAGACATCTGCATGTCATTTCTCTCAGTAGCTTTACTGTTAATATAACTATTTAGTTCCTTTCATCTGGCTCTCAGAAGACACCTGCATGTCTGATCTCTCAGTAGTTTTCTGTTAATACAACAATTTTTAGTTCCCTTTAGCTGGCTCTCAGAAGACACCTGCATGTCTGATCTCTCAGTAGCTTTTCTGTTAATACAACTGTTTAGTTCCCTTTAGCTGGCTCTCAGAAGACACCTGCATGTCTGATCTCTCAGTAACTTTTCTGTTAATACAACTGTTTAGTTCCCTTTAGCTGGCTCTCAGAACACACCTTCATGTCTGTTCTCTCAGCGGCTTTACTGTTATTGCAACAGTTTAGTTCCTTTTATCTAGCTCTCAGAAGATACCTACATGTGTGTTCCCTCAGTAGCTTTACTGTTATTACAACAGTTTAGTTCCCTTTATCTCGCTCTCAGAAGATACCTGCATGTCTGTTCTGTCAGTAGCTTTACTGTTAATATAACTGTTTAGTTCCTTTTATCTGACTCTCAGAAGATACCTGCATGTCTGTTCTGTCAGTAGCTTTACTGTTAATATAACTGTTTAGTTCCCCTGTCCTGGCTCTCAGAAGACACCTGTATGTCTGTTCTCTCACTAGCTTTACTGTTAATATAAATATTTTGTTCCTTTTATCTGGCTCTCAGAAGACGCCTGCATGTCTGTTCTCTCAGTAGCTTTACTGTTAATACAACTGTTTAGTTCCTTTTATCTAGCTCTCAGAAGATACCTACATGTGTGTTCTCTCAGTCGCTCTAGTGTTAATACAACTGTTTATTTCCTTTTATCCTGCTCTCAGAAGATACCTACATGCGTGTTCTCTCAGTAGCTTTACTATTAATATAACTGTTTAGTTCCTTTTGTCTAGCTCTCAGAAGACACCTGCATGTCTGTTCTCTCAGTAGCTTTACTGTTAATACAACTGTTTAGTTCCTTTTATCTGGCTCTCAGAAAATACCTACATGCGTGTTCTCTCAGTAGCTTTACTATTAATATAACTGTTTAGTTCCTTTTATCTGGCTCTCAGAAGACACCTGCATGTCTGTTCTCTCAGTAGCTTTACGGTTAATATAACAGTTTAGTTCCTTTTATCTGGCTCTCAGAAGACACCTGCATGTCTGTTCTCTCACTAGCTTTACTGTTAATATAAATATTTTGTTCCTTTTATCTGGCTCTGAGAAGATACCTGCATGTGTGTTCTCTCACTAGCTTTACTGTTAATATAAATATCTTGTTCCTTTTATTTGGCTCTCAGAAGACACCTGCATGTCTGTTGTCTCAGTAGCTTTAGTGTTAATATAAATATTTTGTTCCTTTTATCTGGCTCTCAGAAGACACCTGCATGTCTGTTGTCTCAGTAGCTCTACTGTTAATACAACTGTTTAGTTCCTTTTATCTAGCTCTGAGAAGATACCTACATGTCTGTTCTCTCAGTAGCTCTACTGTTAATACAACTGTTTAGTTCCTTTTATCTAGCTCTCAGAAAATACCTGCATGTCTGTTCTCTCACTAGCTTTACTGTTAATATAAATATTTTGTTCCTTTTATCTGGCTCTCAGAAGACACCTGCATGTCTGTTGTCTCAGTAGCTTTACTGTTAATATAAATATTTTGTTCCTTTTATCTGGCTCTCAGAAGACACCTGCATGTCTGTTGTCTCAGCAGCTCTACTGTTATTACAACAGTTTAGTTCCTTTTATCTAGCACTCAGAAGATACCTACATGTCTGTTCTCTCAGTAGCTTTACTGTTAATACAACTGTCTAGTTCCTTTTATCTAGCTCTCAGAAGATACCTACATGTCTGTTTTCTTTGTAGCTTTAGTGTTAATATAACTCTTTAGTGCCTTTTTTCTGGCTCTCAGAATATACCTACATGTCCGTTCTCTCAGTAGCTCTACTGTTAATATGACTATTTAGTTTAGCTTGTCTGGCTCTCAGAAGACATCTGCATGTCATTTCTCTCAGTAGCTTTACTGTTAATATAACTATTTAGTTCAGCTTGTCTGGCTCTCAGAAGACATCTGCATGTCATTTCTCTCAGTAGCTTTACTGTTAATATAACTATTTAGTTCAGCTTGTCTGGCTCTCAGAAGACATCTGCATGTCATTTCTCTCAGTAGCTTTACTGTTAATATAACTGTTTAGTTCAGCTTGTCTGGCTCTCAGAAGACATCTGCATGTCATTTCTCTCAGTAGCTTTACTTTCAATATAACTATTTAGTTCCTTTCATCTGGCTCTCAGAAGACACCTGTATGCCTGTTCTCTCAGTAGCTTTACTGTTACTATAACTGTTTAGTTCCCGATTTCTGGCTCTCAGAAGACACCTGCATGCCTGTCCTCTCAGTAGCTTTACTGTTAATACAACTGTGTAGTTCCTTAAAATCTAGCTCTCATAATATATCTACATGTCTGTTCTCTCAGTAGCTTTGCTGTTAATACAACTGTTTAGTTCCTTTTATCTAGCTCTCAGAATATACCTACATGTCTGTTCTCTCAGTAGCTTTACTGTTAATATAAATGTTTAGTTCCCCTTGTGTGGCTCTCAAAAGACATCTGCATGTCATTTCTCTCAGTAGCTTTACTGTTAATATAACTATTTAGTTCCTTTCATCTGGCTCTCAGAAGACACCTGCATGTCTGATCTCTCAGTAGTTTTCTGTTAATACAACTGTTTAGTTCCCTTTAGCTGGCTCTCAGAAGACACCTGCATGTCTGATCTCTCAGTAGCTTTTCTGTTAATACTACTGTTTAGTTCCCTTTAGCTGGCTCTCAGAAGACACCTGCATGTCTGATCTCTCAGTAACTTTTCTGTTAATACAACTGTTTAGTTCCCTTTAGCTGGCTCTCAGAACACACCTTCATGTCTGTTCTCTCAGCAGCTTTACTGTTATTGCAACAGTTTAGTTCCTTTTATCTAGCTCTCAGAAGATACGTACATGTCTGTTCTCTCAGCAGCTCTACTGTTATTACAACAGTTTAGTTCCTTTTATCTAGCTCTCAGGAGATACCTACATGTGTGTTCTCTCAGTAGCTTTACTGTTATTACAACAGTTTAGTTCTTTTTATCTAGCTCTCAGAAGATACGTACATGTCTGTTCTCTCAGCAGCTCTACTGTTATTACAACAGTTTAGTTCCTTTTATCTAGCTCTCAGAAGATTCCTACATGTGTGTTCTCTCAGTAGCTTTACTGTTATTACAACAGTTTAGTTCCTTTTATCTAGCTCTCAGAAGATACCTGCATGTCTGTTCTGTCAGTAGCTTTACTGTTAATATAACTGTTTAGTTCCCCTGTCCTGGCTCTCAGAAGACACCTGTAAGTCTGTTCTCTCACTAGCTTTACTGTTAATATAAATACTTTGTTCCTTTTATCTGGCTCTCAGAAGACATCTGCATGTCTGTTCTCTCAGTAGCTTTACTGTTAATACAACCGTTTAGTTCCTTTTATCTAGCTCTCAGAAGATACCTACATGTGTGTTCTCTCAGTAGCTTTACTGTTATTACAACAGTTTAGTTCCTTTTATCTAGCTCTCAGAAGTCACCTTCATGTCTGTTCTCTCAGTAGCTTTACTGTTATTACAACAGTTTAGTTCCTTTTGTCTAGCTCTCAGAAGATACCTACATGTCTGTTCTCTCAGCAGCTCTACTGTTATTACAACAGTTTAGTTCCTTTTATCTAGCTCTCAGAAGATACCTACATGTGTGTTCCCTCAGTAGCTTTACTGTTATTACAACAGTTTAGATCCCTTTATCTCGCTCTCAGAAGATACCTGCATGTCTGTTCTGTCAGTAGCTTTACTGTTAATATAACTGTTTAGTTCCTTTTATCTGACTCTCAGAAGATACCTGCATGTCTGTTCTGTCAGTAGCTTTACTGTTAATATAACTGTTTAGTTCCCCTGTGCTGGCTCTCAGAAGACACCTGTATGTCTGTTCTCTCACTAGCTTTACTGTTAATATAAATATTTTGTTCCTTTTATCTGGCTCTCAGAAGACGCCTGCATGTCTGTTCTCTCAGTAGCTTTACTGTTAATACAACTGTTTAGTTCCTTTTATCTAGCTCTCAGAAGATACCTACATGTGTGTTCTCTCAGTCGGTCTAGTGTTAATACAACTGTTTAGTTCCTTTTATCCTGCTCTCAGAAGATACCTACATGCGTGTCCTCTCAGTAGCTTTACTATTAATATAACTGTTTAGTTCCTTTTGTCTAGCTCTCAGAAGACACCTGCATGTCCGTTCTCTCAGTAGCTTTACTGTTAATACAACTGTTTAGTTCCTTTTATCTGGCTCTCAGAAGATACCTACATGCGTGTTCTCTCAGTAGCTTTACTATTAATATAACTGTTTAGTTCCTTTTATCTGGCTCTCAGAAGACACCTGCATGTCTGTTCTCTCAGTAGCTTTACGGTTAATATAACTGTTTAGTTCCTTTTATCTGGCTCTCAGAAGACACCTGCATGTCTGTTCTCTCACTAGCTTTACTGTTAATATAAATATTTTGTTCCTTTTATCTGGCTCTGAGAAGATACCTGCATGCCTGTTCTCTCACTAGCTTTACTGTTAATATAAATATTTTGTTCCTTTTATCTGGCTCTGAGAAGATACCTGCATGTCTGTTCTCTCACTAGCTTTACTGTTAATATAAATATTTTGTTCCTTTTATCTGGCTCTGAGAAGATACCTGCATGTCTGTTCTCTCAGTAGCTTTACGGTTAATATAACTGTTTAGTTCCTTTTATCTGGCTCTCAGAAGACACCGGCATGTCTGTTCTCTCAGTAGCTTTACGGTTAATATAACTGTTTAGTTCCTTTTATCTGGCTCTCAGAAGACACCTGCATGTCTGTTCTCTCAGTAGCTTTACGGTTAATATAACTGTTTAGTTCCTTTTATCTGGCTCTCAGAAGACACCTGCATGTCTGTTCTCTCACTAGCTTTACTGAGAATATAAATATTTTGTTCCTTTTATCTGGCTCTGAGAAGATACCTGCATGTCTGTTCTCTCACTAGCTTTACTGTTAATATAAATATTTTGTTCCTTTTATCTGGCTCTGAGAAGATACCTGCATATCTGTTCTCTCACTAGCTTTACTGTTAATATAAATAGTTTGTTCCTTTTATCTGGCTCTCAGAAGATACCTGCACGTCTGTTGTCTCAGTAGCTTTAGTGTTAATATAAATATTTTGTTCCTTTTATCTGGCTCTCAGAAGACACCTGCATGTCTGTTGTCTCAGTAGCTTTAGTGTTAATATAAATATTTTGTTCCCTTTATCTGGCTCTCAGAAGATACCTGCATGTCTGTTGTCTCAGTAGCTTTAGTGTTAATATAAATATTTTGTTCCTTTTATCTGGCTCTCAGAAGACACCTGCATGTCTGTTGTCTCAGTAGCTTTAGTGTTAATATAAATATTTTGTTCCTTTTATCTGGCTCTCAGAAGATACCTGCATGTCTGTTGTCTCAGTAGCTTTAGTGTTAATATAAATATTTTGTTCCTTTTATCTGGCTCTCAGAAGACACCTGCATGTCTGTTGTCTCAGTAGCTTTACTGTTAATATAAATATTTTGTTCCTTTTATCTGGCTCTCAGAAGACACCTGCATGTCTGTTGTCTCAGTAGCTTTAGTGTTAATATAAATATTTTGTTCCTTTTATCTGGCTCTCAGAAGATACCTGTATGTCTGTTGTCTCAGTAGCTTTAGTGTTAATATAAATATTTTGTTCCTTTTATCAGGCTCTCAGAAGACACCTGCATGTCTGTTGTCTCAGTAGCTTTAGTGTTAATACAAATATTTTGTTCCTTTTATCTGGCTCTCAGAAGACACCTGCATGTCTGTTGTCTCAGTAGCTTTAGTGTTAATATAAATATTTTGTTCCTTTTATCTGGCTCTCAGAAGACACCTGCATGTCTGTTGTCTCAGTAGCTTTAGTGTTAATATAAATATTTTGTTCCTTTTATCTGGCTCTCAGAAGACACCTGCATGTCTGCTGTCTCAGTAGCTTTAGTGTTAATATAAATATTTTGTTCCTTTTATCTGGCTCTCAGAAGACACCTGCATGTCTGTTGTCTCAGTAGCTTTACTGTTAATATAAATATTTTGTTCCTTTTATCTGGCTCTCAGAAGACACCTGCATGTCTGTTGTCTCAGTAGCTCTACTGTTAATACAACTGTTTAGTTCCTTTTATCTAGCTCTGAGAAGATACCTACATGTCTGTTCTCTCAGTAGCTCTACTGTTAATACAACTGTTTAGTTCCTTTTATCTAGCTCTCAGAAAATACCTGCATGTCTGTTCTCTCACTAGCTTTACTGTTAATATAAATATTTTGTTCCTTTTATCTGGCTAGCAGAAGACACCTGCATGTCTGTTGTCTCAGTAGCTTTCTGTTAATACAACTGTTTAGTTCCCTTTATCTGGCTCTCAGAAGACACCTGCATGTCTGATCTCTCAGTAGCTTTTCTGTTAATACAACTGTTTAGTTCCCTTTAGCTGGCTCGCAGAAGACACCTGCATGTCTGATCTCTCAGTAACTTTTCTGTTAATACAACTGTTTAGTTCCCTTTAGCTGGCTCTCAGAACACACCTTCATGTCTGTTCTCTCAGCAGCTTTACTGTTATTGCAACAGTTTAGTTCCTTTTGTCTAGCTCTCAGAAGATACGTACATGTCTGTTCTCTCAGCAGCTCTACTGTTATTACAACAGTTTAGTTCCTTTTATCTAGCTCTCAGGAGATACCTACATGTGTGTTCTCTCAGTAGCTTTACTGTTACTACAACAGTTTAGTTCCTTTTATCTAGCTCTCAGAAGACACCTTCATGTCTGTTCTCTCAGTAGCTTTACTGTTATTACAACAGTTTAGTTCTTTTTATCTAGCTCTCAGAAGATACGTACATGTCTGTTCTCTCAGCAGCTCTACTGTTATTACAACAGTTTAGTTCCTTTTATCTAGCTCTCAGAAGATTCCTACATGTGTGTTCTCTCAGTAGCTTTACTGTTATTACAACAGTTTAGTTCCTTTTATCTAGCTCTCAGAAGATACCTGCATGTCTGTTCTGTCAGTAGCTTTACTGTTAATATAACTGTTTAGTTCCCCTGTCCTGGCTCTCAGAAGACACCTGTAAGTCTGTTCTCTCACTAGCTTTACTGTTAATATAAATACTTTGTTCCTTTTATCTGGCTCTCAGAAGACATCTGCATGTCTGTTCTCTCAGTAGCTTTACTGTTAATACAACCGTTTAGTTCCTTTTATCTAGCTCTCAGAAGATACCTACATGTGTGTTCTCTCAGTAGCTTTACTGTTATTACAACAGTTTAGTTCCTTTTATCTAGCTCTCAGAAGTCACCTTCATGTCTGTTCTCTCAGTAGCTTTACTGTTATTACAACAGTTTAGTTCCTTTTGTCTAGCTCTCAGAAGATACCTACATGTCTGTTCTCTCAGCAGCTCTACTGTTATTACAACAATTTAGTTCCTTTTATCTAGCTCTCAGAAGATACCTACATGTGTGTTCCCTCAGTAGCTTTACTGTTATTACAACAGTTTAGTTCCCTTTATCTCGCTCTCAGAAGATACCTGCATGTCTGTTCTGTCAGTAGCTTTACTGTTAATATAACTGTTTAGTTCCTTTTATCTGACTCTCAGAAGATACCTGCATGTCTGTTCTGTCAGTAGCTTTACTGTTAATATAACTGTTTAGTTCCCCTGTGCTGGCTCTCAGAAGACACCTGTATGTCTGTTCTCTCACTAGCTTTACTGTTAATATAAATATTTTGTTCGTTTTATCTGGCTCTCAGAAGACGCCTACATGTCTGTTCTCTCAGTAGCTTTACTGTTAATACAACTGTTTAGTTCCTTTTATCTAGCTCTCAGAAGATACCTACATGTGTGTTCTCTCAGTCGGTCTAGTGTTAATACAACTGTTTAGTTCCTTTTATCCTGCTCTCAGAAGATACCTACATGCGTGTCCTCTCAGTAGCTTTACTATTAATATAACTGTTTAGTTCCTTTTGTCTAGCTCTCAGAAGACACCTGCATGTCTGTTCTCTCAGTAGCTTTACTGTTAATACAACTGTTTAGTTCCTTTTATCTGGCTCTCAGAAGATACCTACATGCGTGTTCTCTCAGTAGCTTTACTATTAATATAACTGTTTAGTTCCTTTTATCTGGCTCTCAGAAGACACCTGCATGTCTGTTCTCTCAGTAGCTTTACGGTTAATATAACTGTTTAGTTCCTTTTATCTGGCTCTCAGAAGACACCTGCATGTCTGTTCTCTCACTAGCTTTACTGTTAATATAAATATTTTGTTCCATTTATCTGGCTCTGAGAAGATACCTGCATGTCTGTTCTCTCACTAGCTTTACTGTTAATATAAATATTTTGTTCCTTTTATCTGGCTCTGAGAAGATACCTGCATGTCTGTTCTCTCACTAGCTTTACTGTTAATATAAATATTTTGTTCCTTTTATCTGGCTCTGAGAAGATACCTGCATGTGTGTTCTCTCAGTAGCTTTACGGTTAATATAACTGTTTAGTTCCTTTTATCTGGCTCTCAGAAGACACCTGCATGTCTGTTCTCTCACTAGCTTTACTGAGAATATAAATATTTTGTTCCTTTTATCTGGCTCTGAGAAGATACCTGCATGTCTGTTCTCTCACTAGCTTTACTGTTAATATAAATATTTTGTTCCTTTTATCTGGCTCTGAGAAGATACCTGCATATCTGTTCTCTCACTAGCTTTACTGTTAATATAAATAGTTTGTTCCTTTTATCTGGCTCTCAGAAGATACCTGCACGTCTGTTGTCTCAGTAGCTTTAGTGTTAATATAAATATTTTGTTCCTTTTATCTGGCTCTCAGAAGACACCTGCATGTCTGTTGTCTCAGTAGCTTTAGTGTTAATATAAATATTTTGTTCCCTTTATCTGGCTCTCAGAAGATACCTGCATGTCTGTTGTCTCAGTAGCTTTAGTGTTAATATAAATATTTTGTTCCTTTTATCTGGCTCTCAGAAGACACCTGCATGTCTGTTGTCTCAGTAGCTTTAGTGTTAATATAAATATTTTGTTCCGTTTATCTGGCTCTCAGAAGATACCTGCATGTCTGTTGTCTCAGTAGCTTTAGTGTTAATATAAATATTTTGTTCCTTTTATCTGGCTCTCAGAAGACACCTGCATGTCTGTTGTCTCAGTAGCTTTACTGTTAATATAAATATTTTGTTCCTTTTATCTGGCTCTCAGAAGACACCTGCATGTCTGTTGTCTCAGTAGCTTTAGTGTTAATATAAATATTTTGTTCCTTTTATCTGGCTCTCAGAAGATACCTGTATGTCTGTTGTCTCAGTAGCTTTAGTGTTAATATAAATATTTTGTTCCTTTTATCAGGCTCTCAGAAGACACCTGCATGTCTGTTGTCTCAGTAGCTTTAGTGTTAATACAAATATTTTGTTCCTTTTATCTGGCTCTCAGAAGACACCTGCATGTCTGTTGTCTCAGTAGCTTTAGTGTTAATATAAATATTTTGTTCCTTTTATCTGGCTCTCAGAAGACACCTGCATGTCTGTTGTCTCAGTAGCTTTAGTGTTAATATAAATATTTTGTTCCTTTTATCTGGCTCTCAGAAGACACCTGCATGTCTGCTGTCTCAGTAGCTTTAGTGTTAATATAAATATTTTGTTCCTTTTATCTGGCTCTCAGAAGACACCTGCATGTCTGTTGTCTCAGTAGCTTTACTGTTAATATAAATATTTTGTTCCTTTTATCTGGCTCTCAGAAGACACCTGCATGTCTGTTGTCTCAGTAGCTCTACTGTTAATACAACTGTTTAGTTCCTTTTATCTAGCTCTGAGAAGATACCTACATGTCTGTTCTCTCAGTAGCTCTACTGTTAATACAACTGTTTAGTTCCTTTTATCTAGCTCTCAGAAAATACCTGCATGTCTGTTCTCTCACTAGCTTTACTGTTAATATAAATATTTTGTTCCTTTTATCTGGCTAGCAGAAGACACCTGCATGTCTGTTGTCTCAGTAGCTTTCTGTTAATACAACTGTTTAGTTCCCTTTATCTGGCTCTCAGAAGACACCTGCATGTCTGATCTCTCAGTAGCTTTTCTGTTAATACAACTGTTTAGTTCCCTTTAGCTGGCTCGCAGAAGACACCTGCATGTCTGATCTCTCAGTAACTTTTCTGTTAATACAACTGTTTAGTTCCCTTTAGCTGGCTCTCAGAACACACCTTCATGTCTGTTCTCTCAGCAGCTTTACTGTTATTGCAACAGTTTAGTTCCTTTTGTCTAGCTCTCAGAAGATACGTACATGTCTGTTCTCTCAGCAGCTCTACTGTTATTACAACAGTTTAGTTCCTTTTATCTAGCTCTCAGGAGATACCTACATGTGTGTTCTCTCAGTAGCTTTACTGTTACTACAACAGTTTAGTTCCTTTTATCTAGCTCTCAGAAGACACCTTCATGTCTGTTCTCTCAGTAGCTTTACTGTTATTACAACAGTTTAGTTCTTTTTATCTAGCTCTCAGAAGATACGTACATGTCTGTTCTCTCAGCAGCTCTACTGTTATTACAACAGTTTAGTTCCTTTTATCTAGCTCTCAGAAGATTCCTACATGTGTGTTCTCTCAGTAGCTTTACTGTTATTACAACAGTTTAGTTCCTTTTATCTAGCTCTCAGAAGATACCTGCATGTCTGTTCTGTCAGTAGCTTTACTGTTAATATAACTGTTTAGTTCCCCTGTCCTGGCTCTCAGAAGACACCTGTAAGTCTGTTCTCTCACTAGCTTTACTGTTAATATAAATACTTTGTTCCTTTTATCTGGCTCTCAGAAGACATCTGCATGTCTGTTCTCTCAGTAGCTTTACTGTTAATACAACCGTTTAGTTCCTTTTATCTAGCTCTCAGAAGATACCTACATGTGTGTTCTCTCAGTAGCTTTACTGTTATTACAACAGTTTAGTTCCTTTTATCTAGCTCTCAGAAGTCACCTTCATGTCTGTTCTCTCAGTAGCTTTACTGTTATTACAACAGTTTAGTTCCTTTTGTCTAGCTCTCAGAAGATACCTACATGTCTGTTCTCTCAGCAGCTCTACTGTTATTACAACAATTTAGTTCCTTTTATCTAGCTCTCAGAAGATACCTACATGTGTGTTCCCTCAGTAGCTTTACTGTTATTACAACAGTTTAGTTCCCTTTATCTCGCTCTCAGAAGATACCTGCATGTCTGTTCTGTCAGTAGCTTTACTGTTAATATAACTGTTTAGTTCCTTTTATCTGACTCTCAGAAGATACCTGCATGTCTGTTCTGTCAGTAGCTTTACTGTTAATATAACTGTTTAGTTCCCCTGTGCTGGCTCTCAGAAGACACCTGTATGTCTGTTCTCTCACTAGCTTTACTGTTAATATAAATATTTTGTTCGTTTTATCTGGCTCTCAGAAGACGCCTACATGTCTGTTCTCTCAGTAGCTTTACTGTTAATACAACTGTTTAGTTCCTTTTATCTAGCTCTCAGAAGATACCTACATGTGTGTTCTCTCAGTCGGTCTAGTGTTAATACAACTGTTTAGTTCCTTTTATCCTGCTCTCAGAAGATACCTACATGCGTGTCCTCTCAGTAGCTTTACTATTAATATAACTGTTTAGTTCCTTTTGTCTAGCTCTCAGAAGACACCTGCATGTCTGTTCTCTCAGTAGCTTTACTGTTAATACAACTGTTTAGTTCCTTTTATCTGGCTCTCAGAAGATACCTACATGCGTGTTCTCTCAGTAGCTTTACTATTAATATAACTGTTTAGTTCCTTTTATCTGGCTCTCAGAAGACACCTGCATGTCTGTTCTCTCAGTAGCTTTACGGTTAATATAACTGTTTAGTTCCTTTTATACTGCTCTCAGAAGACACCTGCATGTCTGTTCTCTCACTAGCTTTACTGTTAATATAAATATTTTGTTCCATTTATCTGGCTCTGAGAAGATACCTGCATGTCTGTTCTCTCACTAGCTTTACTGTTAATATAAATATTTTGTTCCTTTTATCTGGCTCTGAGAAGATACCTGCATGTCTGTTCTCTCACTAGCTTTACTGTTAATATAAATATTTTGTTCCTTTTATCTGGCTCTGAGAAGATACCTGCATGTGTGTTCTCTCAGTAGCTTTACGGTTAATATAACTGTTTAGTTCCTTTTATCTGGCTCTCAGAAGACACCGGCATGTCTGTTCTCTCAGTAGCTTTACGGTTAATATAACTGTTTAGTTCCTTTTATCTGGCTCTCAGAAGACACCTGCATGTCTGTTCTCTCAGTACCTTTACGGTTAATATAACTGTTTAGTTCCTTTTATCTGGTTCTCAGAAGACACCTGCATGTCTGTTCTCTCACTAGCTTTACTGATAATATAAATATTTTGTTCCTTTTATCTGGCTCTGAGAAGATACCTGCATGTCTGTTCTCTCACTAGCTTTACTGTTAATATAAATATTTTGTTCCTTTTATCTGGCTCTGAGAAGATACCTGCAACACTGTTCTCTCACTAGCTTTACTGTTAATATAAATATTTTGTTCCTTTTATCTGGCTCTCAGAAGATACCTGCATGTCTGTTGTCTCAGTAGCTTTAGTGTTAATATAAATATTTTGTTCCTTTTATCTGGCTCTCAGAAGACACCTGCATGTCTGTTGTCTCAGTAGCTTTAGTGTTAATATAAATATTTTGTTCCCTTTATCTGGCTCTCAGAAGATACCTGCATGTCTGTTGTCTCAGTAGCTTTAGTGTTAATATAAATATTTTGTTCCTTTTATCTGGCCCTCAGAAGACACCTGCATGTCTGTTGTCTCAGTAGCTTTAGTGTTAATATAAATACTTTGTTCCTTTTATCTGGCTCTCAGAAGATACCTGCATGTCTGTTGTCTCAGTAGCTTTAGTGTTAATATAAATATTTTGTTCCTTTTATCTGGCTCTCAGAAGACACCTGCATGTCTGTTGTCTCAGTAGCTTTACTGTTAATATAAATATTTTGTTCCTTTTATCTGGCTCTCAGAAGACACCTGCATGTCTGTTGTCTCAGTAGCTTTAGTGTTAATATAAATATTTTGTTCCTTTTATCTGGCTCTCAGAAGATACCTGTATGTCTGTTGTCTCAGTAGCTTTAGTGTTAATATAAATATTTTGTTGCTTTTATCTGGCTCTCAGAAGACACCTGCATGTCTGTTGTCTCAGTAGCTTTAGTGTTAATACAAATATTTTGTTCCTTTTATCTGGCTCTCAGAAGACACCTGCATGTCTGTTGTCCCAGTAGCTTTAGTGTTAATATAAATATTTTGTTCCTTTTATCTGGCTCTCAGAAGACACCTGCATGTCTGTTGTCTCAGTAGCTTTAGTGTTAATATAAATATTTTGTTCCTTTTATCTGGCTCTCAGAAGACACCTGCATGTCTGCTGTCTCAGTAGCTTTAGTGTTAATATAAATATTTTGTTCCTTTTATCTGGCTCTCAGAAGACACCTGCATGTCTGTTGTCTCAGTAGCTTTACTGTTAATATAAATATTTTGTTCCTTTTATCTGGCTCTCAGAAGACACCTGCATGTCTGTTGTCTCAGTAGCTCTACTGTTAATACAACTGTTTAGTTCCTTTTATCTAGCTCTGAGAAGATACCTACATGTCTGTTCTCTCAGTAGCTCTACTGTTAATACAACTGTTTAGTTCCTTTTATCTAGCTCTCAGAAAATACCTGCATGTCTGTTCTCTCACTAGCTTTACTGTTAATATAAATATTTTGTTCCTTTTATCTGGCTAGCAGAAGACACCTGCATGTCTGTTGTCTCAGTAGCTTTAGTGTTAATATAAATATTTTGTTCCTTTTATCTGGCTCTCCGAAGACACCTGCATGTCTGTTGTCTCAGTAGCTTTAGTGTTAATATAAATATTTTGTTCCTTTTATCTGGCTCTCAGAAGACACCTACATGTCTGTTGTCTCAGTAGCTTTACTGTTAATATAAATATTTTGTTCCTTTTATCTGGCTCTCAGAAGACACCTGCATGTCTGTTGTCTCAGCACCTCTACTGTTATTACAACAGTTTAGTTCCTTTTATCTAGCTCTCAGAAGCTACCTAAATGTCTCTTGTCTTTGTAGCTTTACTCTTAATATAACTGTTTAGTGCCTTTTTTCTGGCTCTCAGAATATACCTACATGTCTGTTCTCTCAGTAGCTCTACTGTTAATATGACTATTTAGTTCAGCTTGTCTGGCTCTCTGAAGACATCTGCATGTCATTTCTCTCAGTAGCTTTACTGTTAATATAACTATTTAGTTCAGCTTGTCTGGCTCTCAGAAGACATCTGCATGTCATTTCTCTCAGTAGCTTTACTGTTAATATAACTGTTTAGTTCAGCTTGTCTGGCTCTCAGAAGACATCTGCATGTCATTTCTCTCAGTAGCTTTACTTTCAATATAACTATTTAGTTCCTTTCATCTGGCTCTCAGAAGACACCTGTATGCCTGTTCTCTCAGTAGCTTTACTGTTACTATAACTGTTTAGTTCCCGATTTCTGGCTCTCAGAAGACACCTGCATGCCTGTCCTCTCAGTAGCTTTACTGTTAATACAACTGTGTAGTTCCTTAAAATCTAGCTCTCATAATATATCTACATGTCTGTTCTCTCAGTAGCTTTGCTGTTAATACAACTGTTTAGTTCCTTTTATCTAGCTCTCAGAATATACCTACATGTCTGTTCTCTCAGTAGCTTTACTGTTAATATAAATGTTTAGTTCCCCTTGTGTGGCTCTCAAAAGACATCTGCATGTCATTTCTCTCAGTAGCTTTACTGTTAATATAACTATTTAGTTCCTTTCATCTGGCTCTCAGAAGACACCTGCATGTCTGATCTCTCAGTAGTTTTCTGTTAATACAACTGTTTAGTTCCCTTTAGCTGGCTCTCAGAAGACACCTGCATGTCTGATCTCTCAGTAGCTTTTCTGTTAATACTACTGTTTAGTTCCCTTTAGCTGGCTCTCAGAAGACACCTGCATGTCTGATCTCTCAGTAACTTTTCTGTTAATACAACTGTTTAGTTCCCTTTAGCTGGCTCTCAGAACACACCTTCATGTCTGTTCTCTCAGCAGCTTTACTGTTATTGCAACAGTTTAGTTCCTTTTATCTAGCTCTCAGAAGATACGTACATGTCTGTTCTCTCAGCAGCTCTACTGTTATTACAACAGTTTAGTTCCTTTTATCTAGCTCTCAGGAGATACCTACATGTGTGTTCTCTCAGTAGCTTTACTGTTATTACAACAGTTTAGTTCTTTTTATCTAGCTCTCAGAAGATACGTACATGTCTGTTCTCTCAGCAGCTCTACTGTTATTACAACAGTTTAGTTCCTTTTATCTAGCTCTCAGAAGATTCCTACATGTGTGTTCTCTCAGTAGCTTTACTGTTATTACAACAGTTTAGTTCCTTTTATCTAGCTCTCAGAAGATACCTGCATGTCTGTTCTGTCAGTAGCTTTACTGTTAATATAACTGTTTAGTTCCCCTGTCCTGGCTCTCAGAAGACACCTGTAAGTCTGTTCTCTCACTAGCTTTACTGTTAATATAAATACTTTGTTCCTTTTATCTGGCTCTCAGAAGACATCTGCATGTCTGTTCTCTCAGTAGCTTTACTGTTAATACAACCGTTTAGTTCCTTTTATCTAGCTCTCAGAAGATACCTACATGTGTGTTCTCTCAGTAGCTTTACTGTTATTACAACAGTTTAGTTCCTTTTATCTAGCTCTCAGAAGTCACCTTCATGTCTGTTCTCTCAGTAGCTTTACTGTTATTACAACAGTTTAGTTCCTTTTGTCTAGCTCTCAGAAGATACCTACATGTCTGTTCTCTCAGCAGCTCTACTGTTATTACAACAGTTTAGTTCCTTTTATCTAGCTCTCAGAAGATACCTACATGTGTGTTCCCTCAGTAGCTTTACTGTTATTACAACAGTTTAGATCCCTTTATCTCGCTCTCAGAAGATACCTGCATGTCTGTTCTGTCAGTAGCTTTACTGTTAATATAACTGTTTAGTTCCTTTTATCTGACTCTCAGAAGATACCTGCATGTCTGTTCTGTCAGTAGCTTTACTGTTAATATAACTGTTTAGTTCCCCTGTGCTGGCTCTCAGAAGACACCTGTATGTCTGTTCTCTCACTAGCTTTACTGTTAATATAAATATTTTGTTCCTTTTATCTGGCTCTCAGAAGACGCCTGCATGTCTGTTCTCTCAGTAGCTTTACTGTTAATACAACTGTTTAGTTCCTTTTATCTAGCTCTCAGAAGATACCTACATGTGTGTTCTCTCAGTCGGTCTAGTGTTAATACAACTGTTTAGTTCCTTTTATCCTGCTCTCAGAAGATACCTACATGCGTGTCCTCTCAGTAGCTTTACTATTAATATAACTGTTTAGTTCCTTTTGTCTAGCTCTCAGAAGACACCTGCATGTCCGTTCTCTCAGTAGCTTTACTGTTAATACAACTGTTTAGTTCCTTTTATCTGGCTCTCAGAAGATACCTACATGCGTGTTCTCTCAGTAGCTTTACTATTAATATAACTGTTTAGTTCCTTTTATCTGGCTCTCAGAAGACACCTGCATGTCTGTTCTCTCAGTAGCTTTACGGTTAATATAACTGTTTAGTTCCTTTTATCTGGCTCTCAGAAGACACCTGCATGTCTGTTCTCTCACTAGCTTTACTGTTAATATAAATATTTTGTTCCTTTTATCTGGCTCTGAGAAGATACCTGCATGTCTGTTCTCTCACTAGCTTTACTGTTAATATAAATATTTTGTTCCTTTTATCTGGCTCTGAGAAGATACCTGCATGTCTGTTCTCTCACTAGCTTTACTGTTAATATAAATATTTTGTTCCTTTTATCTGGCTCTGAGAAGATACCTGCATGTCTGTTCTCTCAGTAGCTTTACGGTTAATATAACTGTTTAGTTCCTTTTATCTGGCTCTCAGAAGACACCGGCATGTCTGTTCTCTCAGTAGCTTTACGGTTAATATAACTGTTTAGTTCCTTTTATCTGGCTCTCAGAAGACACCTGCATGTCTGTTCTCTCAGTAGCTTTACGGTTAATATAACTGTTTAGTTCCTTTTATCTGGCTCTCAGAAGACACCTGCATGTCTGTTCTCTCACTAGCTTTACTGAGAATATAAATATTTTGTTCCTTTTATCTGGCTCTGAGAAGATACCTGCATGTCTGTTCTCTCACTAGCTTTACTGTTAATATAAATATTTTGTTCCTTTTATCTGGCTCTGAGAAGATACCTGCATATCTGTTCTCTCACTAGCTTTACTGTTAATATAAATAGTTTGTTCCTTTTATCTGGCTCTCAGAAGATACCTGCATGTCTGTTGTCTCAGTAGCTTTAGTGTTAATATAAATATTTTGTTCCTTTTATCTGGCCCTCAGAAGACACCTGCATGTCTGTTGTCTCAGTAGCTTTAGTGTTAATATAAATATTTTGTTCCCTTTATCTGGCTCTCAGAAGATACCTGCATGTCTGTTGTCTCAGTAGCTTTAGTGTTAATATAAATATTTTGTTCCTTTTATCTGGCTCTCAGAAGACACCTGCATGTCTGTTGTCTCAGTAGCTTTAGTGTTAATATAAATATTTTGTTCCTTTTATCTGGCTCTCAGAAGATACCTGCATGTCTGTTGTCTCAGTAGCTTTAGTGTTAATATAAATATTTTGTTCCTTTTATCTGGCTCTCAGAAGACACCTGCATGTCTGTTGTCTCAGTAGCTTTACTGTTAATATAAATATTTTGTTCCTTTTATCTGGCTCTCAGAAGACACCTGCATGTCTGTTGTCTCAGTAGCTTTAGTGTTAATATAAATATTTTGTTCCTTTTATCTGGCTCTCAGAAGATACCTGTATGTCTGTTGTCTCAGTAGCTTTAGTGTTAATATAAATATTTTGTTCCTTTTATCAGGCTCTCAGAAGACACCTGCATGTCTGTTGTCTCAGTAGCTTTAGTGTTAATACAAATATTTTGTTCCTTTTATCTGGCTCTCAGAAGACACCTGCATGTCTGTTGTCTCAGTAGCTTTAGTGTTAATATAAATATTTTGTTCCTTTTATCTGGCTCTCAGAAGACACCTGCATGTCTGTTGTCTCAGTAGCTTTAGTGTTAATATAAATATTTTGTTCCTTTTATCTGGCTCTCAGAAGACACCTGCATGTCTGCTGTCTCAGTAGCTTTAGTGTTAATATAAATATTTTGTTCCTTTTATCTGGCTCTCAGAAGACACCTGCATGTCTGTTGTCTCAGTAGCTTTACTGTTAATATAAATATTTTGTTCCTTTTATCTGGCTCTCAGAAGACACCTGCATGTCTGTTGTCTCAGTAGCTCTACTGTTAATACAACTGTTTAGTTCCTTTTATCTAGCTCTGAGAAGATACCTACATGTCTGTTCTCTCAGTAGCTCTACTGTTAATACAACTGTTTAGTTCCTTTTATCTAGCTCTCAGAAAATACCTGCATGTCTGTTCTCTCACTAGCTTTACTGTTAATATAAATATTTTGTTCCTTTTATCTGGCTAGCAGAAGACACCTGCATGTCTGTTGTCTCAGTAGCTTTCTGTTAATACAACTGTTTAGTTCCCTTTATCTGGCTCTCAGAAGACACCTGCATGTCTGATCTCTCAGTAGCTTTTCTGTTAATACAACTGTTTAGTTCCCTTTAGCTGGCTCGCAGAAGACACCTGCATGTCTGATCTCTCAGTAACTTTTCTGTTAATACAACTGTTTAGTTCCCTTTAGCTGGCTCTCAGAACACACCTTCATGTCTGTTCTCTCAGCAGCTTTACTGTTATTGCAACAGTTTAGTTCCTTTTGTCTAGCTCTCAGAAGATACGTACATGTCTGTTCTCTCAGCAGCTCTACTGTTATTACAACAGTTTAGTTCCTTTTATCTAGCTCTCAGGAGATACCTACATGTGTGTTCTCTCAGTAGCTTTACTGTTACTACAACAGTTTAGTTCCTTTTATCTAGCTCTCAGAAGACACCTTCATGTCTGTTCTCTCAGTAGCTTTACTGTTATTACAACAGTTTAGTTCTTTTTATCTAGCTCTCAGAAGATACGTACATGTCTGTTCTCTCAGCAGCTCTACTGTTATTACAACAGTTTAGTTCCTTTTATCTAGCTCTCAGAAGATTCCTACATGTGTGTTCTCTCAGTAGCTTTACTGTTATTACAACAGTTTAGTTCCTTTTATCTAGCTCTCAGAAGATACCTGCATGTCTGTTCTGTCAGTAGCTTTACTGTTAATATAACTGTTTAGTTCCCCTGTCCTGGCTCTCAGAAGACACCTGTAAGTCTGTTCTCTCACTAGCTTTACTGTTAATATAAATACTTTGTTCCTTTTATCTGGCTCTCAGAAGACATCTGCATGTCTGTTCTCTCAGTAGCTTTACTGTTAATACAACCGTTTAGTTCCTTTTATCTAGCTCTCAGAAGATACCTACATGTGTGTTCTCTCAGTCGGTCTAGTGTTAATACAACTGTTTAGTTCCTTTTATCCTGCTCTCAGAAGATACCTACATGCGTGTCCTCTCAGTAGCTTTACTATTAATATAACTGTTTAGTTCCTTTTGTCTAGCTCTCAGAAGACACCTGCATGTCTGTTCTCTCAGTAGCTTTACTGTTAATACAACTGTTTAGTTCCTTTTATCTGGCTCTCAGAAGATACCTACATGCGTGTTCTCTCAGTAGCTTTACTATTAATATAACTGTTTAGTTCCTTTTATCTGGCTCTCAGAAGACACCTGCATGTCTGTTCTCTCAGTAGCTTTACGGTTAATATAACTGTTTAGTTCCTTTTATCTGGCTCTCAGAAGACACCTGCATGTCTGTTCTCTCACTAGCTTTACTGTTAATATAAATATTTTGTTCCATTTATCTGGCTCTGAGAAGATACCTGCATGTCTGTTCTCTCACTAGCTTTACTGTTAATATAAATATTTTGTTCCTTTTATCTGGCTCTGAGAAGATACCTGCATGTCTGTTCTCTCACGAGCTTTACTGTTAATATAAATATTTTGTTCCTTTTATCTGGCTCTGAGAAGATACCTGCATGTCTGTTCTCTCACTAGCTTTACTGTTAATATAAATATTTTGTTCCTTTTATCAAGCTCTCAGAAGATACCTGCATGTCTGTTGTCTCAGTAGCTTTAGTGTTAATATAAGTATTTTGTTCCTTTTATCTGGCTCTCAGAAGACACCTGCATGTCTGTTCTCTCACTAGCTTTACTGTTAATATAAATATTTTGTTCCTTTTATCTGGCTCTGAGAAGATACCTGCATGTCTGTTCTCTCACTAGCTTTACTGTTAATATAAATATTTTGTTCCTTTTATCTGGCTCTCAGAAGATACCTGCATGTCTGTTGTCTCAGTAGCTTTAGTGTTAATATAAATATTTTGTTCCTTTTATCTGGCTCTCAGAAGACACCTGCATGTCTGTTGTCTCAGTAGCTTTAGTGTTAATATAAATATTTTGTTCCCTTTATCTGGCTCTCAGAAGATACCTGCATGTCTGTTGTCTCAGTAGCTTTAGTGTTAATATAAATATTTTGTTCCTTTTATCTGGCCCTCAGAAGACACCTGCATGTCTGTTGTCTCAGTAGCTTTAGTGTTAATATAAATACTTTGTTCCTTTTATCTGGCTCTCAGAAGATACCTGCATGTCTGTTGTCTCAGTAGCTTTAGTGTTAATATAAATATTTTGTTCCTTTTATCTGGCTCTCAGAAGACACCTGCATGTCTGTTGTCTCAGTAGCTTTACTGTTAATATAAATATTTTGTTCCTTTTATCTGGCTCTCAGAAGACACCTGCATGTCTGTTGTCTCAGTAGCTTTAGTGTTAATATAAATATTTTGTTCCTTTTATCTGGCTCTCAGAAGATACCTGTATGTCTGTTGTCTCAGTAGCTTTAGTGTTAATATAAATATTTTGTTGCTTTTATCTGGCTCTCAGAAGACACCTGCATGTCTGTTGTCTCAGTAGCTTTAGTGTTAATACAAATATTTTGTTCCTTTTATCTGGCTCTCAGAAGACACCTGCATGTCTGTTGTCCCAGTAGCTTTAGTGTTAATATAAATATTTTGTTCCTTTTATCTGGCTCTCAGAAGACACCTGCATGTCTGTTGTCTCAGTAGCTTTAGTGTTAATATAAATATTTTGTTCCTTTTATCTGGCTCTCAGAAGACACCTGCATGTCTGCTGTCTCAGTAGCTTTAGTGTTAATATAAATATTTTGTTCCTTTTATCTGGCTCTCAGAAGACACCTGCATGTCTGTTGTCTCAGTAGCTTTACTGTTAATATAAATATTTTGTTCCTTTTATCTGGCTCTCAGAAGACACCTGCATGTCTGTTGTCTCAGTAGCTCTACTGTTAATACAACTGTTTAGTTCCTTTTATCTAGCTCTGAGAAGATACCTACATGTCTGTTCTCTCAGTAGCTCTACTGTTAATACAACTGTTTAGTTCCTTTTATCTAGCTCTCAGAAAATACCTGCATGTCTGTTCTCTCACTAGCTTTACTGTTAATATAAATATTTTGTTCCTTTTATCTGGCTAGCAGAAGACACCTGCATGTCTGTTGTCTCAGTAGCTTTAGTGTTAATATAAATATTTTGTTCCTTTTATCTGGCTCTCCGAAGACACCTGCATGTCTGTTGTCTCAGTAGCTTTAGTGTTAATATAAATATTTTGTTCCTTTTATCTGGCTCTCAGAAGACACCTACATGTCTGTTGTCTCAGTAGCTTTACTGTTAATATAAATATTTTGTTCCTTTTATCTGGCTCTCAGAAGACACCTGCATGTCTGTTGTCTCAGCACCTCTACTGTTATTACAACAGTTTAGTTCCTTTTATCTAGCTCTCAGAAGCTACCTAAATGTCTCTTGTCTTTGTAGCTTTACTGTTAATATAACTGTTTAGTGCCTTTTTTCTGGCTCTCAGAATATACCTACATGTCTGTTCTCTCAGTAGCTCTACTGTTAATATGACTATTTAGTTCAGCTTGTCTGGCTCTCTGAAGACATCTGCATGTCATTTCTCTCAGTAGCTTTACTGTTAATATAACTATTTAGTTCAGCTTGTCTGGCTCTCAGAAGACATCTGCATGTCATTTCTCTCAGTAGCTTTACTGTTAATATAACGGTTTAGTTCAGCTTGTCTGGCTCTCAGAAGACATCTGCATGTCATTACTCTCAGTAGCTTTACTTTCAATATAACTATTTAGTTCCTTTCATCTGGCTCTCAGAAGACACCTGTATGCCTGTTCTCTCAGTAGCTTTAGTGTTACTATAACTGTTTAGTTCCCGATTTCTGGCTCTCAGAAGACACCTGCATGCCTGTCCTCTCAGTAGCTTTACTGTTAATACAACTGTGTAGTTCCTTAAAATCTAGCTCTCATAATATATCTACATGTCTGTTCTCTCAGTAGCTTTGCTGTTAATACAACTGTTTAGCTCCTTTTATCTAGCTCTCAGAATATACCTACATGTCTGTTCTCTCAGTAGCTTTACTGTTAATATAAATGTTTAGTTCCCCTTGTGTGGCTCTCAGAAGACATCTGCATGTCATTTCTCTCAGTAGCTTTACTGTTAATATAACTATTTAGTTCCTTTCACCTGGCTCTCAGGATACACCTGCATGTCTGATCTCTCAGTAGCTTTTCTGTTAATACAACTGTTTAGTTCCCTTTAGCTGGCTCTCAGAAGACACCTGCATGTCTGATCTCTCAGTGGCTTTTCTGTTAATACAACTGTTTAGTTCCCTTTAGCTGGCTCTCAGAACACACCTTCATGTCTGTTCTCTCAGCAGCTTTACTGTTATTACAACAGTTTAGTTCCTTTGATCTAGCTCTCAGAAGACACCTGTATGCCTGTTCTCTCAGTAGCTTTAGTGTTACTATAACTGTTTAGTTCCCGATTTCTGGCTCTCAGAAGACACCTGCATGCCTGTCCTCTCAGTAGCTTTACTGTTAATACAACTGTGTAGTTCCTTAAAATCTAGCTCTCATAATATATCTACATGTCTGTTCTCTCAGTAGCTTTGCTGTTAATACAACTGTTTAGTTCCTTTTATCTAGCTCTCAGAATATACCTACATGTCTGTTCTCTCAGTAGCTTTACTGTTAATATAAATGTTTAGTTCCCCTTGTGTGGCTCTCAGAAGACATCTGCATGTCATTTCTCTCAGTAGCTTTACTGTTAATATAACTATTTAGTTCCTTTCACCTGGCTCTCAGAAGACACCTGCATGTCTGATCTCTCAGTAGCTGTTCTGTTAATACAACTGTTTAGTTCCCTTTAGCTGGCTCTCAGAAGACACCTGCATGTCTGATATCTCAGTAGCTTTTCTGTTAATACAACTGTTTAGTTCCCTTTAGCTGGCTCTCAGAAAACACCTGCATGCCTGATCTCTCAGTAACTTTTCTGTTAATACAACTGTTTAGTTCCCTTTAGCTGGCTCTCAGAACACACCTTCATGTCTGTTCTCTCAGCAGCTTTACTGTTATTACAACAGTTTAGTTCTTTTTATCTAGCTCTCAGAAGATACGTACATGTCTGTTCTCTCAGCAGCTCTACTGTTATTACAACAGTTTAGTTCCTTTTATCTAGCTCTCAGAAGATACCTACATGTGTGTTCTCTCAGTAGCTTTACTGGTATTACAACAGTTTAGTTCCTTTTATCTAGCTCTCAGAAGGCACCTTCATGTCTGTTCTCTCAGTAGCTTTACTGTTATTACAACAGTTTAGTTCCTTTTATCTAGCTCTCAGAAGATACCTACATGTCTGTTCTCTCAGCAGCTCTACTGTTATTACAACAGTTTAGTTCCTTTTATCTAGCTCTCAGAAGATACCTACATGTGTGTTCTCTCAGTAGCTTTACTGTTATTACAACAGTTTAGTTCCCTTTATCTAGCTCTCAGAAGATACCTGCATGTCTGTTCTGTCAGTAGCTCTACTGTTAATATAACTGTTTAGTTCCTTTTATCTGACTCTCAGAAGATACCTGCATGTCTGTTCTGTCAGTAGCTTTACTGTTAATATAACTGTTTAGTTCCCCTGTCCTGGCTCTCAGAAGACACCTGTATGTCTGTTCTCTCACTAGCTTTACTGTTAATATAAATATTTTGTTCCTTTTATCTGGCTCTCAGAAGACACCTGCATGTCTGTTCTCTCAGTAGCTTTACTGTTAATACAACTGTTTAGTTCCTTTTATCTAGCTCTCAGAAGATACCTACATGTGTGTTCTCTCAGTCGCTCTAGTGTTAATACAACTGTTTAGTTCCTTTTATCTAGCTCTCAGAAGATACCTACATGCGTGTTCTCTCAGTAGCTTTACTATTAATATAACTGTTTAGTTCCTTTTGTCTAGCTCTCAGAAGACACCTGCATGTCTGTTCTCTCAGTAGCTTTACTGTTAATACAACTGTTTAGTTCCTTTTAACTGGCTCTCAGAAGATACCTACATGCGTGTTCTCTCAGTAGCTTTACTATTATATATAACTGTTTAGTTCCTTTTATCTGACTCTCAGAAGACACCTGCATGTCTGTTCTCCCAGTAGCTTTACGGTTAATATTACTGTTTAGTTCCTTTTATCTGGCTCTCAGAAGACACCTGCATGTCTGTTCTCTCACTAGCTTTACTGTTAATATAAATATTTTGTTCCTTTTATCTGGCTCTGAGAAGATACCTGCATGTCTGTTCTCTCACTAGCTTTACTGTTAATACAAATATTTTGTTCCTTTTATCTGGCTCTCAGAAGATACCTGCATGTCTGTTGTCTCAGTAGCTTTAGTGTTAATATAAATATTTTGTTCCTTTTATCTGGCTCTCAGAAGACTCCTGCATGTCTGTTGTCTCAGTAGCTTTACTGTTAATATAAATATTTTGTTCCTTTTATCTGGCTCTCAGAAGACACCTGCATGTCTATTGTCTCAGCACCTCTACTGTTATTACAACAGTTTAGTTCCTTTTATCTAGCTCTCAGAAGATACCTACATGTCTGTTCTCTCAGTAGCTTACTGTTAATACAACTGTCTAGTTCCTTTTATCTAGCTCTCAGAAGATACCTACATGTCTGTTTTCTTTGTAGCTTTACTGTTAATATAACTGTTAAGTGCCTTTTTTCTGGCTCTCAGAATATACCTACATGTCTGTTCTCTCAGTAGCTCTACTGTTAATATGACTATTTAGTTCAGCTTGTCTGGCTCTCTGAAGACATCTGCATGTCATTTCTCTCAGTAGCTTTATTTTAATATAACTATTTAGTTCAGCTTGTCTGGCTCTCAGAAGACATCTGCATGTCATTTCTCTCAGTAGCTTTACTGTTAATATAACTATTTAGTTCAGCTTGTCTAGCTCTCAGAAGACATCTGCATGTCATTTCTCTCAGTACCTTTACTGTTAATATAACTGTTTAGTTCAGCTTGTCTGGCTCTCAGAAGACATCTGCATGTCATTTCTCTCAGTAGCTTTACTTTCAATATAACTATTTAGTTCCTTTCATCTGGCTCTCAGAAGACACCTGTATGCCTGTTCTCTCAGTAGCTTTAGTGTTACTATAACTGTTTAGTTCCCGATTTCTGGCTCTCAGAAGACACCTGCATGCCTGTCCTCTCAGTAGCTTTACTGTTAATACAACTGTGTAGTTCCTTAAAATCTAGCACTCATAATATATCTACATGTCTGTTCTCTCAGTAGCTTTGCTGTTAATACAACTGTTTAGTTCCTTTTATCTAGCTCTCAGAATATACCTACATGTCTGTTCTCTCAGTAGCTTTACTGTTAATATAAATGTTTAGTTCCCCTTGTGTGGCTCTCAGAAGACATCTGCATGTCATTTCTCTCAGTAGCTTTACTGTTAATATAACTATTTAGTTCCTTTCACCTGGCTCTCAGAAGACACCTGCATGTCTGATCTCTCAGTAGCTTTTCTGTTAATACAACTGTTTAGTTCCCTTTAGCTGGCTCTCAGAAGACACCTGCATGTCTGATATCTCAGTAGCTTTTCTGTTAATACAACTGTTTAGTTCCCTTTAGCTGGCTCTCAGAAGACACCTGCATGTCTGATCTCTCAGTAACTTTTCTGTTAATACAACTGTTTAGTTCCCTTTAGCTGGCTCTCAGAACACACCTTCATGTCTGTTCTCTCAGCAGCTTTACTGTTATTACAACAGTTTAGTTCCTTTTATCTAGCTCTCAGAAGATACGTACATGTCTGTCCTCTCAGCAGCTCTACTGTTATTACAACAGTTTAGTTTCTTTTATCTAGCTCTCAGAAGATACCTACATGTGTGTTCTCTCAGTAGCTTTACTGTTATTACAACAGTTTAGTTCCTTTTATCTAGCTCTCAGAAGACACCTTCATGTCTGTTCTCTCAGTAGCTTTACTGTTATTACAACAGTTTAGTTCTTTTTATCTAGCTCTCAGAAGATACGTACATGTCTGTTCTCTCAGCAGCTCTACTGTTATTACAACAGTTTAGTTCCTTTTATCTAGCTCTCAGAAGATACCTACATGTGTGTTCTCTCAGTAGCTTTACTGGTATTACAACAGTTTAGTTCCTTTTATCTAGCTCTCAGAAGATACCTGCATGTCTGTTCTGTCAGTAGCTTTACTGTTAATATAACTGTTTAGTTCCCCTGTCCTGGCTCTCAGAAGACACCTGTATGTCTGTTCTCTCACTAGCTTTACTGTTAATATAAATATTTTGTTCCTTTTATCTGGCTCTCACAAGACACCTGCATGTCTGTTCTCTCAGTAGCTTTACTGTTAATACAACTGTTTAGTTCCTTTTATCTAGCTCTCAGAAGGCACCTTCATGTCTGTTCTCTCAGTAGCTTTACTGTTATTACAACAGTTTAGTTCCTTTTATCTAGCTCTCAGAAGATACCTACATGTCTGTTCTCTCAGCAGCTCTACTGTTATTACAACAGTTTAGTTCCTTTTATCTAGCTCTCAGAAGATACCTACATGTGTGTTCTCTCAGTAGCTTTACTGTTATTCCAACAGTTTAGTTCCCTTTATCTAGCTCTCAGAAGATACCTGCATGTCTGTTCTGTCAGTAGCTTTACTGTTAATATAACTGTTTAGTTCCTTTTATCTGACTCTCAGAAGATACCTGCATGTCTGTTCTGTCAGTAGCTTTACTGTTAATATAACTGTTTAGTTCCCCTGTCCTGGCTCTCAGAAGACACCTGTATGTCTGTTTTCTCACTAGCTTTACTGTTAATATAAATATTTTGTTCCTTTTATCTGGCTCTCAGAAGACACCTGCATGTCTGTCCTCTCAGTAGCTTTACTGTTAATACAACTGTTTAGTTCCTTTTATCTAGCTCTCAGAAAATACCTACATGTGTGTTCTCTCAGTCGCTCTAGTGTTAATACAACTGTTTAGTTCCTTTTATCTAGCTCTCAGAAGATACCTACATGCGTGTTCTCTCAGTAGCTTTACTATTAATATAACTGTTTAGTTCCTTTTCTCTAGCTCTCAGAAGACACCTGCATGTCTGTTCTCTCAGTAGCTTTACTGTTAATACAACTGTTTAGTTCCTTTTATCTGGCTCTCAGAAGATACCTACATGCGTGTTCTCTCAGTAGCTTTACTATTAATATAACTGTTTAGTTCCTTTTATCTGGCTCTCAGAAGACACCTGCATGTCTGTTCTCTCAGTAGCTGTACGGTTAATATTACTCTTTAGTTCCTTTTATCTGGCTCTCAGAAGACACCTGCATGTCTGTTCTCTCACTAGCTTTAGTGTTAATATAAATATTTTGTTCCTTTTATCTGGCTCTGAGAAGATACCTGCATGTCTGTTCTCTCACTAGCTTTACTGTTAATACAAATATTTTGTTCCTTTTATATGGCTCTCAGAAGATACCTGCATGTCTGTTGTCTCAGTAGCTTTAGTGTTAATATAAATATTTTGTTCCTTTTATCTGGCTCTCAGAAGACACCTGCATGTCTGTTGTCTCAGTAGCTTTACTGTTAATATAAATATTTTGTTCCTTTTATCTGGCTCTCAGAAGACACCTGCATGTCTGTTGTCTCAGTAGCTTTAGTGTTAATATAAATATTTTGTTCCTTTTATCTGGCTCTAAGAAGATACCTGCATGTCTGTTGTCTCAGTAGCTTTAGTGTTAATATAAATATTTTGTTCCTTTTATCTGGCTCTCAGAAGACACCTGCATGTCTGTTCTCTCACTAGCTTTACTGCTAATATAAATATTTTGTTCCTTTTATCTGGCTCTGAGAAGATACCTGCATGTCTGTTCTCTCACTAGCTTTACTGTTAATACAAATATTTTGTTCCTTTTATCTGGCTCTCAGAAGATACCTGCATGTCTGTTGTCTCAGTAGCTTTAGTGTTAATATAAATATTTTGTTCCTTTTATCTGGCTCTCAGAAGACACCTGCATGTCTGTTGTCTCAGTAGCTTTACTGTTAATATAAATATTTTGTTCCTTTTATCTGGCTCTCAGAAGATACCTGCATGTCTGTTGTCTCAGTAGCTTTAGTGTTAATATAAATATTTTGTTCCTTTTATCTGGCTCTCAGAAGACACCTGCATGTCTGTTGTCTCAGTAGCTTTAGTGCTAATATAGCTGTTTAGTTCCTTTTATCTGGCTCTCAGAAGACAACTGCATGTCTGTTGTCTCAGTAGCTTTAGTGTTATTATAAATATTTTGTTCCTTTTATCTGGCTCTCAGAAGATACCTGCATGTCTGTTGTCTCAGTAGCTTTAGTGTTAATATAAATATTTTGTTCCTTTTATCTGGTTCTCCTAAGACACCAGCATGTCTGTTGTCTCAGTAGCTTTAGTGTTAATATAGCTGTTTTGTTCCTTTTATCTGGCTCTCAGAAGACACCTGCATGTCTGTTGTCTCAGTAGCTTTAGTGTTAACATAAATATTTTTTTCCTTTTATCTGGCTCTCAGAAGATACCTGCATGTCTGTTGTCTCAGTAGCTTTAGTGTTAATATAAATATTTTGTTCCTTTTATCTGGCTCTCAGAAGACACCTGCATGTCTGTTGTCTCAGTAGCTTTAGTGTTAATATAAATATTTTGTTCCTTTTATCTGGCTCTCAGAAGACACCTGCATGTCTGTTGTCTCAGTAGCTTTAGTGTTAATATAAATATTTTGTTCCTTTTATCTGGCTCTCAGAAGACACCTGCATGTCTGCTGTCTCAGTAGCTTTAGTGTTAATATAAATATTTTGTTCCTTTTATCTGGCTCTCAGAAGACACCTGCATGTCTGTTGTCTCAGTAGCTTTACTGTTAATATAAATATTTTGTTCCTTTTATCTGGCTCTCAGAAGACACCTGCATGTCTGTTGTCTCAGTAGCTCTACTGTTAATACAACTGTTTAGTTCCTTTTATCTATCTCTGAGAAGATACCTACATGTCTGTTCTCTCAGTAGCTCTACTGTTAATACAACTGTTTAGTTCCTTTTATCTAGCTCTCAGAAAATACCTGCATGTCTGTTCTCTCACTAGCTTTACTGTTAATATAAATATTTTGTTCCTTTTATCTGGCTCTCAGAAGACACCTGCATGTCTGTTGTCTCAGTAGGATTACTGTTAATACAACTGTTTAGTTCCTTTTATCTAGCTCTCAGAAGACACCTGCATGTCTGTTCTCTCAGTAGCATTACTGTTAATATAACTGTTTAGTTCCTTTTATCTAGCTCTCAGAAGATACCTGCATGTCTGTTCTCTCACTAGCTTTACTGTTAATATAAATATTTTGTTCCTTTTATCTGGCTCTCAGAAGACACCTGCATGTCTGTTGTCTCAGTAGCTTTAGTGTTAATATAGCTGTTTAGTTCCTTTTATCTGGCTCTCAGAAGACACCTGCATGTCTCTTGTCTCAGTAGCATTACTGTTAATACAACTGTTTAGTTCCTTTTATCTAGCTCTCAGAAGATACCTGCATGTCTGTTCTCTCAGTAGTTTTACTGTTAATATAACTGTTTAGTACCTTTTATCTAGCTCTCAGAAGATACCTGCATGTCTGTTCTCTCACTAGCTTTACTGTTAATATAAATATTTTGTTCCTTTTATCTGGCTCTCAGAAGATACCTGCATGTCTGTTCTCTCAGTAGCTCTACTGTTAATATAAATATTTTGTTCCTTTTATCTGGCTCTCAGAAGACACCTGCATGTCTGTTGTCTCAGTAGCTCTACTGTTAATACAACTGTTTAGTTCCTTTTATCTAGCTCTCAGAAAATACCTGCATGTCTGTTCTCTCACTAGCTTTAGTGTTAATATAAATATTTTGTTCCTTTTATCTGGCTCTCAGAAGACACCTGCATGTCTGTTGTCTCAGTAGCTTTAGTGTTAATATAGCTGTTTAGTTCCTTTTATCTAGCTCTCAGAAGATACCTGCATGTCTGTTGTCTCAGTAGCTCTACTGTTAATACAACTGTTTAGTTCCTTTTATCTAGCTGTCAGAAGATACCTACATGTCTGTTCTCTCAGTAGCTCTACTGTTAATACAACTGTTTAGTTCCTTTTATCTAGCTCTCAGAAGATACCTGCATGTCTGTTCTCTCAGTAGCTCTACTGTTAATACAACTGTTTAGTTCCTTTTATCTAGCTCTCAGAAGATAACTACATGTCTGTTCTCTCAGTAGCTCTACTGTTAATACAACTGTTTAGTTCCTTTTATCTAGCTCTCAGAAGATACCTACATGTCTGTTCTCTCAGTAGCTCTACCCTTAATACAACTGTTTAGTTCCTTTTATCTAGCTCTCTGAAGATACCTGCATGTCTGTTCTCTCACTAGCTTTACTGTTAATATAAATATTTTGTTCCTTTTATCTGGCTCTCAGAAGACACCTGCATGTCTGTTGTCTCAGTAGGATTACTGTTAATACAACTGTTTAGTTCCTTTTATCTAGCTCTCAGAAGACACCTGCATGTCTGTTCTCTCAGTAGCATTACTGTTAATATAACTGTTTAGTTCCTTTTATCTAGCTCTCAGAAGATACCTGCATGTCTGTTCTCTCACTAGCCTTACTGTTAATATAAATATTTTGTTCCTTTTATCTGGCTCTCAGAAGACACCTGCATGTCTGTGTTCTCAGTAGCTTTAGTGTTAATATAGCTGTTTAGTTCCTTTTATCTGGCTCTCAGAAGACACCTGCATGTCTGTTGTCTCAGTAGCTTTAGTGTTAATATAGCTGTTTAGTTCCTTTAATCTGGCTCTCAGAAGACACCTGCATATCTGTTGTCTCAGTAGATTTAGTGTTAATATAAATATTTTGTTCCTTTTATCTGGCTCTCAGAAGACACCTGCATGTCTGTTGTCTCAGTAGCTTTAGTGTTAATATAAATATTTTGTTTCTTTTATCTGGCTCTCAGAAGATACCTGCATGTCTGTTGTCGCAGTAGCTTTAGTGTTAATATAAATATTTTGTTCCTTTTATCTGGCTCTCAGAAGACACCTGCATGTCTGTTGTCTCAGTAGCTTTAGTGTTAATATAGCTGTTTAGTTCCTTTTATCTGGCTCTCAGAAGACACCTGCATGTCTGTTGTCTCAGTAGCTTTAGTGTTAATATAAATATTTTGTTCCTTTTATCGGGCTCTCAGAAGATACCTGCATGTCTGTTGTCTCAGTAGCTTTATTGTTAATATAAATATTTTGTTCCTTTTATCTGGCCCTCAGAAGACACCAGCATGTCTGTTGTCTCAGTAGCTTTAGTGATAATATAGCTGTTTTGTTCCTTTTATCTGGATCTCAGAAGACACCTGCATGTCTGTTGTCTCAGTAGCTTTAGTGTTAATATAAATATTTTGTTCCTTTTATCTGGCTCTCAGAAGATACCTGCATGTCTGTTGTCTCAGTAGCTTTAGTGTTAATATAAATATTTTGTTCCTTTTATCTGGCTCTCAGAAGACACCTGCATGTCTGTTGTCTCAGTAGCTTTAGTGTTAATATAAATATTTTGTTCCTTTTATCTGGCTCTCAGAAGACACCTGCATGCCTGTTGTCTCAGTAGCTTTAGTGTTAATATAAATATTTTGTTCCTTTTATCTGGCCCTCAGAAGACACCTGCATGTCTGCTGTCTCAGTAGCTTTAGTGTTAATATAAATATTTTGTTCCTTTTATCTGGCTCTCAGAAGACACCTGCATGTCTGTTGTCTCAGTAGCTTTACTGTTAATATAAATATTTTGTTCCTTTTATCTGGCTCTCAGAAGATACCTGCATGTCTGTTGTCTCAGTAGATTTAGTGTTAATATAAATATTTTGTTCCTTTTATCTGGCTCTCAGAAGACACCTGCATGTCTGTTGTCTCAGTAGCTCTACTGTTAATACAACTGTTTAGTTCCTTTTATCTATCTCTGAGAAGATACCTACATGTCTGTTCTCTCAGTAGCTCTACTGTTAATACAACTGTTTAGTTCCTTTTATCTAGCTCTCAGAAAATACCTGCATGTCTGTTCTCTCACTAGCTTTACTGTTAATATAAATATTTTGTTCCTTTTATCTGGCTCTCAGAAGACACCTGCATGTCTGTGTTCTCAGTAGCTTTAGTGTTAATATAGCTGTTTAGTTCCTTTTATCTGGCTCTCAGAAGACACCTGCATGTCTGTTGTCTCAGTAGCTTTAGTGTTAATATAGCTGTTTAGTTCCTTTTATCTGGCTCTCAGAAGACACCTGCATGTCTGTTGTCTCAGTAGCTTTAGTGTTAATATAAATATTTTGTTCCTTTTATCTGGCTCTCAGAAGACACCTGCATGTCTGTTGTCTCAGTAGCTTTAGTGTTAATATAAATATTTTGTTCCTTTTATCTGGCTCTCAGAAGATACCTGCATGTCTGTTGTCTCAGTAGCTTTAGTGTTAATATAAATATTTTGTTCCTTTTATCTGGCTCTCAGAAGACACCTGCATGTCTGTTGTCTCAGTAGCTCTACTGTTAAAACAACTGTTTAGTTCCTTTTATCTAGCTCTCAGAAAATACCTGCATGTCTGTTCTCTCACTAGCTTTAGTGTTAATATAAATATTTTGTTCCTTTTATCTGGCTCTCAGAAGACACCTGCATGTCTGTAGTCTCAGTAGCTTTAGTGTTAATATAGCTGTTTAGTTCCTTTTATCTAGCTCTCAGAAGATACCTGCATGTCTGTTGTCTCAGTAGCTCTACTGTTAATACAACTGTTTAGTTCCTTTTATCTAGCTCTCAGAAGATACCTACATGTCTGTTCTCTCAGTAGCTCTACTGTTAATACAACTGTTTAGTTCCTTTTATCTAGCTCTCAGAAGATACCTGCATGTCTGTTCTCTCAGTAGCTCTACTGTTAATTCAACTGTTTAGTTCCTTTTATCTAGCTCTCAGAAGATACCTACATGTCTGTTCTCTCAGTAGCTCTACTGTTAATACAACTGTTTAGTTCCTTTTATCTAGCTCTCAGAAGATACCTACATGTCTGTTCTCTCAGTAGCTCTACTCTTAATACAACTGTTTAGTTCCTTTTATCTAGCTCTCAGAAGATACCTGCATGTCTGTTCTCTCACTAGCTTTACTGTTAATATAAATATTTTGTTCCTTTTATCTGGCTCTCAGAAGACACCTGCATGTCTGTTGTCTCAGTAGGAATACTGTTAATACAACTGTTTAGTTCCTTTTATCTAGCTCTCAGAAGACACCTGCATGTCTGTTCTCTCAGTAGCATTACTGTTAATATAACGGTTTAGTTCCTTTTATCTAGCTCTCAGAAGATACCTGCATGTCTGTTCTCTCACTAGCTTTACTGTTAATATAAATATTTTGTTCCTTTTATCTGGCTCTCAGAAGACACCTGCATGTCTGTGTTCTCAGTAGCTTTAGTGTTAATATAGCTGTTTAGTTCCTTTTATCTGGCTCTCAGAAGACACCTGCATGTCTGTTGTCTCAGTAGCTTTAGTGTTAATATAGCTGTTTAGTTCCTTTTATCTGGCTCTCAGAAGACACCTGCATGTCTGTTGTCTCAGTAGCTTTAGTGTTAATATAAATATTTTGTTCCTTTTATCTGGCTCTCAGAAGACACCTGCATGTCTGTTGTCTCAGTAGCTTTAGTGTTAATATAAATATTTTGTTCCTTTTATCTGGCTCTCAGAAGATACCTGCATGTCTGTTGTCTCAGTAGCTTTAGTGTTAATATAAATATTTTGTTCCTTTTATCTGGCTCTCAGAAGACACCTGCATGTCTGTTGTCTCAGTAGCTCTACTGTTAATACAACTGTTTAGTTCCTTTTATCTAGCTCTCAGAAAATACCTGCATGTCTGTTCTCTCACTAGCTTTAGTGTTAATATAAATATTTTGTTCCTTTTATCTGGCTCTCAGAAGACACCTGCATGTCTGTAGTCTCAGTAGCTTTAGTGTTAATATAGCTGTTTAGTTCCTTTTATCTAGCTCTCAGAAGATACCTGCATGTCTGTTGTCTCAGTAGCTCTACTGTTAATACAACTGTTTAGTTCCTTTTATCTAGCTCTCAGAAGATACCTACATGTCTGTTCTCTCAGTAGCTCTACTGTTAATACAACTGTTTAGTTCCTTTTATCTAGCTCTCAGAAGATACCTGCATGTCTGTTCTCTCAGTAGCTCTACTGTTAATACAACTGTTTAGTTCCTTTTATCTAGCTCTCAGAAGATACCTACATGTCTGTTCTCTCAGTAGCTCTACTGTTAATACAAGTGTTTAGTTCCTTTTATCTAGCTCTCAGAAGATACCTACATGTCTGTTCTCTCAGTAGCTCTACTCTTAATACAACTGTTTAGTTCCTTTTATCTAGCTCTCAGAAGATACCTGCATGTCTGTTCTCTCACTAGCTTTACTGTTAATATAAATATTTTGTTCCTTTTATCTGGCTCTCAGAAGACACCTGCATGTCTGTTGTCTCAGTAGGATTACTGTTAATACAACTGTTTAGTTCCTTTTATCTAGCTCTCAGAAGACACCTGCATGTCTGTTCTCTCAGTAGCATTACTGTTAATATAACTGTTTAGTTCCTTTTATCTAGCTCTCAGAAGATACCTGCATGTCTGTTCTCTCACTAGCTTTACTGTTAATATAAATATTTTGTTCCTTTTATCTGGCTCTCAGAAGACACCTGCATGTCTGTGTTCTCAGTAGCTTTAGTGTTAATATAGCTGTTTAGTTCCTTTTATCTGGCTCTCAGAAGACACCTGCATGTCTGTTGTCTCAGTAGCTTTAGTGTTAATATAGCTGTTTAGTTCCTTTTATCTGGCTCTCAGAAGACACCTGCATGTCTGTTGTCTCAGTAGCTTTAGTGTTAATATAAATATTTTGTTCCTTTTATCTGGTTCTGAGAAGATACCTGCATGTCTGTTCTCTCACTAGCTTTACTGTTAATACAAATATTTTGTTCCTTTTATCTGGCTCTCAGAAGATACCTGCATGTCTGTTGTCTCAGTAGCTTTAGTGTTAATATAAATATTTTGTTCCTTTTATCTGGCTCTCAGAAGACACCTGCATGTCTGTTGTCTCAGTAGCTTTACTGTTAATATAAATATTTTGCTCCTTTTATCTGGCTCTCAGAAGATACCTGCATGTCTGTTGTCTCAGTAGCTTTAGTGTTAAAATAAATATTTTGTTCCTTTTATCTGGCTCTCAGAAGACACCTGCATGTCTGTTGTCTCAGTAGCTTTAGTGTTAATATAAATATTTTGTTCCTTTTATCTGGCCCTCAGAAGACACCAGCATGTCTGTTGTCTCAGTAGCTTTAGTGTTAATATAGCTGTTTTGTTCCTTTTATCTGGCTCTCAGAAGACACCTGCATGTCTCTTGTCTCAGTAGCTTTAGTGTTAATATAAATATTTTGTTCCTTTTATCTGGCTCTCAGAAGACACCTGCATGTCTGTTGTCTCAGTAGCTTTAGTGTTAATATAGCTCTTTAGTTCCTTTTATCTGGCTCTCAGAAGACACCTGTATGTCTGTTGTCTCAGTAGCATTACTGTTAATACAACTGTTTAGTTCCTTTTATCTAGCTCTCAGAAGATACCTGCATGTCTGTTCTCTCAGTAGCTTTACTGTTAATATAACTGTTTAGTACCTTTTATCTAGCTCTCAGAAGATACCTGCATGTCTGTTCTCTCACTAGCTTTACTGTTAATATAAATATTTTGTTCCTTTTATCTGGCTCTCAGAAGATACCTGCATGTCTGTTCTCTCACTAGCTCTACTGTTAATATAAATATTTTGTTCCTTTTATCTGGCTCTCAGAAGACACCTGCATGTCTGTTGTCTCAGTAGCTCTACTGTTAATACAACTGTTTAGTTCCTTTTATCTAGCTCTCAGAAAATACCTGCATATCTGTTCTCTCACTAGCTTTAGTGTTAATATAAATATTTTGTTCCTTTTATCTGGCTCTCAGAAGACACCTACATGTCTGTTGTCTCAGTAGCTTTAGTGTTTATATAGCTGTTTGGTTCCTTTTATCTAGCTCTCAGAAGATACCTGCATGTCTGTTGTCTCAGTAGCTCTACTGTTAATACAACTGTTTAGTTCCTTTTATCTAGCTCTCAGAAGATACCTACATTTCTGTTCTCTCAGTAGCTCTACTGTTAATACAACTGTTTAGTTCCTTTTATCTAGCTCTCAGAAGATACCTGCATGTCTGTTCTCTCAGTAGCTCTACTGTTAATACAACTGTTTAGTTCCTTTTATCTAGCTCTCAGAAGATACCTACATGTCTGTTCTCTCAGTAGCTCTACTGTTAATACAACTGTTTAGTTCCTTTTATCTAGCTCTCAGAAGATACCTACATGTCTGTTCTCTCAGTAGCTCTACTCTTAATACAACTGTTTAGTTCCTTTTATCTAGCTCTCAGAAGATACCTGCATGTCTGTTCTCTCACTAGCTTTACTGTTAATATAAATATTTTGTTCCTTTTATCTGGCTCTCAGAAGACACCTGCATGTCTGTTGTCTCAGTAGGATTACTGTTAATACAACTGTTTAGTTCCTTTTATCTAGCTCTCAGAAGACACCTGCATGTCTGTTCTCTCAGTAGCATTACTGTTAATATAACTGTTTAGTTCCTTTTATCTAGCTCTCAGAAGATACCTGCATGTCTGTTCTCTCACTTGCTTTACTGTTAATATAAATATTTTGTTCCTTTTATCTGGCTCTCAGAAGACACCTGCATGTCTGTGTTCTCAGTATTTTTAGTGTTAATATAGCTGTTTACTTCCTTTTATCTGGCTCTCAGAAGACACCTGCATGTCTGTTGTCTCAGTAGCTTTAGTGTTAATATAGCTGTTTAGTTCCTTTTATCTGGCTCTCAGAAGACACCTGCATGTCTGTTGTCTCAGTAGTTTTAGTGTTAATATAAATATTTTGTTCCTTTTATCTGGCTCTCAGAAGACACCTGCATGTCTGTTGTCTCAGTAGCTTTAGTGTTAATATAAATATTTTGTTCTTTTTATCTGGCTCTCAGAAGATACCTGCATGTCTGTTGTCTCAGTAGCTTTAGTGTTAATATAAATATTTTGTTCCTTTTATCTGGCTCTCAGAAGACACGTGCATGTCTGTTGTCTCAGTAGCTTTAGTGTTAATATAGCTGTTTAGTTCCTTTTATCTGGCTCTCAGAAGACACCTGCATGTCTGTTGTCTCAGTAGCTTTAGTGTTAATATAAATATTTTGTTCCTTTTATCGGGCTCTCAGAAGATACCTGCATGTCTGTTGTCTCAGTAGCTTTAGTGTTAATATAAATATTTTGTTCCTTTTATCTGGCCCTCAGAAGACACCAGCATGTCTGTTGTCTCAGTAGCTTTAGTGTTAATATAGCTGTTTTGTTCCTTTTATCTGGCTCTCAGAAGACACCTGCATGTCTGTTGTCTCAGTAGCTTTAGTGTTAATATAAATATTTTGTTCCTTTTATCTGGCTCTCAGAAGATACCTGCATGTCTGTTGTCTCAGTAGCTTTAGTGTTAATATAAATATTTTGTTCCTTTTATCTGGCTCTCAGAAGACACCTGCATGTCTGTTGTCTCAGTAGCTTTAGTTTTAATATAAATATTTTGTTCCTTTTATCTGGCTCTCAGAAGACACCTGCATGCCTGTTGTCTCAGTAGCTTTAGTGTTAATATAAATATTTTGTTCCTTTTATCTGGCTCTCAGAAGACACCTGCATGTCTGCTGTCTCAGTAGCTTTAGTGTTAATATAAATATTTTGTTCCTTTTATCTGGCTCTCAGAAGACACCTGCATGTCTGTGTTCTCAGTAGCTTTAGTGTTAATATAGCTGTTTAGTTCCTTTTATCTGGCTCTCAGAAGACACCTGCATGTCTGTGTTCTCAGTAGCTTTAGTGTTAATATAGCTGTTTAGTTCCTTTTATCTGGCTCTCAGAAGACACCTGCATGTCTGTTGTCTCAGTAGCTTTAGTGTTAATATAGCCGTTTAGTTCCTTTTATCTGGCTCTCAGAAGACGCCTGCATGTCTGTTGTCTCAGTAGCATTACTGTTAATACAACTGTTTAGTTCCTTTTATCTAGCTCTCAGAAGACACCTGCATGTCTGTTCTCTCAGTAGCTTTACTGTTAATATAACTGTTTAGTTCCTTTTATCTGGCTCTCAGAAGATACCTGCATGTCTGTTCTCTTAGTAGCTTTACTGTTAATATAACTGTTTAGTTCCTTTTATCTGGCTCTCAGAAGATACCTGCATGTCTGTTCTCTCAGTAGCTTTACTGTTAATATAAGTGTTTAGTTCCTTTTATCTAGCTCTCAGAAGATACCTGCATGTCTGTTCTCTCAGTAGCTTTACTGTTAATATAACTGTTTAGTTCCTTGTATCTAGCTCTCAGAAGATACCTGCATGTCTGTTCTCTCAGTAGCTTTACTGTTAATATAACTGTTTAGTACCTTTTATCTAGCTCTCAGAAGATACCTGCATGTCTGTTCTCTCACTAGCTTTACTGTTAATATAAATATTTTGTTCCTTTTATCTGGCTCTCAGAAGACACCTGCATGTCTGTGTTCTCAGTAGCTTTAGTGTTAATATAGCTGTTTAGTTCCTTTTATCTGGCTCTCAGAAGACACCTGCATGTCTGTTGTCTCAGTAGCTTTAGTGTTAATATAGCCGTTTAGTTCCTTTTATCTGGCTCTCAGAAGACACCTGCATGTCTGTTGTCTCAGTAGCATTACTGTTAATACAACTGTTTAGTTCCTTTTATCTAGCTCTCAGAAGACACCTGCATGTCTGTTCTCTCAGTAGCTTTACTGTTAATATAACTGTTTAGTTCCTTTTATCTGGCTCTCAGAAGATACCTGCATGTCTGTTCTCTTAGTAGCTTTACTGTTAATATAACTGTTTAGTTCCTTTTATCTGGCTCTCAGAAGATACCTGCATGTCTGTTCTCTCAGTAGCTTTACTGTTAATATAAGTGTTTAGTTCCTTTTATCTAGCTCTCAGAAGATACCTGCATGTCTGTTCTCTCAGTAGCTTTACTGTTAATATAACTGTTTAGTTCCTTGTATCTAGCTCTCAGAAGATACCTGCATGTCTGTTCTCTCAGTAGCTTTACTGTTAATATAACTGTTTAGTACCTTTTATCTAGCTCTCAGACGATACCTGCATGTCTGTTCTCTCAGTAGCTTTACTGTTAATATAACTGTTTAGTTCCTTTTATCTAGCTCTCAGAAGATACCTGCATGTCTATTCTCTCAGTAGCTCTACTGTTAATACAACTGTTTGGTTCCTTTTATCTAGCTCTCAGAAGATACCTACATGTCTGTTCTCTCAGAGCTCTACTGTTAATACAACTGTTTAGTTCCTTTTATCTAGCTCTCAGAAGATACCTACATGTCTGTTCTCTCTGCAGCTCTACTGTTAATACAAGTGTTTAGTTCCTTTTATCTAGCTCTCAGAAGATACCTACATGTCTGTTCTCTCAGTAGCTCTACTGTTAATACAACTGTTTAGTTCCTTTTATCTAGCTCTCAGAAGATACCTACATGTCTGTTCTCTCAGTAGCTCTACTGTTAATATAACTGTTTAGTTCCTTTTATCTAGCTCTCAGAAGATACCTACATGTCTGTTCTCTCAGTAGCTCTACTGTTAATACAGCTGTTTAGTTCCTTTTATCTAGCTGTCAGAAGATACCTGCATGTCTGTTCTCTCACTAGCTTGAGTGTTAATACAACTGTTTAGTTCCTTTTATCTAGCTCTCAGAAGATACCTGCATGTCTGTTGTCTCAGTAGCATCACTGTTAATACAACTGTTTAGTTCCTTTTATCTGGCTCTCAGAAGACATCTGCATGACTGTTGTCTCAGTAGCATTACTGTTAATACAACTGTTTAGTTCCTTTTATCTAGCTCTCAGAAGACACCTGCATGTCTGTTGTCTCAGTAGCATTACTGTTAATATAACTCTTTAGTTCCTTTTATCTGGCTCTCAGAAGACATCTGCATGTCTGTTGTCTCAGTAGCATTACTGTTAATACAGCTGTTTAGTTCCTTTTATCTAGCTCTCAGAAGACACCTGCATTTCTGTTGTCTCAGTAGCATTACTGTTAATACAACTGTTTAGTTCCTTTTTTCTAGCTCTCAGAAGACACCTGCATGTCTGTTCTCTCAGTAGCTTTACTGTTAATATAACTGTTTAGTTCCTTTTATCTGGCTCTCAGAAGACATCTGCATGTCTGTTGTGTCAGTAGCATTACTGTTAATACAACTGTTTAGTTCCTTTTTTCTAGCTCTCAGAAGACACCTGCATGTCTGTTCTCTCAGTAGCTCTACTGTTAATATAACTGTTTAGTTCCTTTTATCTAGCTCTCAGAAGATACCTGCATGTCTGTTCTCTCAGTAGCTTTACTGTTAATATAACTGTTTGGTTCCTTTTATCTGGCTCTCAGAAGACATCTGCATGTCTCTTGTGTCAGTAGCATTACTGTTAATACAACTGTTTAGTTCCTTTTTTCTAGCTCTCAGAAGACACCTGCATGTCTGTTCTCTCAGTAGCTCTACTGTTAATATAACTGTTTAGTTCCTTTTATCTAGCTCTCAGAAGATACCTGCATGTCTGTTCTCTCACTAGCTTTACTGTTAATATAAATATTTTGTTCCTTTTATCTAGCTCTCAGAAGATACCTGCATGTCTG